>OZ030006.1:127490857-127530857 GCA_964023405.1 Apodemus agrarius | reverse complement strand
CGGCCAACCCTCACTTAATCTGACCCCAACACCCAACATCCTCTGAAGTCAGAGCTAAGGGCCTTAAGGTCATGTTTAAAATTATTATAAGTTCAAAACAGAAAAAAGCAAACTGGCTTCCCATTGACAGGCATATGAAAGTTTTTTTCCAGTAGGAGAGAAAAGTTGGAACCATTGCTCTATGTCACAAAACACCAGTGGTCACCACTCAGCAAACCAAACCATGGCTAAGCTCATTGAAAAAAAAAAAAAAAACAGTTCAAGTAGTATGCCACACTAACAAGAATGTGACTCGTAAGGGACATGAGGCTCTGCTGGCCAACCTACCACTTTATCTCCACATTCCAGCTCCACGTTTACGTGCAACCTCAGAGAGTCACCAGCTTTTCATCACTCAAGCAACAGACTCTAAAACTCAACAGATGAAGCCAGGAAGCAGGAACCCCAGAATATGCTGGGGTCCAATAACGCCCTTCTCATTAAAGAAATCAGCAACTTACACAACCCATGCAAAAGGCGACTGCCCAGACCTTCTCTGCCACTTATCCATAGGAGAAAACAAAGTCAGACTTACCCCGGGAAGCCATCCCATAGGCTGACACAGAAGAGTGGCCTGTTGGCAAGATACGCAACCTCACTGGGCTTAATCTTCCTGTCCACCTACTAACCTCTGTGACTGCCTGTGTATCTGGCCTTTGAAAAAGAACTTCTGCAAATGTATGGTGGATGAGTAATCGTGGCGACTTCATAAAACATGCCAAGCCCATCGCTAGGAAGGGCAGTTTCATTTACTAACTGCATTTTTGTGTGCTTTTATTTATTTTCTTTAGTGAAATTACTGGTTTTTTGCTGATGTCAATTCCCTGTCCTTGTCCAAGAGGCAGGAGGCTGCCTGTTTTGTGTATAACTTTTTCTGGCTCTCTGTTAGCAGGCAGCAATGTTGAGCTAATATATGAAAGCATGGCTTGGCAGACAAATCAACTTTGATTTCAAAATTTTATACTCCTACTGTTTTCCCATGTCCTATGAAATAGCCATTCAACCTTCTTCTCTCTTCTTGCATCAAAAATGTCAATATTGTTAGATGACGTCAAGCTCTCATTGTCTCTCCATGTGATCCTTGCATTAAAACCTGAGCACTCTATCCTTATAGAACTTTCTATACACACACACACACACACACACACACACAAGCACAAGCCACATACTTTAAAAGCACTAAAACCCTGGAGACTGATAAGTACTGAAGATAACAATATTCCAGATATGAGGGTAACAGGGGCCACATACAATAGAACATTCTCATTAAGATCAAAGCAATATCTATAATCAAGCACATTAATATTTCTGCTAGAAAACATGAATATTCAACTAAGTGGGATAATAAAGACTATAAATAACCTTCTGTCATCTCAGGTTAGGGAATTCTGCCAAAAAACATTTCAGAAAGAAATCGACCTCCTTCAACATTCTGGGAGACCTTTCGATTTCAGAACTGTAGATTAGGGATTTCTGATTTACACTTTTGCTCAGTAAATTAACCAAGTTTTGAATTCTTTAGCTGCTTTCATCACATACATTCATAAAGGGAAATTTTGACAATTCAGATAGAATTAAAGCCACTATTGCATCCCACCATGCAGAGAGCTGAAAGCTTTACTCATAAATATATCACATATGTCCTTTGAGTACCATCTTGGCCATGTGCAAACACACACACATATACACACACACATACACACACACACATGCACACACACCTGCACTCAAGCATGCACATATGCACAAACACACATGCACACATGCACATGAAATGTGTACACGCACTCTCACACACATTCTCTCTCACACACAAAAGTAAATACCACTCTAGTTTTCACACAAGTCAAAAACAACAATGGTTTGTTCAAGAAAACATTACAAGGCACAGTGCAACTGTAGTAGTTTTATGTTGGTGCCATGTGGACACATGTTATCTGCTAGGCTCCTCAGAACCTTTAAGACATTTCATAGGGGAAAAACAAAAACAAAACTCTCTTTTCATGAGTTCACAAGGAATCAGAGATAGCTTTGGCATTAGAAACTCCATGCCCTGACTTCCCTGCATGCAGGATGCAGACAGGGGCCTTAAGCTCAGCCAGGCAGGTAAGTCAGAACCAGCAGAGTGACATGTTCACTGGTAGGAGAAGAGACCATAGCTGGGAAGCTTCACACCAGGGCTTGGCAACGTGGCACTAGGAGAACATCAATAACCTACACGGTGGTCTACGTGTCCATGGAGAACGTCCACTGTCCCCGTGGGCACAGGACCACCATGTTACTGCCTTGCCCGTCAATGCACATCTCCACCTTATTCTTGGGCTTCACAGGGCTCTAGGGTTCTAGGAATCCTTTAATAAACTCTCATTGGGCTTACTGGGAGAGTCCAATTTAAGATATAGCCAAGAAATCTGATATAGCCACAGAAGGAAAGTTCCTTTAATGAAGTGAGGCAGAGTGATATAGTACATGAATCTGAACATGACCTGAAAGCCAAAGACGGCAACCTCCAAAACTGACTCCCATCCCCGAGTTTCATTAACTGAGTCTGAGCCCAAGGACAAGGGTATTGTATTATCTGCACCTCTCATAGCTATAGAATAACTACTCAGAATAAAGAAATACATTCTTTGATGCAGTCACTCTTTGCCCGTTCAAACACGTCCTGAGCATCTGTGATCTGTTACACACTTAGCTGGTAAGTTTAGCAAAGGATACTATCAGGTGTCCAGTACAATCTGAGGTTCAGAAAAATCATAAGCAATTTTCACTGTAAGCTTGTCCCAGATTTGAAATATACTTTGCTTAAAATCCCCTGTTCAGGTTATATTTATACTAAAGTGATATTTCATCTATAATGCAGGTTTTATTGCTATCAAGAGCTTTCCTACTGGGTGCTCCACAGAGCAGCGGAGATGCTGGAATGGCTGTCACAGACCTGTGCACATGGTGTGACCCGGGAAAGGGCTGTGACAGCAGTGAGGTTGGTGACACAGGAAATAAAGGAAAGAGTATACTGGAAGATGGGAGGGCAAAGGACAGGAAGGCCAAGAATGAAACCTAAAGGAAAGACCAGATTACAGAAAATGAAACAGCCCATAAAATGGAGCATGGCTTGACCTAACCTACTGCACAGTAGACAGTCCTTACTGAGTTGCCAGGACCAGATTGCATGACCCTGAATGAGAGGATTCTCTGCCTTGCCCCAGCCCAGCCCTATCCTGGAGATGGAAAAATATAATAAGCAGAGATACAAACTCATCACCAATGGCTTCCTCTTCTGGAAAGCCTGGCAGCCACCATCTGTCTATGACCTCAGGAGAGACTGAGCAAGGGACTGCCCAGCCCAGCTCACAGGAGTCATGAAAGAGAGCAGGGTGGCAGTGGGGGGGGAGTCATGTATACTTTATTTACTTGCTTCATTGTTGAGGCAATTAAAACCAAGTATTGGCAAGATCAAGGACCAAGCAAAACCCAGGGCATTGCTGCTGATGAAATGTAAATTAAGACACTTGTTCTGAGGGACTGGCTGGACCCTAGGACTCTGGGCATACACACACACACACACACACACACACACACGCACACGCACACGCACACGCACACGCACACGCACACGCACATGCACACGTACATGCACACATATTCATACATACATTAATTCATACATATATACATATGGATAGGACATTCACACATATATATACACACATAGTTACATTCATTTATACATATATATATACATAGAAACACACACATAATACATTCATTCATATAATTCATTTATACCTATATACATATATTCAACATATATACATTCATACATATACATTCATATATATAAATATATATTTAATATATATATACGTACATAAATATACACAGGTACATTCATACACATACCCACACATACACACCACCCCTGTGAGCCCTGATCTGCTCTGACTCTGGCTGAGTCTCATCCAGATTCACTCTTCCCTGCTGCCTTTGCGAAGGCCCCTCTAGTTACACCCACAGACCTCCAGATTAACCTTTCTAAAGCTTGCCTTTTGCCCTGTCATTCTGCCATTCCCCCACAGACAAACTTAATAAACATTTGCTGACTGAGTAATTGGCAGGTTCAAGTTGAGCAAGCTTTACTAACCCGGCACAGAGGAGTAAAGAGGGCAGGCAAAAAATTCAGACATCCCCAAACGTGCAAGGTAGCTCCCTGAAACACCCTCATAAAAATGAAATCATAGCCAGGTTGTCAAGGAACATGTATAGAAGTACTCCTTGAGGATCTGGGTGAGTTACTTAATGAGAGACGCTCACATGGAATGTTACAAAAAAAAAAAAAATAGAACTGGATTACAATGTCTGCCCTCACAACCAGCACCATAGCACTCAACCCCAGGAAGGTTCTGGATCTAATAGACCTTCCTGTGCATGATGAGGAAAGAAAAACTAGTCACACATAATGCAGAAAAGGGAGGAAATGAGGAAGAGAAAGACGAGAAAAGAAAAACCAAGCCAACTCCTGGACGTCTTTGAAACTGTCGGCAAGTGTCCTCCTTTGCGGTGACTCTTCTGGGAGGAGGTGTATCATCAGTCAAGGTAGTAAGGGGTGGGGGTATGCCAGTGCTGACAGCTGCCAGTTCCTCTTTCCTACCTTGTGCCAGGCATCATGCCGACCTGTACCTTAGGTGACTCCATGGGCAGCACCGCAGCCAAGATTCACAGCAAGCACCGTGCTGGCCACGACCCAGGCATCACCTCATTTCACCCTCTAGCAATTCTGCAGATCTCAGCAGTATTACTCCACTGTCCAGAAGAGAGGAGAGATGGAGAGAGGACAGATAACAGGTCTTGTCTCCAATTCCTTCTGAGTTCTAGGATAAGGCAAGACCAAAGGTTAAAAAATAAGAGGACGGGAATGCCTCGTGGGACTATCAGAAGTCTGGGAACATAAAGGGCAACAGATGCATCAAAGGTTACGGCAGCATAAGACCTGAGAGTCATGGACAGTGGGATGGAAGTCCATTAGAGCCGTGATTCTCAGCTTTCCTAAGGCAGTGGCCCTTGAATTCAGCTCCTCGTGTTATGATGAGTTGTCGCTTCATAACTTTAATGTTGCTACTGTTGTGAATCTTAATCTGAATATGTTTTCGGACATAGAAGTTAGCCAAAGGTGTTGCAACCCATAGGCTGAAAACCACTGTTTTAGAGCAATGTATGGAACTCCAGCTAAAGAGGCACATTTAGTTAAGTTCTGGGTTATATGTTATAACAGGGTAAGAGTCGTATCTTCATCTGCTCACACAACAGGCAAATGCTAAGTATCTGCTATGTGCCACGCAGCTCTTGTGCTGCTCAGGGTTCTGAAATGAATAAAGAGGTAAAAGTCTCCACCTCTATGAAGCAATAGGATGGGGAGAAGAATAAAAATAAACCCAATAAATACGCTACATCATGTTAAGGGTAGCAAGTGCTGAGAACAGTAGCAAGAAGCATCACAGGTCAAACTGAGGCAACTAAGGGATGAAGGGATGGGCGTGTAGCCCCGGAGAGTAGTTATGGAGCTCAGGGTATGGTTAGAGGTCAGCTCTGCTAGGCAGAGAATCCGGATGGGATGTGATACTGCTGGAGCAGTGGGGAATTCAGTCCAGCGGTAGCACAGATGTATGCATGGTGGAAAGAAGTCTTACCAGGGTAGATAATGAGCCAAACTGTAGAAGAATCTTTAAGCCACTGTACACCCATGTTTCTTCAGCTTTGGCAGACCTGAACCGCTTGCAGATCTGATGGAATCAAAAGGGCCCCCATTCTGAAAACTACATTCCCCAATACCACTTTGGGATAAAGTCTAACACCTCTCGGACATTCCAGCCTAGACAGAGCTAGAGCTTGATCCCATAGATGAGTGCTGTCCCCACTGAACCAAAGGAACACCTTCACTTTACCTATCTTTTGGGTGCTGTGCAGCAAAATGGAGAGTAGCATGGCTCGGGGCATGGCAGGACTTCCCCCACGTGTGAGGAAGGCCTTGTTCCAATGTTCTCATCAAAGCCAGGAGTGCTGGTGCTCTAAGGGCCAACCCCACATTTATGAGCTGAGACATATGTCATCTGCCACACATGTTTAGATACACGATTGCATTGGGAAGATTCTTAAATCCCACAGTCAAGATATTCATCATTCATTGTGTGTAGTAGCAGACGAAATGGACATGACCAAGCAACTCATGGGGGGATCCACCAGTTTGTAGTTTCATGTGGGTATGTTCATGTGCATATACATATACATATTTACACACGGGTTTATTTCATTTGAGCTAAAAAAAAAGCCAAAATTATCTGTTATTCCGTTACTGCCAAAATCTCAGTTCACAACACAGTGTCTACCACAAACTAAATGCTCCATCAGTAGCTCTAGAATAGGTGAAAAAAATCCAAAGAGCCATTTTGGAAATCAGTCTACAACCCAGATTCTTAAATGGTGGGTCATCAGCCCGAACAGGGTCACATAACAAATGTTTGGGACAAGAAAAAATTCCCAACGGTAAAAGACTTCTGAATGCACAACAACAAGCTGAACTGAGGATCAAATGCATAGAGAGCCAGAGGTGTTTCTGGCAGTGATCGCCCACAGCAGAGCATGGAACATCGCTGCAGTAAGTGCAGGTTGCATTGCGCATGTCCTCCTGCCACGCGATGCCGAGGAATGCTGCTCGGGTTTGCGACTACTGTCTTTGAATTGTGAGGATTTTACTGTGCATACACAATTGTATAAGCATGTGGTTTAATTATGGAAAACAAAGACTTGTAATATATTTTACAGATCCTTATCAGCATGTATCAATTTATGTATCTGAATTGTCAAATATTAGAATATTTGATTCTTAAGGTTTGTGGTTTGAGTCCATGGCTTGAGTTTTTCTTTTTTTTTTTTTTTTTTTAAGTCATTCAATGGAATAACAACAAATTTTTCAACAATTTGTAAAATGGTTCTGCTATTTTATACTACCTGTGTTCTCAGCATGGATGATCATAAAGTCAAAATATAGGCTACCTTTACAAAATGGCTGAAGATGTGCTGTGATCTCTAGTGCCACAGAATCAGCCAAGTTTTGATTTTTTATATAAAAACCTGCAACAAAATCCACTAATTAGTATGTGAATTCTTTAAGTCTTTTAGAAGAATAGAATTATATGTATATCAAAAATCATTTTAAATCAACTTCTTTATGATTCATTATCAACAAATGTTTGGTTTGGTTTTCATATGTATTTTATATGACTGTATAAGAGTCAAGTAAAAAAAATTTTCATGCAAAAAGGAATTGTAAATAGAAAAAACTTGAGGAGTTCTTATCTAGGACCTAAGTGGATCCAAATACCACTGTAACAGAATAACTGTGCTATAAATGAAGGGACAGGTATTTTGAAACACTATTGGCATCTGAGTCACAGTATTCTGTATTTATAATCCATCTCCATGTGACTTTAAAACTTATACCACATTCCTGTTACTGTAATACTGACTACCCCACCTCCATACACACCCGACAAGTTTCCCAAGTTATCTCTAGCAATGGTTTACCGAGTCACAATCACAGATTGATACTTTATAGCAATTATAATTCAATATGGAATTAGAAGTAGAAGTGAATTCTCAGAAGCATGAGATGGAAAACAGAATATATCAAGTAAGTATACAGTCCTGAGTGCATATCTCTAGACAAGACTCAAGTGATTCTTTGTTTGCTCTAAGTGCTGACAATGACTTTTGGTTTCTCTTATTGTAGAACTGGTTCATAACTAGTCCAATCCAGTCTGTGGGTGCTACATTGAAGACATACTCTTAGAACATACATGCATGCACATGTGTGTGCGTGCACACATACACACACACACATCACTTGAGTCCATCCTTTAATTCACTGCCAACATTTTGTTCTCCAGCTAATAATGAAACAATTAGCTTTCTGCCTCCTGCTAATTCCTAACTTATCATATAATCCACTTATATGACCCAGCAAGGAATAAAAGCAGGTTTGACATGCTTGTGATGTCAGACGCTAAAGGTAGGTTAACACCTGATTAGGCTTCTCATTTAAATCAGCGAGGTTTTAAATACAGAAATCAAGTCAGATTATTGTACATTTCATAACACATTTTATATTGAGGAGAATAATTACCACTAGATTCATGTTATATAGAGTCATTTTTATGTCTATCTGAGATATGGTTTCTTTATGACTAGCGTCTACATTTATGTGTCTGAAGAGCTACAGTAGCAAATGTGTTATGTAAACTAGAATGGTAAAGTTTCTAACCACTGCTAAGGGTATGTAAACTTCAACCACAGATGCGTCCCTACGTCACTTTCAGGTGACTTAGCCTCATCTACCTAAAGCTACCTTCTACAACTGACCCAAACTTTAATTAGGCAGAACCTATAGGCAAAGCTGTCATATTACTCTTCTGGGATGAAAGTAGGTTGTCCTTTTTATCATTAAAATAGCTGCAGATTAATGAAGGATGCTGCCTAATCTTCTTAAATTATTCATCTTAAAATATAACCTTTGAAACTATACACACATAATCCTGCAAGCTCTCGTCAAAGCTCCTTAAGCCAAGGAGAGTTAATGATTTTCCCAAAGACCAGGCAATGTGCATTCCAGAGGGGAGCAAGCTGCAGTTAGCATCAGCTCCCATTAAGCTGGTGCTGGGGCCTAGTTGGAGTCATAGCTTGAGGTCAGCTGCGCATAAAGGCAAAGATGGTCTTAATTAGAATTCTCATATGCATTTCCTAGAAGCAGAATCCAAGACCAACACCTTAAAGCTCCCTAGCACTTCCATGCTCTGGATCCCTTGTGTGTTTCACCAAACATGCCCAGACCTAATTAATGACAAACAGGAGTTCCTTGGGGTCCTCCACCACTAGCTTAAAAACTTGGTTTTCTGCACATCTGATATATTGTCTGATTACTGGTGTGGCACTACAAGTAATGTAAATGTCAAGAAAGAGATAAGGAGGAAGGGAGAGAGAAGAGGAAGACAGAGAAGGGGGGGGGAAGAGAACGAAGAAGAGGAGTTACTGCTAAAGCATATACAAGAAGGAAGACTGTACTTATAAAAGGATGAGGAAAACTTACTAATAGGTTTGTCTGAGGGGAGCTTTCTTATATAAGAGTGAGACGCCCATTAAACCTGTGATCATCTTTCTACCTCAAACATGTAGGCATCAAAACACATCGGTCTCAAAGCACCCCATTCTAGTGCCGTCTGTCTCTTTATTTTCCTGAGCGTGGAACTCGTTCCATCACACTGCTACAGTACTCAACCAGAAAGAGGAACAGAGGAGGCCTGCCTCTAGCCCTATCTCAGGATGCAAGGGAAGAGGCAGTCCACCCTTGACTGTTCATTTAACCACTCAGGATTATCAGAGGAGATAAACAGTACTGCTCACAGTCCCCAGAAACCAGCGGGACCTCTCAGCAGCCCGGTCCTCAGCTCTGGAAAGCTCCCAACACGGCACGATGGTCAGTTTGTTGTGTTTTACTTCAGGATGATTGGAAGCACCATTCTCTCCTACACTGTCAGAGACCTTCCTAAGCTCAATTTATTCAGGCAGATATCACAGCACACACATACACCATGACACATAGGCTCCTTTGCACCGATCCACTAGAACCATCCCAATAACTTGTTCTTACGCCACAGTTTGCACCTCACATGTCTCCTAAAGACTCTTGTTTTCAAAGGCTTGTTCCCCAGAGAGGTGCCAATAAGAAGTGATGGAAACTGTAAGAGATAAGATCTTCTAGAAGGTTGTAGGTCATCAGTCACGTGGTCTGGAAGGGGAGTTTGGGACCCCAGTTTCTTCTTTCTCTCTTTTCTTCCTAGCCGTGAAGGCAAGCACTCTGATTTACCATGCACTCTCACTGTGGTGTGCCAGCAGAAGCCCAAAGCAAGGGACCACTCCCTCACAGATTTGAGTCCCCAAAACACAGAGCCAAAATCAACTTTTTCTTTCTATAACTGATTTGCAGGTACACATTTCAGCAGGGAAAAGCTGACTGACACACGTGAAGGAAGAGAACTTCGTGGGTGGGTCATGGTGTGAAAGTTCAAGCCACAGAAAGGAAGCACATGGCAACTTCCATGGTTTGAAATAAAAAGGTAAAAACAAAAGATATTGGTTGCAAGAAGAGATCTGCTGGGAAGATACTACGAGAGCCGTAAAGACTACAGGAAAGGCAGACATAGGAGCAGCCATTAATTACCCTGCTCTGAGGTAGGGTTTGTGCGAAGGCCTTCGCTCCTCAGCTGTAAACCTCATCACTGCAGCGATGCTTCCTCTGTGGACCTTACTAGAATCCATCCTCGAGGCTGCCAGAAAAAGCAGCTGGTCATGGGAACTTGTCCCAAACAAGGGACTCTGCCACAGCACAGCCCAAAGAGTGCTGTCAAGGGAAGCTGCTACGCCCACTGCGAGAGCTAGGAGATAAAGTCGCATCCATGGCAGGAAACAAACGCTGGCCATCTTTCCCAGGCTTCTGGAGCCACACCATGGAGAAGCCAGGAATGCTACAGAAGTCAAGTGACCGTGCATGGAGATGGAAGGAAACCGCCATCTTCCTGCAATGTTGCTCCAGCATTCTCTGGTTGACTGAACACTCTGCCATTTAATAACTCCAGGGGCATCTGACTCAGCTGAACACTGTACTATCAAAAGGATCCGTGCCTATTTTTGTAGCTCAGATAGTCAAGGATGAATTTGGGTCTTCTATGTTTTCCCCATTTTTTTTGTGTATACAGGATATTCATTTGTATACATGGTATGTGAGTGGTATTCATGCACATATCTAACCCATGTGGAAATCAGGGGTCAAAATCAAAGTCAGGTGCTTTCTGCACCCCATTCCCACATTGGCTTGGTTTTGTGTTGTTTTGTTTTGTCCTTTGTTTTTTTGAGGCAGGGTCTCTCACGGAAACTGGAGCTCACAGAGTGGCTGGCTGCTCAGAAAGTTCCAGGGATTCACCTGCTTCTATCACCTCTGCTCTGGAGTTGTTGGAAACACCGCTACACGTGGATATCCACAAGGCTGCCTGAGAACCAAACTCACGCGGGCATCTTCCCAACAGAGTCATCTCCCTCACCCCTCCACTTGGATCTTAGACACTTGGATCTTAGAGATAGAAAACTAGTACATGGCCTACATCAAGAAACCACCTTCAGCTCTAAGAGCCCATCACACTGCAGACACGCATGCATGCCGCAGATCCTAACACGTTCTTTTGAGAGTTTCCCTCATCGCCGGTGATGAAACTCATTCCGTGGGAGGAGAGCTGTAGAGATGTAAACAGGCCAGAGTAATGCAGCCTCTTGAGTCAAGTGTGGAGCTTCTGTGCTCTGGTCTTCTACCAGACTCTGAGTTCATCCCAATAGCCATTGGCCACAATGCTTTCCAGGTTGCCACAGTCACGGGCTGGGCCAGTCTTCTGACAGATGCTGACAGACTTCGGGTATCACATCTCTAGCTGAGCCATAAGTAATGTGCTCGTATTTGACCCTTACTTAGCCATTCACATGGCTGTTGTAACTGTTTTGAAAGAGGACAATTTGAGGCCTGCACGTGTTCAGGCTGTGTCAGCCGTGGCCTTCTGGCTATGCTCTGGTCATCCCGCTAGCCAAACCAGAGGCCAGAGGGCATACTCTGAACCACAAAACAATCCAGTGTCTGTGAGGGCTTAGCAAAGCAGCATCTGTGATCTTGCACTGTTACAAAGGGTTCCAAAAGCAGGAAGGATCCAAAATAAAGGCCAGCGTCAAACATTTATGTTCAAATCCAGTGCTTGTAAGCAAAAATGTCTAGCTTTCTAGAAAACACACATCTGGGAAGACCCTGATGCCAAAAGGAATTTCAAAAACCAAAACTCATGTTTACAGAATAAAGAAATCATCATAAGCAACTGTTATGAGCTATTTATAAGCTCCCAAAATTCACACATGGGATCCTGACTGCCCCCCACTCCCGTCCCAATACACACCAAAACAAAGCTAAAGTACTTGGCAAAGGGGGCTGTGGCGTTATCACGTTTATATGGGGTCAAGTGTAGAAGGCTTAGGTAGGACCCGGACCTACTCCAGAAGAAGATACAGATCTCCCTGCACTCAGCAAAGGCACTCTGAGCATGCAGCCCAAAGGTAGGTAACAGTCAAGGAAACACGTTCTAGGTCTGTCGGCACCTTGACCTTGAACTTTAGATACCAGAGTCAGGGGAAATAAATATCGGTTATATATGCCACCTGGCTTGGGATACTTGTCAAGGTAGCCTGGGCTCACTATTACAAAATCAAGGCTAGAAGACAGCTCCATGCTGAACATAGCATGAAACTTGAAGTCACAGAAAAATTAAGGGAAAAGAAAATGTCAACAGGTATACCTCGGAGACACCAGCTGACGGTACCCAGGTGAGGGGAACGACGGGCTTTACCCAGGACAGTAGGAGACTTTGGGGAACAAAACAAAAAAAGAAACGGAAAATGAGGAAGTCACCAGGAAAAGCAAGCAAGTGGTTTGTGTGGGGGTGGGAGTGGATGAATTCAAAATCTGGAAAATCAATTAGTCATGATTCCATAGTACACAGCAAAGAGGGAAGCAGACGCTGAGCAGACCTCCCTCGGTGACTGTCACCTCTGCCTCAAGGCTGCTTTGTGTCTCTATGGCTGTGTTTGTCAGCTTCTCATTTCTGTGTGCTTGGTAGGTCTTTTTGCTCCATAGGAAGGAACGGTCTGTGAAGGCAGAGATGTTACTTTGTAAGCTTTACTTGCCTAGTGTCTATATGAAACCACGGATAGAAAAAGAAAGAATGTTGGGGAATTATGTGTTTCTTGTGAATCTAACACCAAGTACATCCTAGGGCAGGCAGCAGGCAGCAGGCAGCAGGCAGCAGGCAGCAGGCAGCTCTTTGGATACAGCTAGGAACCCACGGACCAGGAATACAGTTTAGACTTGCTGAGCCATGTCTGGTCTTTCTTTATTGCGTTTTCTTGTTTCTTGATTCTTCAATTTCAGATGACAGGGGAAAATGGTAAATATAAAAGCCATTCTTATTTCAGTGTTATTTCCAGCCAGATATAGGTAATACTTTGATAAATAAACTATTAAATATACATTCAGAATATAACAGAAAAATATTTTGGTATTTTATATATATATATATATATATATATATATAAAACATATAAATATGTAATATAAATATACTATATCTATATAAAATAATATGCTATATATAGTATGATATAGAATATATATTTATATATACATATGTATACATTTATATACAAATACATACAATTATATATATGTACATATAATCAAGCTTATATATGTATGCAAATATATATAAAGTTTATGTCTGTATTTAACTATATAATCAAGTATATGTAGATTTTATATATATACATATATATTAAAAAATTTAAAAATACAATATACTCTTTCATGGACTTTTCCCCTATTCTAAATGGAGAATTCAGGATCCTTCTATTAACCTACATAGTTATACCTCCCCACCCCAGTCTAGATCTACTTTGATCATACTGGAAGAAACATCTTAACTGAAGGGTTTATGACAACAGATCACAAAGTTCGCAAGCTGCAGGGCTGGAGAGGGAAGTCACTGGCATCGAGGCTTAGGGTTCTACTCTCATGGTTTCCCATACATCTTACCAATTAGATCTCACATTTCAGCAACCTCATTAGTTTTTCGGGCTTTATGACTCAGGCTTGAGGGGGAGGGGACAGCGACCCACAAAACAAAGGCTTCAATGTCTCCAGAGCTGAGAAAATCCCAGCTCTGTCAGGGCAGATGCTATTTATATCCCATTTAGTGGCATGCATGCTCTGGAATGCACTTCTACTCAGGGCCTCCAGACCAGTTTTGAATTCTGGGCTTCAACAATGAGAAAGAAGCCAAACAGTGGGAAGTTGGGGGTGGGGGAGGGGGCATCTTGTTCTTAAAATATCACCAAGTCCAGTGTCATGTGATTGATAAACCCAGTTAAAAGACTCCCAGCATTGACTCACCTCTGACAAGACAGTACCCTGATACAGTGAGTTTGGGGTTCAAATTAGTAGAAAATAAAGGGTAGGAAAATATCCAAGGATGAAAGAAAAAATTGTGGTAAAGCCCATTTAATTTTATTTCAGAGCACACAATGGACACACACGCCACACATACAGAAGAATAGATAGAAGCATTGTTACTGACTGAGAATATATACATGTCCTATAGCCATGGTCTATTATGCTTATGCTTTCTCCTAATACAGAAGTGCAGGGTTCTACAGGAGCGAATCGTGGCATGATGCTGCCCAAAACAGAAGGTGCCGCGCAGCTCGGCAACCTAGCAAAACTTGTACAGTGATGGATTACAACAGCCTCAGCAAGGCCTGGCCATCACCAGCTCCCTTCATGGATCCCAACCAAATTAATTTTCTCTTGTGCCAGTTCTATCACATCCCCCAGGTTCACAAAGAAGATTTACCAGGACATCAGAATCCAGAAGGGACTGAACATTTTTTGTCCTGGCAGAAACTTAAAATAGAGCTTAAAAATAAAACAATGAGAACGAATTTTTAGCTCTGCAGAGCTCATGGTTTCTAGAAATTGCTTTTCTAACTGGAAAAAAAAAGTTTCCTTCTTGCTGTCATGGGTTGCTGTCAACCCATATGCGCTATGGGTTACTGAGAAACTAGCTCAGAAATCCAAAGGATCTAATTCCATACTTGATGATGGATTCCAAAATCAACCCTCAAAATCAAAGCATAGTTTGGAACAATGCCTGAGCACATTCCTGGTAGAGAAGTCCCCACAGGTACTCTGCTCAGCAGAAACAGAAGTGAAACAAACAGGTATATATATACTTCCCAGCAGCTACATTAAAGAGGAAAAACAAAATGTGGGTAAAAATCATTGTTATTAATATATTTAACCCAACATGCCCCAAATAATACTTCAACATGGACCCATATCATAAATGATTAACAAGTGGCTGGTATAATCAAGGTACATCATATATATGTGTGTATATAATATATATTATATATATTATATATTATTATATATATAATATACACACATATATATGTGTGTGTGTCTGTGTTTCTGTGTGTGTGTCTGTGTCTCTGTGTGTGAGTCTGTGTGTTTCTATGTGTGTCTCTCTGTGTGAGTGTGTGTATGTATATGTGAAGTTGTTAAAAGTATGAAAATATGACAAATTAACAAGATACTTCACATTTTTAAAATATAAACCTAAGAAATCTGTTGTGGATTTTACTCTTAGAAGCATAATTAGGGCTAGCTATATTTCAAGGACTCAGAAGTCACCTGCTACCATAGCAGACAATGTAAGCCTTAAGATTACTCTCTTCCAACACAAACAGTTCTGCTTGCAAGGGCATGGTTATTGTCAAGAGAAGCAGCTATTTCGGGTGTTGTCTTGAGTCCTCAAACAAGCTCCCACTCTGCCTTCTCTCTGACCAGCCATGCCGTGGCCCCATCTGTTGTAATGGGACAAGCCTGGCTGAAAAGAACTCCCAGTTTCTCCAGCAGACGTGCAACCACAGCAGGAAGTTTGTCCCGGCTTAAGCAGTTCCAACTGGTGACCTTCTGAACCTGGTTCTTTCCAGCTGCTACATCTGGACAGTAGCAGGGCTTAAATTAGTGTGTCTTTTGATGTAGCATCTTTGCAGAGAGGAGAGAGCAAGGCCAGCCTTGTTTAGGATGGGCCTTTGAGGAAGGTTAAAGGAAGCACAGCTAAAACTGAGGAGGCTCTGTCCTTTACAGGCAACTTTTCAAAGTAGCTTTAACCATCTGACCTTCAACTCAGTACGTACAGTTGCCTTTCCTGAGTATTATAGTAATGATATGCATAAAAACACATTTCATTTTTCTCAAAAGTGAACCTTACTAAAATTTTAACCTACTAATCAGAATTGAGATGGGGTAAGCAACTCCTGCTTTTTACTTTAAAAAGTCAATCTTTGAACTTCTTCATAAGCCTATAAACTTGCAATCATAGTTTGTATTTGCAGGTATTGTTTTATGTGTATATGTGCTCGGAGTTCATCGTATAGGTAGATGTGTTGGCCAGAGGGCAACATTGGGGTGATGTCATCCTTTTCTCAGTCTACCTGGGTTTTTGAGACAAGGTATCTCACTAAACCAGGGACACACTAACTCAGCTAGGCTGGCTGACCAGCAAGTCCCAGGGATCTTTTGTATTCACCTTACCAGTAAGGAGGGTATAGCCGCCCAGCCTAGCTTTTCAGGGTACTGGCTATCCGAACTCAGTTCCTCATGCCCACTCAGCGAGCACTTGACCATCTCCCCAGCCCATGTTTCAAATAGTTTAGCAAATTAAATAACTATTGATATGGAGTATAATGTCACTTCCCTTAACAGCAAACACGTTCTCTTAATTATATATGTATTTATTTACTGCTGAAGAGTAAACCCAGGACTTCATACACTCTTAGGCAAACACTCTATTATTGAGTTACCCCTATTCCCCTTCCTTAATTTAAAAATAGATATTTGACCCCCTAAAACCAATTACAAAGTAGTTATTAACATATCCACATACATTTTACTTAAATTTAGTGTGTTCCAAATGGAACACAGAAATCTAACTCATAACCCAGACTATGTTCACTTGACAAATAGAAATGTCATGCCTATTTTGTGTTTTAGAGAAGCAATGTACAGATGATCATGGCTTCTCCCTAATGTAACAATAAAAGATGTGGAAAGCGTCACAGAGATCCCAGTAATCTTTAGCTAGATAGCGAGCAGGTGGGCTTCAGGGCTGGCAAAGAACACCCAGAAGAGGAAGAACAGGTAACCAAAGAAGGAGGTCCTCTCAGAGTTCACAGAGAGTGGGGGATGTTCAACTTGCAACCTGCCACAGAGGAGAAACCTCATCAAAGCTGAAATAGTCAGGAGGACTCCAAAAGGGAGAGAAGTATGGCAGGGCTCAGCTTGTAAGCATAAAGACCCAAGAGTTCCATCCCTAGAAGCCTGGTGTGGTGACACATACTGTAATCCCTCGACTGGGAAGCAGACATGCAGATGCCTGGGGCTTGCATCCCAGACAGCCTTTCCTCCTTGACAAGCTCCAGACCAGTGGGAGATCTTGTCTCAAAAAAACAAGGTAGGATGAGAGCCAGAGGACAAAACCGAATTGTCCTCTGGCTTCTACATGTGTCTGCACACACATCTACCTGCGCACGTGTGTGCATGTGTGTGTGTGTGTGTGTGTGTGTGTGTGTGTGTGTGTGAGCACACACACCACAAGCAGAGATAGACAGAGAGGAAGAAGGAAAAAGACAATAAGAGAAACACAAGGTTAAACTAGGCATATAGCAAGAGTACGCTAGATCTAATCCTAAAGTTTAAAAATAAGCCTGAAAACAATCAAACTGATCAACAAGCAAATTAACTGATCACCGGAAGGAAATCAACATTCCTTAAAGGGGGAGAAAAATTCAGACTCACAACCGAGTCGGTATTCTCAATGACTAGCTTCCAATGACAGATTACAAGATATAAGGGAATGAAAAAAAAATCAGTTCAGAAGGATAGAGTTGGTCAAACGCTAGAGAATGCCAGGACAGGCTTCTATTCCATTCTATTCTATTCTATTCTATTCTATTCTATTCTATTCTATTCTATTCTATTCTATTCTATTCTATTCTATTTTATCCTATTCTATTCATTGCTGTTTGCTATGTGTTTCTATATGCCTGAGGTTTTAGTTTCATGTTAACTTATAGTGAATATCTATTTTTATAACTGTGGAACCTTGCACTACACGAGTTGGCCAGAACCAGTTATGCTAATAGCGTGATTGACAATAAGTGCTTCTTTGACTAGGGGGAGGTTCTGAAATCTGAGTACTTAATACAACTCAGCTCACAGAGATATTCTTTGAGCTCTAATAAAAGACCTGGACATCAAGCTCTGGCGAGCTGCACTTGTTGGTCACACTTAACATGTCTTAGTACACGCTAGTGTTGAGGGAACTGAGTGACCCCCATGTGACTCATGAAGAGAGGATTCCTGGAACCGTGCTCCATGTTCCACATACAGTATTAGAATTATATCTGGTACATCTCTTACAATAGCAGCATCTAGATTATTCAAAAATGGAAATAGTAGTTTAAAAACGTGAAATGAGGGTGAGATGGCTCAGAAGGTAAAGATGCCTGCCACTGAGCCTGATGACTTGAGTTCAATCCCCTGAGGTCGCAAGGTGGAAAAACTGACTCCTAAAGGTAATCCTCTGACCTCTATGCATGCACACAAGTGTACAACACACTTGCACATGCACACACATACTCTCTCCCTTAACTAAATGTAACAAAAGTATTTTTTAAATGTGCAATTAGAAAAGACTTACTAAGTGAACCAAACAACCAATTTGTTAGTCACATACAATATACAACAAAGCGAATACCATGAGGCATCGTCAACTCACTGTATTTGGAAAACAACCAAGTCTGTCCAAAGAAAGCAAGTAGCAGTCCAGATATGCAACAATCTGACCAATAGCATGGTACTCTGTCTAGTTTCCATGAGCTGAACTTTCTGCCATTGCCTTCATGGATGAGGGTCAGATGAAACAAAGGTGAACCATATTGCCTTTGTGCAGCTAATAGAGACACCAGCGCCCTCAGTGAGTTACTGTGGTTCTCAGTGGGTCCACAGAAGAGAATGAATTTGCCAACCCCCTTGCATCTCCTCCATTTTTTTCTGTTCATGACACCTATCCAAAAAAATAAAAATTAAAACAAAAACAAAAAGTACTCAAACTCAGTGCCCCACCCAACCTGACATCATGAACTCCAACCGTCTGTCAGTCAATCTCTACCAAAAATACTACTACAGTCACCATTTCTACTTCCATGAGAGAAATAAAGCCTTTTTCCTCTATAGGAAACTCAAATGTCTGGGATCTGAATCGATCCAAAAAGCTGCTAAGGGTCCAGGAGAATTCTAGTACAGGACTAGATAACCTTACTTTCCCCACTACAGCAAGCTGGACTGCAAAGAGCATGGGTCTGGGCCTTCCACAAGGAGAAACCATCAGAAATACTCTTATAAACCTGAATCTGTGCATGGTGATGAGAAAGAGAATTACTTTCATGTCCTAATGTACTCAGACATAACCGTGCTTTAAGGGAGAAGTACACTCCACTCGGTGCAAACGCATAAAGGAAGGAAAGGATTGGACAGAGTCCAGGCACACTGTACTGATAGGGAGATGGGTAACCACCTTCTATTTGACCTCATCTTTCCTTAGCTATCTCACTGTGTTGTTAGTAACATATCTGAATAAGGCAGCCATGTCTAACTCTGGCTTCTTCTCTGCGGAGGTCAGGGAAAACATTCTTCCATCCTGAACATTTGACACTTAGTTTTCCCATTGTGGGAGGCATCACAGTGATTTTACATGTGTCATTTGAAGCAAACAACGACAACAACAACAAAAGAAAACCAACTGACCAAGTTATTTACATGCACAACCCAGTTCTTAATCTTCACAGAATTAAACCAAAGAATGCTAATGGCTTGCTCTGTGGCTGGTAGATACACAGATAGCCCCTCTATTATCACAAGTACCTTGTTTAAAAGCAGGAGAATTCTACTGCTATCTCACAATATATATTTGAAAACTTGGAGTCAATCTAGGCATTAAATAATCAGGAAGTCTAAGAATGAACATTAGCCATTGGGAGAAAAATCAGGCTGCGATATCAAAAGCAGACAGGACCAAAGGAATCTTAGCTGAGAAGGCAAGGAGAGCATAATGAACGTGGCCTCCCAAATAGACTTCACCTGGCTGCACACCAAGTCTAAAAGTCAGCATTCTCCAAATACCTGCTAACAAGGAGAACCCTGCACCAGTGTGCCCTTTTGCCTTCCCAAAGTGTTTCTACAACCATGGTCAATTTTTTTCATGGCACTATCCCTATGAGATTACACCATTCCCATTTTAGACAACCCTGGTAGTGTCGAGCACCTTGGATAAGGTCACAGCGCTATTTCGGGCCAAGGCTAAGACTATAATTTACTACCCTCATTCTTTCCGCAACATTGCACGATTTAGCTTATTGTTCCTGCGCCGTTTCTATTTTTAGTACTGCCCTATTGGTTACTGAAAAGTGTCTCTTGACCTAATGTTCTACTCAAAGCAGCTGAGGTAACCAAGGAGCAGAAACCCACTGAGGGGAATGTGAGGAAGGAGAAGTAGCCAGGAAACAGCGGGAAATCTCCCAGTAGCTCAGCGGCAGAAGGGAATATGGCTGCATCCCTGGGGGTTAGAACTGAGCCTAGGTCAGAAGCAGAGGCCTCCCCACCAGCATGCAACCCCATGGCCATCTAGCTGTGGTGCAGTAAACTCTGCATCCTGCTTTGCACAGCTACTGAGTATACATTCTTCATGGCTCATATGGGGTCCAAGGTGATTATCAAGATCTTGCAGCCCTTCCTCTTGGTTCTGTGCTTCACAGATGATGAAGATATGCATCTCATCATTCTCCCTCCTAAGTGTGGTCTTCTGAGCTGACTAGCAACGCAGAAGATAGGGCAAGTTCTGGACAAATGGCCACTAATTTGATTATCTGTGGGTGGGGAAGGGCAGCAACGAGGCTAGAAGGCAGGAAACCATTCTGGTGACAGATAGCCATATGCTGGGCCATTGAATCAACAGTCTAGAAAACAGCAGAATGCTACCACCATATAGGCACCTGCACTGCATTTAACCAAGGCCCTTATTTTATGGGTGAGAGGATTGGTACTACATAATGACTTGAATAAGATGGCACAGAAGTGGTACAGCTCTTGTGCCCACAGTCCCTATTCCCAGGGTCTCAGAACCAAAGATTTCATCGTGAAACTGACCACCAAGGTTCTTTGCTAAATAGCCAATGGTATAGCTCTCCTTGCATATCATGCTACCTTGATACATACACAATAACTCTATCACAACTCCAGTGTGATAGAGCTATTTTTAGATCATAAACTCCTACTTTTAGATCATAAAGTCTCACCGCCAGCTGCTCAATAGGATTATCAGTGCCCTACCTTAACCCTATTCAAACCATCCAGATCTCAGACAGAAATGTTGGGGTTTGGTGCTTTTGGTTTGTTAGTTTTGTGTGTGTATATGCTGTACGTGTCCATGTTTATGTGCACAGGTACAGTCTCTTACTCAGCCTGGAACTTATCAATTAAACTAGACTTGCAGGCCAGTGAACTCTAGGAATATACTTTCATCCCCAGTGTTTGGGTTATAGACACAGGCCTCCATGCCTGGCTTTTAGTGTGCATTCTGGAGAATCTAAATTCAGGACCTCAGGCTTTATTGACTGGCCATTATCATCTGCCCGAAAGCAGTATTTTCAATGCTCTCCTGTTCCTTTTAATGTGCAAACATAAAAGACACTAATAGAACTTTCAAATCATATATATATATGTATATATATAGATATTTCTCTATATATGGGATCTTAAAGACTGTTTTTTAAATGTGTGTGCGTGCATATCTGTACGTGAGTATGTATACGTGAGTGCAGCTTCCCTCAGAGGTCAGAGGCATCTGACCTCTGGAGCTGGAGTTGCAAGCAGTTGTGAGTCACTGGACATGGGTGCTAGGAACAGGACTTAGGTCCTCTGCACGAACGAGATGTGCTCCTAGGGGCTGAGTCACTCTCCAGACCCACGCTCTCTGACTCTGGCTCACTCTGCGCACATGTGGAACTGCACTCACACACAGCTGCTGGGCAAAGGCTCTGAAAATGCCTTCTGCGACAGCAGAGTGCTCCTGAGACAGATTCTGACTACAAAGCCTGCACTATCCCTAAACCCTCGACCCTTCTGCTTCAGCTTCCAGAATGTTGGCTTTGTAGGCATGCACCATTATGGCGTGAGGTTAGAAATGAGGATTTCTAAGCTAAGACAGACCTTTAAAAACTTAGAGCAATGTGTCCTTTACTGATTATAGTGTTGAAATCATATCTTTTTAGAGTTATAAAGAAGGTTCATCTTTTGACCAAAAGATCAAAATTGGTAGGAAAAAAAAAAACCCAGAAACTCTATTCTTAATACAAGCGTTGTTGTTTAATTTTCAAAGTTAAGCATCAAGCTGTCATATAAATCTTTGGGCTACCCAAGCTCATATTGGGCAATAATAAAATGATTCAGCTTGAGGTAGAGAGTCTGAGTGGAAGGCTCATATGTAATTCCATGTAAAATGTGTCAAGAACTGAGTGGAGAAACTTAGCCACACTTAGTATGAAGCGTAAGTTGGTGCTCAGTAAAGGAATGAGCTGGCCAGCAGACGTCAGAGCCACCTAAGCTGTTTAGTCCTGCACATGGACACCTGTCAGTCTCAGTATCAAATCATGCTACAAGGTGATTTTCAAAATCTGTACAAAACTTTTGGAAATGATATCTAGTACTTCTTGCTGGTCAATACTAAATTCATGATGGAGGTCTGAAAGTAGACACATTTGCTTACAATAATACACAATGCACATGAGAGGAAGGAGGGGGCAGTGAGCATTAGGAATGGTCCCTAACATGCCCCAATACCCATTCAATCAAAAATGACAAGGAACGGAAACTGAATCTCTGTGTGTTATTAGGGTAGAACTGCCATCATTTGGAGCAACCAAGAGCTAAGCAAAAGAAATGAAAAGAAACCCATCAAAGAGTACCAGCTTATTTAATCAAAATAAGTCGTTTTGGAAGAATGTTGAAAAATATCTTAAGAATCTCAGAATATCAAAGCTAAATTTTAATCTGTAAAGGATATGTGGAATTTTTCTTGTCAATAGAAGTTTCACTTTCTAGAGATATATATGAGCTAAGACTACAGGAGGCTTGAGACAGTCCTGCCCAACTATTGCTAAAAGGCCATACAAACAAGGAAGAGAGAATGAATGAAACTAGCCCTTGAACAGAGCAAACTACAGCACATCACCCTGTGGCAAACAACTGCATCCAGATACCACTGCTAGCCTGGTGCTGCGCTGTGGGCCACAGCAAAAGTCTTCACACAGCATCGTGTTTTAGAAGGAAAGGTCCACTTGGTTTGGTGGTGTTTATACTTGCTCGCGTGATGCTCAGGGTTTCATTTTCAATGCACTAGCTCCATAACATCACACCTTAATAGAGCAACAGCCTTGTAAAAGGATCATGTGATAAACCAGTCGGGCCCAGTGTCTAAGATGTACCTGATCATAGACGGAGCAGCTGGGAGTTGCAAACTTAACCCCTGAATGTACCAAGCTATTATTATTCAGAAAATTGTTGCTCTGGCGTCCTAAATGACACCTTGGCCACACTGCCCAATGGAGTAATGTAGGAGAGATCAGGTAAGAGGTCAATGACACAGCAGAACTAGCTCTAGCGTACCAATTTAAATACCTGCGGCTCTCCTCAGTAGACACCTCACAGTATTCTACTGCCACATAATATACAATACATGGTACCTAGGTGGCACCTAAGAATTGATAAAAGTGCTATATTCTGAGATGTAGACTTTCCAGAAACCTTCTCAGTCACTTGGGGACTAACTGCAAAGTCCCTAGAGTTCTGTGATTTCTGCTCAGTGCTCCCAGCTAATTTATAAGAGAAGCTGACAGGACACAATAGAACTTTATGCCATTGGTGGTGGGCATAGAAAAATTTTCCCACCCCTTACATTCCTTATTACATTCACCCCCCCCAAGCCCCGCATAGTACTGCTGCTAAATGTGTCTCAAACTCTTTACTTTCTGGGACACCCTGGTTACAGTATATCCTTAAAGTCACCAGAGCCCCTCTGCCAGACTCATAGAGCCACTTACCCACTCTCCCCAGATGTTTGTCACAGTCCCTGCTTTGCTTCACACGTCTCTGCTCAGCTCTTCTCTGTTCTGTAGTCCAAGTGAACGTGTCACCTAGCAGGCATGTGAGTCACATCCTCCTAATCCCTGTTACTCCATAACTTCTGGAAGGATTCTCCAGAGCAGGTAGGGCGAAACTCTAGATCCCTCTCTGGATGGTGAAATTCCTGCATAGTGTGCACTCTTGCTTGTTTTCTAGTCTCCTCCCACAACACGCTCCACCAAGGTCCCCTGCTTGAGTTGTAATGGTCTTCATCTTTAAATATACCATTTTCCCCTACCATCCAAAAACTTACCCTTTGTACTTGCTTTTATCTTTTTGAAATATTCTTTCCCTAACCTTTTTTCACAATAAGACCTCCTAATTCTCAGGAAGATCTTTGTTAGACCATAACCAGACCAAATCCTCTTATAATATGACCCATAACAGATTTAATGCTATAAATTGATAGCTAATATCCATTACTGAGTTCATATCTATGACTCCTTCTTGGACTGAGAACTTCACAGAACAAAAACATTGTCCATTTTAAGCAGAATTGACTGTTTCTCCCACTTTCCCTGGAACAAAAGCTATCTGCAGCTGATACCCCAAAGTCATTAATAAGAGTAGCCCACCTGACTCACAGAGGTTCCAAACTGGTCTAATACATACTTACTATCTAGTAATAGTTCAATGAATGCCCAGAGTCATAACCCAGTCACTATATCAAATAGTTACAAAGTAATGGTTGAGTTATTAATGAGTATAAATATCTTAGGAAAATATACCCTAATCCTATTCATGACAGGCTCTTATCCCTTATGCACCAGGCAAGACCTCTACCACCAGAGCTACATGCCCAGCCTAGTCCACCCCAATGTTCAACACATATTGTTGTATGAATAAAAAACAAGATGCACACTAGGCTGCTTTCCAATGTACCAGATCACTCGGCAGAGAGCACCATCACAACTCCCTCAACTCCTGTGGTTGTACTTGGTGATAGAATCACTGGGTTTGGCTACTAAATAGGCAGTATGTAAGATAGACTCCAGAGAAGTATCATGGTACCCATAGCACTACAAAGTGGGTCACCAAAAGATTAACTGCTTTGATGAGGTCAGTGCTTCCAAGGCTGTAGAAAGAACATTGACCCAAATAAAGGAATCAATGTGGTTTATCTATCACAAAAGTTCAGCGTGGAGTGTTCTCTCTTAATTACTGCACTTAGTAAATGAAGGTATTGCCCATGTGCATGTTGAAGACAAGCCAGTGTCATCTAATTGAGCCATGGGGGTAGAATAAAGGAAATTACATTTTCATTTATTAATAGACTTTAATCAGCATAAAGTCTTTGCTTACCAACTGCCCTTGAGAAAGGACAGATAAAATTAAAGAAAGGTCTTCTTTGGACATTTGCCAGTATTTGATCATCAATTCCATCAAAGCAGTAACAGGCCATGTGAATTATTCTTTAACTATACATCTGACTTCCCCATCAATCAGACTGAATAAGAGATTTTCAAGTTGCCAAATACCAGAAAATAATATCCTGAGCTTGCATTCATTCATAAACTGGGGTTCACAAAGCCACATGGGCCACATAACAGAGTATAGGGTGTTCACAAAAATTTCGCAATGGTAAAAGATTTCCGAATGCCCCATAGGTAAACATAATTCTAAATGAAATTTATACTGAATCCATGGTGTTTTCTGGCAGAGCTTCCTAGTGTTGCATCATGAGACTGCACTGCAGCCTTGCTTCTGAACACAGGGTGGTGTCTACTTCTCAGTACACCTGCCATCACCACAGGTGACACCAACAAACACAGCCTACAACCCCAGCTCAGAGCTGACTGTGTTTTATGGTTTAAGCTGTTTGATTAGACAAAGCTCTGCTCTTTGGAAACACAATAAACACGGTGGCTCAACTTTTGTAAACAGAGACTTGGAACATTTTCCTACAATTGCTCCTCCCCAGCAGAATCAAATTAGTATCTTTTTTGGATTATATTGTGTTTGAATGCCTGATTTTTAAAATTGCTATTCTAGTTGATGACTTGAGCTTAAAAGATCAACAACAACAAAAATAAATAAATAAAAACAAAAAACATTCAGTGAGTTTTTGCTTGGTTTTCAGAGAGCCATTATAAAATGGCTCTAAAGAAATTTCTGCTATTTTATACAACATACTGAGGCAAAACATTATTAGCATTGATGATTATAAAATCAAAACACAGATCAACTCTGAAAAATGTTGATGGTATACTGCAGTGTGGAGTACTCTGCTGAGACGTGATTCTTTATATAAAAATAAACAAGCATATCCATTCCATTATTTTGTAAATTTGCTTTCATTTTAATAAATTGCAAAAATTATATGTGTACTAAATAAGTTCCATTTTGATTTATTATTATTAAATATTTGATTTGTGTATCTTTGCTCTATGCTTATATACAAGGAGTCATTTCTACATGCCCATATACAAGGTACTTGTTAAATTTTTATCAGTCAGTGGCTACAGAGATGGCTTAGTGGTTGAGAGCACCATCTGTTACTGCAAAGGACCCAGGTTCAATTCCCAGCACCCACATGGCAGCTCTCAACTTTCTGTAATTCCAGTTACAAGGGATCTAACACCCTCACAGCAATGAGCATAAAATAAAGGTAAATATATCATACACACACACACACACACACACACACACACTCATCAGTCAAAAGGTTCTGAATGAAAAATGTTTAAGAAACCAGGACAAGGAAGTATGTCATTTTATCCCTCCTGTGGCCTCAGAGTCCCACTGCAAATCAGGAATGTAGTAAAAGAGAAGGTAGGTAGTACCTTCACCAGTGCAGTAAAACCATGTCAGTTAGAAGAACAGCTGGTCCAGCCAGAAACATCTCCCCAGGGACTTCCCCAAGAGAAGCAGACCACTTAACTGCTGTCTTTGGGTTGAATCCTAACAGCAATCTCCACAGCACGATAAGAATCTCCAACAAAGAACCAGACAGGAAAGAATGAGTGTGACCATCTTCAAAAGGAAGCTGGGCATCAGAATTTCCTGTGTTATTCATTTTACTGACTTACATTTTTTGCCTGTCTTAATTACAAAAGGAATCAGACCAGCAAAAATCACCATTCTGATTTCAAGGTTCATAGAAGTTTCCAGGAAAAGAGCCACATCTCTAAACCATTAGAATCATGTTATTTGCAGAAAAGCCTCTTTGAGAATAAAGGCGAGAATTAAAGGCCTTAAGAGATAGCCTTCCTTGATCTGCTCTGACGTCTTTGACAAGACTCATCACCGTCATTAACAGCTGCAAACCCACACTATAGGTGTGTGCATATGGGTTTTGTGCATACGGCTTTGAGGAACCACTTACAAAGGCCTGGACAACTGGGACCAGGTATACAAACTCAGAAAGGACTTCATGTATGCTTCTGGAAAAGAAAAAAGAACCTTCAAATTATAACTGGAGCATTGATTTTCAAAGTTATAATTTTTTTCTTGTCATCAGTTGGATTCTTGGGTGTGGGTGTGGGAGGAAGAGCTGCATAGCAGAGTATTGACTGGTGTGTTTGAGGCCCTGGATTCAATCACTAGTACAGGGGAGGGTAAGACATTAGCAAAGTCCTGACTGGAAAAAGAAGAAGAACAAAAATAAACAAACAAATAAAACCTCAGAACTGGAGAGATGGCTGAGGGTGTTTATTGCTCTTCTAGAAGACCAGAGTCTGGCACTCACATCAGATGGCTCCTAACTGCCAATAACTCCAGCTCCATCAAGAACCCTCTTCTGGCCTCATGGGCATTTGAACACTTGTGGCATATTCTCATACACACACACATACACACACACACACACACACACACACACACACACAAACACACACTGACACATATACTCTCACAGATACACACACATATATAGTTTTGCAAATACACATATATTCAAATAAACATTTACTTTTTTAGAAAAGAAAAATACTATTAAAAGAACAAGAAAATGGCTCACTCTAAGCTTAGTGCTACTCAGATGTATACTTGCAAAATTTACAAATGAGGATTCATCATAATCAGTCTACAAGGGGGAGAATAGATTGAAACTATCTAGCCATGTAAGCATATTTTTAATTTTCCAAGTATCTGCTGACCGTTACCTTTCATGCTTTAGTAGTGAAATGCTGTGAATGATGTGACTATTCTTCCTGCTGTGATGGCATAAGGGGAGAAATGACAACAAATGAATATAAAACGACGATTAAAATATATGAACACATCAGCAGGTATCTGTGACAGGGCATCACCTCAGTCAGGACTTAAGCCACTATTTTTGGTTCAAACCAAGTCCTTAAACAATCCAAATCAGAGGGGACCATAAGGAATGAGCTGAAACTATCAAACTAGTACTAAAATTTTAGTTAAAATTGTCAACTACCATCAATATTTTAATTACTTTAAGGTTTTAGTCACCATGTAAGTAAGAACCAAAAAAAAAAAAAAAAAAAAAAAAAAAAAAAAAAAAAAGGAAATGGGAAAGACATGGAAAAAATATTTAAAAACGTGGCAATAGACAAATTAGTGTTCTAATTCGAACTGTTTAGCTAAGAGAGCAAAAGTAAATTGTACACCCATTAAAAAGTTACAAGGCAAAGTTATGTCATTAGCATTGACTCAGTTTTTCTCAGTTGTTTAAACAAATGCGTACAGAGTCAGTGATGGAGCCCTGTATATTCTGTCTCTACTGAATAGCCAGCAAGTAGCAACCTCTGCTGAGAGTCTAACCTCAGAATGAGCAGCACATACCTGTGTTGCAAGAATGAGCTCTCTCCTCTGCAATAGCCTGCCTGTGTGGCTTTCAGAAGCAAAGCATGTACTTCACAGCTTTGTAAATTCACAGGACATGGTGTGGCTCTGCAGAGTCTTTCCTGCAGCATGCTGACCCTCCACTCAGCAAATCACCAATGTCTATACATTCCTTGGCCTAGAGCTTCCATGGAGGGCAATCTCTGACCCTCTAGGCCTCTCTGGAAGTCTGTAGAGTCCCATGGAAAGCAGGAGCTGAACTCAGACGTTAGGATCAAGGACAAAGTCTTGCTTGTCTTCAGACTACAAATGCCAGCTCACTATGCACATGCACGTCTCAACCCTGTGCTGCAAATGTCAAATCTAAGAGTGGCATCGAATACTGGCGCCCACTCCAAAGAGAAGTAGGCATAAGGATACACTGTGTGTCAGTCATGGAAGAAATATTAAATGGCAGGAGCAACAGGAGACAGTATGGCACCTTATAACAAATGCATGCTGGTTTCCAGAACTTCAGAAAGAGTTCCAGATGTTGGCTGTCCTATGAGTGAAGCAATCTAACTGCCAAGACTCTGCATTTGAATTGTTAGAACTCTTCAGAGGCTAACAACAGAGCTTCACAGAGTGGCTGCAGAAACAGTGGTGTGAGGTTCAGAAGAGTGTGACTTCTTCCCTGAGCACAAGGGAAATAAGGAAGATCTGCCTATGGGCTGCCTTTCCTTAGACAAGAATGGAAATAAAACTGTAAGTCCCAGTCTTGCTTATCCATGATGAACATGCACTGCAAAGACAGGGACTTCCCACAACCCAGCAAACAGTTCACCTCTTCCTCACTGTGGGAAATTTTCTGGTTAATGAAATAATGATGAGTTATTTTATGAACTCAACAGAGTTCATAAAAATAGGAACTGTGGACACCAGACTTTTTTTTTTCACAATTTAAAAGGAAAATTATTGCAAGTCAAAGCCTTCAAATCACCATTTTAAGAAGTGTGGATGCGTGAGCCCACCTGTGCTGACTTTCTGTCATTAAGGCAAATTCTATTAAAATAGGCACTTTAAATTTTTAAAATCATTTTTATGATTCTAAACCATTTAAAGTAATTTTATTAAATCCAATCTCTTGGTAAGTTGATCACACATTTGAAGAGAAATCAATACTTTGTGATACTTACTTCCTACAAACACCACAAATCATTTCATACCAAGAGAACTTGTGAAAATTAGCCTGAGACAGAACCCACCAAAGGTTCTTCCTTCCCTAAACTTCAACCTCAATCTCACAGTCTCCTGAGGAACAGTCCATACCAGCTCCAGTTCTACAATGGGAATCGCAAAACTACAATCACACACAAAGTCGTGAGAAAAGACAGAGGGAATGGACGCTCCAGAATAGAAACCACTGTCAAGACCAACACTGACCCTCACGGGAAGAGGCCAGTACAGTTCCTCGAGCAGCTGGCTGACAAAACAGAAGTCGAAAGCAAACCCAGACCACTGTGGGATATCCACCACATGGGACATCTGCCGTGTGGGACACTGTTCCGTATGTAAGTGGTTAGAGCTGACCAGAAATGAATCTGTAGAAAAACAAGTGGTTAGTGACTGTGAATGACCGGTCCCTTGGTTGTCTCCTGCTTCCTCTGCTTGGCTTGTCACTCTCTTTGTGACAGCGTCTCTTCATAGACAGTCACAAGACATCAGTGGAAAGACTCCTCAAAAACTTACTTTGTTTTACTCTTTGAGGTCTCAAGAAGAAATGCAACAGTTTCAGTGAGTCTAAGCATATTAATGAAAAGAGATGGTTCTGATTCTATTGTTTTCCCCAGGGGCTCACTGCCCTAGGACAGGGTTTGACAACCTCAGAGATAAGTACATCTCCACCCAGAAACTCTCTATTGTGGATGGTCATGTTTTATACTGTGAGATGTTCAGAAACGTCCTAGCCACTGCTTAGTAGATGCCCACAGAATCCTGCACCCATTGTTACAACAACCTAAAGCTCTTCGGGTACTACCAAGTTTCTTTCAAATTAAACTTAGGTGAGATGTACCACTCCACTCAAGCCTCTGTGACTATTTAAGCCTCATCTCTTCAAATGAAAAGTGCATGTAAGACCAGTTTCATCAAATGATAGGTGTATTGATTGAATTATAAAATTATAATCCTAACAAGAATAAAGCTAATATTTACTAAGATCTCATTTATGTACCAGGCAGATGAATTGTTAAGCTGATTTCCACCAACCTCACAATGTGTTCCTACTGTCACATGATCACGCAGGTGCCAACTGACACTGCCAAGATTGAAACTGGAAGACTTCAAGGCCCTTGCTTCTTATTTACCATATACCTACACCATAGTCAACCAGCAGTGCAGTGTGTTACGGAGGAGACCTCAACGGATAATCATAACCTTCCATCATCATTCACCTAGTTCTTCTCCCAGAATGATGCGTTTAGTGTGCTTTTCTAGGCTGCATGAAATCTAAAAAGATCTCTCAAGATCCTTCTTCAAAATATATCATAACTGTCTCTTTTCAATCTTCTAAGGACTTCCTCCTGCCAGTTCTGCTAAGAACAGCTCTCACCCCAAGATAACCAGAGGCCCCAGTGGCCCAGCACTTAGCAGCATGTTACTAGAAACCAGAGCGTGAGTGATATGCCCCTTACACACACGTTACTTCTCATGTCTTAGGTTGTAACAGAAAAACATTGCTGGTGATTGTAAATTATCATCACTATAGGGGTTAAAACAGAAATTCCATTGGGGTACTCTTTCTTAAATATTAAATTATACCTAATGAATTATAAAAAAAAAAGAAGAAGATATGTCCGTATTTAAGCTATTTAATATGATTACTTTGGCAACCATGGTACATCATACGCAGAAACAAACGCTGAGTTTTCTCCAGGGTTTCAAGGACCTCACAAGGCCGGTCCACATGCAAACACTCCTTGTAGCAACAGTATATATGGAACGTGCATTCAAAGGTAAGAAATAAAAACAACTCAGATTCACATGGAAAAACACAAAGCCATGGGAGAGGTATGTTTATTATGATGTAGGTTTCTTTATCCTGTGATGATCGGCACCTGTACACGAGGCCTCCCTTGGCAGCCTCCTGATTTGTAGGACACACCTCTATTTTCTTGTTCGTTTAGTTTCTCTAAAGATGTTGGTTCCCAGTAATAAATCTGGATGATGAAGACTTTTGGTTATTTGGTTTGTGGTTGTTTTTTACCATTTTTGTTTGAAACTGGTTCTCCTCTGACAGCTCAAGCTAGCCTCAAACTCAAGGTCCTTCTTCCTTGTCTTCTTTAATGCTGGAAGCACAGGTGTGTGCCACCATACCTGGGTCCAACACTACATTAGATTCCTCTGGCCATTGAGAGGCTCATTTCAATAAACAGTTCCAATAAAAATGGCAAAAACAATATGCAAATTCTAAATCAAAGAGGAAAGAAACTAATTAAAGCCACCATTAAAAAGTGAGACATATTGATCACTTCACACTCTAGAATGGCTTTGAAAAAAAATAATTAAAAATACATTAAGTAAAAACAGACAATAACAAGTGTTGACAAGGCTATAGAAAACATGGAATTCTAAGACATCATTATAAAGTGAAAAATGACACAGCTGTTAGGAACGTTTCTCAGAGAGCTGAACAGCAAGTTACCATTATAACCAAATAATTCTACTTGGGCACAAAGATTCACACCAAAACCTGTGTAAGGATTTTTATCCTAGCAGCACTCTGCATGCTGGCTAAAATAACAGAAGCACTAAACATGTCATCTGAGGAATATAACCAGTGTGCCCTGCCCCAGCAAGGGGCTACTACTTACCCAGGAAAGGAGAAAGCAAATACTGTACAGTGTGTGGCCTGGGAGATATGCTATAGGTAGGAATCCACGCATGTAAGATCATAAATTGTATTATTTCAGCTACCTGAAATACCCACTAGGCAGGAACACAAGCACAGAAAGCGAAAAGTGCTAGGAAGGGAAACAGACTGACTGACTTGTAAGTGGGACAGGTCTTACTTCCCAGGTTCGGGTTCTTCAAGAGTTAGATAATGGTGACGGCTCGGCAGACATACTAGAGACATTCACTTTAAAATGAAAAGCCGATGTTATGTGAATCATATCTCAGTTTAAAAGGATGCTCAGATTTGGTGTAGGGTACATGCCTGTCATCCCAGCATTTGATATGTAATGGCAGGAGGATCGAGAGTTCAAGGCCAGCTTCGGTTAAAGGAGACCCTAGTGGAGGGGATGCAGAGAGGAAAGGGAGGGGAAATAGGGGGAGAAAAAAAAGGAAAGAGAAAAGGTGAGGGAGGGAGGGCAAGGATGAGAAAATACTAAACAAGAAAACACTCAGCACAGACATCCGATGGCTCTTTGCCCTGTGAGCACCCAACAGCACAGGTTCCTTCCATGAAAACCATCCTCCGGGGACCTTAGGTACCAGGGCATGGAAAGCGAGAAGCTCACCAGAGGAGTCCTACACAACAGACCACTGACCCAAAGAGATGAAGCAACTTAAGTGCAAAGAACCACAAGAAAGACCTACTGATTGAACAAGTAACAAGATAGCCGAGCCAGAGGAAGAAAGGGAAACTCCTCCTAGGAAAGAAAGGCCAGGCGAGTGTCCTCACAAACTATTAGCTGGCTCTTCGATCACTCTGATCACTCTGGGGCTGTTAATACAATAGTTAAATGGATTCTGTATCCCTGGGTGAAGAAGCCACTGGAAATCAGGATCATAAATAAGCAAACACTCCCCAGGTGACAGACACAGATCAGAATCCCTTCTCAGCCATTTCCCATTTGCAACAATCCCCAGCTATGTCCTGCTCATCTTCCCTCTTTCTGTCCCCCACGCCTTCACTTCTGTATCCTCTCCCACATACACACACACACACACACACACACACTCACACACACACACACACACACACACACACACACACATGCCACTGGGTTCCCATGGAGCCCCAAACAGAGCACATATCTGCTTTCTCTAAGTACATGCTCTCCAGGGCAAGTTTCACACCCACGGGCTTTCTGTTCTCTGATGTTGTCCAGATGGGTGCTATTCCCCAGACAGCTGGTCATTCTTTGATTCCCTTATCTCCTCATCAAAAGGGGGTCACAGAGGCTCGATGAGGACACTGTGGCAATCCAAATCTGATATCTCTGCTGTAAGACAGATGACCTACTGTCAAGGATCACACCCAGAACTCTCTGGATGGTCATACCAATGGACATGAACCATCGAGTGGCCTGATTCAGTGCAAGGCTCATTCAAAGTAAAGTATAAGAATCCACGAGAACCCTATAAGCAAGGAGGGTAGAGCATGAATGGAAAGAAGCCAGAACTGCTTAATGAGGAAAACGGTGTTTAAAAACCAGGACGTCACCAAAACAAAAGCAAAAACAAAACAACAGCAACAACAACAGAAACAGGACATGAAAAGCCCGATGCGGGAAAGAAAAGTGGTACATTTGAAGGAGCGAGTGACGAGCATTGTGTGAAAGAACAGAGAAAACTGAGAGGCGGCAATGGCAGAGATGCGGAGAGTGGGCGAAAGGCCAGGTGGGTCAGCGTCTTTCAGCAATGTGGGCCCAGGGGTAAGAAGGTGGCCACAGTTATCCAAAGGGATAGCAGCTAGCCTATAGGAATAAAAACTTAACAACACATGGAAAAGCAGTCAAATCATAAGAAAAATGATAAGACCAACCAGCACCATAATTATGCCAACATCTATTGTTTGATGAAAGGTTATTAGATGCAGAGAGCAGTGCTGTTTCCATATATGATGCTATTTCTCACAACAGCCTTGTCTGATACATCTCTGTGGTCTTTATTTTACATGTGAGGAAACTGAAACTCACAGGAGATTAAGTCACCCAACTCCCTTAGTCATACCATATAGCCGGCATGTGTGCACAGCAGGGCTAAATAAACTCTTCATGCCCAGGTGTGAGAGGTATTCTTGATTGTCAACTTGACTACTTCCGGAATTAACTAAAACTCAAGAGGCTGGGTATACTTGTGTGGGATTTTCCTTTAATTATTTAAAGTCTCGATATAGAGATAGAGATAGAGATAGATACACATGTATATATACATATACATATATATATACACATACACACATATATACACATATAGACATATACATGTATTTATTTTTCTATATAAGTATGCATGTATATATGTATATATGTATATATAGTTTATGAATTTATATATACTAAACATGCATATATATACACATATATATACATGTACACATATATGTATTATATGACATGTGTACATATATATACATGTACATATATGTAATATATATGTAATATATATGTGTGTGTGTGTATATATATATATATATATATATATATATATATAGTTTATTCCTCTAGGTAACCCTCACTTATATACCTGCCTAGTTCTACTACAGTTTTCTGCCAACACCAAGGCCAGGAACAGGTTCTATGTGGAGCCAGGAACTGTGTGAGACATGTTTAGATCCCTTATGTTTTGAAGTCTTCTCAAGAGCCATAAGATATGAAGCTCATCTTTACAGTGGGGGAAACTGAAGCAGAGTGAAGCCAACAGCAAGCATGAACATAAAAGTTGCAGGCTTAGAAAGTCACGGGGCTAGAATCAGAGCTGTGGGATGGCTCTTTCTCATCAGTTTGGATGGTTATTAATTAAGAATTGAAATGAGGAGGCACCATTCTATCTGCAGTCCATGTAAAGCCTTCAGAAAAAAAAAATGCAAAACTGATGCTACTTCTGCAATTATCGTTCTAATCTCTGCCCCACAGTGCTGGGAGTCCGCGATGCATATCACTGCTTGTCACCTCACAGTGACAGCTCATAAAGATGCAGATAACCTCGCCTACAAGTAAGAAGTGTGGACAACTTCTACCAAAATGGGCAGAAGAAATGGCAATTTAAGTGCTCCCAAAATGTAAGCAGAAAGTATCAGTACCTGAAGACAAATGCTGATTTCAACCAAAGAGGTCTATCCTGAGTTCAAGAATACAGGACTGGGGATGTAAGTCTCGGGTATGTACTCTCCTAGCTTGTGCAAGGTTCAGGGTTCAGTGCCCAGAATCCTAAAAATAAGTAACACTATAAACAAACAAACAGCACAGAGAGAATGTACAAAAACAGGAGAGAGTGAACTATAGTCCTGAATTCCCAATTGTTTCACCATGACCCTCCCCTTCAAAACCTCCACGCAGCAGCGACAAAGCTCAAATGCTTTTTACTTTTTCCACTGAATCTACCAAAGGAGAAACAACTTTTCTGTTAGGCCCAAAGGACTGCTCTTTTCCTGCAATCTAATCACTCCCCAGAAATCACTAATGAAGGATCTTTAGTATAACAGCAGATGTTTGAATAAACCAGCATGTACGATTTGTGGATATTGCCTTCCAAGCAAAACACACACACGAACAAAAAAAAAAAAAAAAAAAAAAAAAACAAACAAAAAAAAAAACAAAACTCCTCTAAGAAAGTACAGTGTGTACAAGTTTAAAAACCAAACAACAACAAAACTACTTGGAGAAAATGGCGGATACCTAAGACCTCTCTGTGGGCCCACACTCCAGTGACAGGACAACTCTACAGCTTCACACGTAGATGTGCCACGAAATTGGTTTGAAGAAAGGGATACAATTAGATATGCTTTGTTTGAATGAAAGTACCCTACAAATTCCAGCATACTGCTATTAGAGATGTTATCAGCTTACACAGATGGATGGATGGCTTTCTCTCAGCTCCTGCAGTTCTCAGGGGTTAGAAAGAATGCTGAGCAGAAGTGAATTCTCCAGCGGCCCCTGCAGCCTCTGTCTCAGAGGTCCCAGTCCCTCCCTCTGCTTGAACTGGGCAGTTCCTAGACATCACTTGCTGTGGCAACTAGAGAAGGTGGGATGTTGAGCTTATTGTTAGGGCACAGATGTGGCCTAAGCAAAAAGTCAGTCTGCCCTGCGTTTTGTTTCGGAGGAACAAAAGAGATTTAAAGGGACTGTGTGGAGCCTCACACCTGCAGTGCATCCAGGTGGCCCAGAGCCTTTACCACTGAATGCCATCTCAAGAAACTCCTACGAAAAGCAAACAGATAGACAGCAGCAGCAACAGTTAGACCTTCAGATTAGGTTCTACTTTTAGACCAAGGCCATAAACCATAGCCTCAAGTAGGCGCTAATAAAACTCAATCTTCAAATACAAAAATTTAGATTTCTCCCCAGTAACAATGCATTGCGTTTATGATGTAAGTGACTCCTGTTCTAAATAAATGGGCATGGTATGTACATGAACAAAACTACCAGAAAACACAGATATTCTAAAAGTATGTGGCCTGGAGAGGTGTCTCAGTGTTAGGAGCACTGGCTGCTCTGGCAGAGAACCTGGGTTCCATCCCCAGCATCCACGGTGGCTCACAACCACCACGGCGGCTCACAACCACCACGGTGGCTCACAACCACCACGGTGGCTCACAACCACCACGGTGGCTCACAGCCACCACGGTAACTCCAGTTCCGGGGGATCTGATGCCTTTTTCTGGCCTCTGTAGGAACGAGACATGCACATAGTGTACAGACATACATGCAGGCAAAACACTCATACACATAAAAAATAAATTTCAAATTCAAAATTAAAATGTATAATTGTATATTTATATTTTTTAAATCCTGTTTTGAAATAAGACTGGTTTACTATAGCCATGTATGGAAACATCATTTTTTTTTTTAATAAATGAGGTCTTTTGTAACACAAAGAATGAAGGAACACAAAACGTCCTATATTTTCTTTAATAATCAAAATGTTCTACATTAGGCTTGGTTTAAAGAGGTGGATATTTTAATAACATGCTAAATGACATCTGTTAAAATACACTAAGGTGTACAAATGAAAATGTGTTACTGAGGGTAGCAGAGAAATCTATGCAAAATACTAAATATAATAAATATAAACAAAAGATGAGCCAAACAGACTTCTCCCGGGCAGTTCCCTGAAAAGATGGTCCTGTGCTCCATGACCACCATTATCATACACAGATGATCAATAGCAAGGAAGCCAAAAATGCGGCCTATTCACACCTGTGTAGCCTCCTGTAACCCACAGCAGCAGAAATCACAATCTAGCTGAGTGGTGGCACACACCTTTAATCCCAGCACTCAGGATGCAGAGGCAGACAGATCTCTGAGTTCAAGGCCAGCCTGGGTTACAGGCAAGGGCTACACAGAGAAACCCTGGAGAGAGAGAGAGAGAGAAAGAGAGAGAGAGAGAGAGAGAGAGAGAGAGAGAGAGAGAGAGAAGAAGAAGAGGAGGAAGAGGAGGAGGAGGAGGAGGAGGAGGAGGAAGAAGAAGAAGAAGTCATAATCTACTGGTACATTCTGCAGTACAAACAAATCTCAGAGACTCTGCTACATCAAGGAAGCCATTGAACAAAGAACAAATACCATGGAGTTCAAAACAGGGCATAAATACATCCAGTGACAGAGTACAGCCTGCAGTTCTTCCTGACTGAGAGGCACAAAAGAGGTGTCCACAGTGACAGAAGCCCTGCTGCTGTTGATTGGAGCCATGACTTTGCTATTTTTTTATATGGGGATGCATCTTCATGTTTGTCTGTTATGTTGACAACTGAACTAGCAAAACTTAAAGAGATGGCAGGCGGCTCTCAGTCGTCTTCACACACTGCAAAGGCAAGCAGACCAGCCACAGAGCATCGGGGGCTCTTTAGAGTAGGCTCTCTGGCCAAGGCAGTAAGGCAGTAAGTCACCTGGCCACCTGGCCCACTGTAAAAACAAACAAAGCCTTAATAAGAGGTCACACTTTTAATTATAGGCCTGATGCCAGATTTGTTAGATATAATAACACACGCCCTCTTTTAATTAAACAAATCACCTAAGTAGATACTTGTAAAAAATGAAGACATATAAAGGATGCTATACTGCATCTTCTCACAGGGACGAGAGAATATGGAGAGGCCAGCTGCCCCCAGGAGTCTTCTCAGGTGGGGCCCCTTCAGTGGAGGCCAAAAGCTGTGGAGACTGAAGTGAGGTAACTAGAGGAGGGACCAGAGGTGATGCCTGTCTGATGTCACTGCATCCTACATGTCACATGTATCCACAATGACCTGGGTGGGACGATGTCAATGGCCTGAATCCCCATTTGGATACAAGCATTATGGATAAAGTGATGAAATTCCTGTGCTATTTCTGTGGCTAACTGAATAGGTGTTGCCTAACTACAACCAGAAAATACTCAAAAGTTCCTGATAATGACATAGAGAGCTTTATAAAAACAAACGAACAAACAAACAAAACACTGTAACTAAACACAAAATATAAACTAAATATTTTCAGTGTCAAGTGTACAGAGGAGCTAACTGAAGGTTATTATTATGAATACAATACTGAGATTTATTTCTAGTATAGCCATGTGTTTGTTTGTTTTTTTTTAATGATGGAAAACTGTTCTGAGAAATACATTGCAAGAAATACTGTGCTCAGAATATGGTTGCTACATGCACTGCAATTAAGATGGCTCCCGTGAGCTGGATATAGCTGTCACCTGGGAGATTCTGCTAGTGCATGAGAAATACAGAGGGGGTCACTCTCAGACAGCCATTGGACTGAGCACAGGGTCCCAATGGGAGCTGAAAGGGTTTGCAGCGCCACAGGAGGAACAACAATATGAGTCACCCAGTATTCCCAGAGCTCCCAGGGACAAAACCATCAACCAAAGAGTACACATGGAGTTACCTACAGCTCCAGACACATAGGCAGCAGAGGATGATCTTGTTAGACACCAAAGGGAGGAGAGGCCCTTGGTCCTGGAACAACTTGATGCTGTAGTATAGGGGAATACCAGGATAGGGAAGTGGGGGAGGGTTGACTGGGGAAGGGGAGATGGCTTATGGGATTTTCGGAGGAGGGGGAGACCAGGAAAGGGGACAACATTTGAAATGTAAATAAAGAATATATCTAATAAAAAATAGCATAAAACAAAAAGATGACTCCAGTGTCACCAAGTGATACAGTCTTACAGGACCACTGTCATGTATGGGGCCCATTACTGACCAAAGCATCATTGTATGCCATGTGGCTGTGCTGTGTGGTATGAGGCTCTCATATCATACATAGATCGATAAATAAGAACAGTAACTTCTGCTGTGCATTGGGT
>OZ030006.1:127193357-127485857 GCA_964023405.1 Apodemus agrarius | reverse complement strand
TGCTGGATCACGTGGCGGCTCTATTTTTAGTCTTTGAGGAATCTTGATACCGCTTTTCTATGGCAGTTGCTCCATCGAATGACCCATTAGCAGTACACAGGGTCCCAACTTCTCTGAAGCCCTACCAATGCCTTCTCTTTTCTGCAAACACAGTAATTATCCTGAGAGACACAAGGTGGCATATCACCGTGGCTTTGACTTGCATTTCTCGAAGGACTAATGGTATTCAATTACTTCACTGGCCCGTGGCTGTTTCTACAGCATGTCTGGATGATCTAGCCCTTTGTGTAATTTTAGTAGTATTATTGTGTTTCATTGTATTGTTGTCAAGTGGTCTGTGGCTTTTTTCTCTTTGTTTTGCGTGTGTGAAATGCATGTTAATATTCATTTTTGGATGCACATATGTGTGGAACTCAAAGGTTGATGTTGGAGTCTCCCTTAACGGCTTTCTATCTTATATTGAGGCAAGGTCTCTCACTGGAGCCTAGTGCTCACTACTTTTGCTCGTCTCAGTAGCCAGCTTGATGCTAGGACCCTCTCTGTCTGCTTCTCAGGCACCGCTATTGCAGATGGCCACCCTGCTTACCCAGCAAACACTATCTAGTGAGCTCTCTTCCCAGTCTCTACGGCTCTCTGTACAGTCTTGATCTTAGCTCTTCATCCAGTACATGATTTGTACAAATTTTCTGTCATTTTCTGTGGTCCCTTTGCTCTTAGTGAACTGTGTTCTTTATGAATACATTTTCTAGGAAGTCACCCCAACATCATTTAGGGCTCTCCTTAATTTTTTTTCTTCTTCCATTTCTTGTCATTCAGAACCTTACAACTTTTGTGTATGGTGTAAGGTAAGGACCTAGCTTCAGTCTTTCATATATGGGTTCACATTTCCCATCCCTGCTCACTCAATAAGAAGTCTTCTCTTTACTGAGTGTTCTGGGCACTGACGTAAAGGAGCACTTGACTCCTGGCCTGTCTCTTCCAGTTCTTTGGTCTGCCTGTGTCTTTACATCAGCTCCATACAGCTTTGATTTATTGAAGTTTATAATGCATGTGAGTGGGTGGGTGTGCCCTCCAATTTTGGGCTTCATTTCTCAAACATGTTCTGTGTCTTGTGTAAAATATAGTTTTAGGCTACACTATCTCAGAGTCTGGTTTTTCCAGGTCCAAGCTGGTAACTGTCCTCTTTCCATTGTCCACACGACTAGAATGCAGAGGCAGGAGCATCAGAATTCACCAGCAGAGCCCAGAGTTCTTCCTGACTCAGTGTTAGGTGAAGACACCCAGAACATGACGGCTTTACAAGGCGAAGGAACTGAGGTTAAGGGCACAGATCCTAGAGTCAAACAAAGTCGGGTTCAGGGCTCAGTGCATAAAAGAGCTTGCCACAAGCCTGAAGACTTGAGTTTGATCACTTGAAGCCCATATGGGTGGAAGGACAGAACCAGCTTCCCAGAGTTGTCCACTGAGTCTCATACTTTTGCTGGGACATATGTGCACCCCCTCTACGTCATATACATAAACATGCCATCGTCATCAATATATAAACAAATATTCATTTGTTTAACAGTTTTCTCATTTTCAAAATGGAGACAATTGTAGCCACCACTCTCCAAATCCTCAAAGGGCAAGTGTGATGTGTGTGAGTGACACCACAGTGCCACTCCTTATGGAGGAATAAGCACAGTGCTTGCCCAGTGCACTGAGCATAGCACTTACCTGGAGCACTGAGCCCAGCACTTACCTAGAGCACTGAGCACAGCACTTACCTAGAGGACAGGGCACAGCACTTACCTAGAGTACTAAACACAGCACTCACCTAGAGCACTGAGCACAGTGCTTGCTTAGAGCAGAGCCAACATCTGGGAACTTGGACCACCATCCCGTTATTGGTGCCTTTCAGTAGTCAGGACTTCGATTTTATCAGTAGTGCAATTTTTAAAGAATAAAATGAAATGTCAGGAAGGCCAATGCCAGATACCAGGAGCATTCCTGAGCTCAGAAAGACGAAAGGAGGCAACTCAGGGTAATTTACGCTGTCTCTAGGAAAGCTTGCATTCTCAAGCACAGAAAGCACATGGAGGGAAGAGCCAGTAGTCAGACTCACACCCATTGTAGTACTGTGTAAGTTCAAAGATCAAACCACCATGGAGACTTTATAAGAAGCGAACAGACTGCTGTGGCCAGTCAGACCTGTCAGCCTTCAAATGTCCATCTGGGCTTTTTTGTTCATCAAAGGGCAAACTTCATAAGTAACCACTGCCATGAGGGACACCTACCAGGTCACCTGTCCCCTGATCTCAGCTGCGGAGAGCTATACCCACGTCTGCTGATCTTGCAAGCACCCTGCTTTCTCCTAACATCCCCCTCTTTAGGTGAAGCCCTGAGTCTCTTCTTCTACCAGAGAAAGCAGCTGACAACTCGGAACAAAACACATGTCTGACTACTAAGAACAGTTTGCCATTCTTTCCTGTTCTGATATGTCTTCTAGAAACTCACTTCTTTCTCTCTCCCTCGCTCCCCCCTTTCCTTCTGTGTGTGTGTGTGAGAGTGAGTGACACCACAGTGCCACTCCTTATGGAGGAATAAGCACAGTGCTCTCTCTACTCTATCACCCTCCCCCTCTCTGTCTTCTCTCTCTCCCTCCTTTTCCTTTAGCCCTCTGAAGAAATAGGCAGTCCTAGAAGATTTTAGTAGATGTCTTGACAGGAAGCAAAGTCATCAGCAAACAGTGGATGGGGAATCAGAATCAGTTCCTCAGGACTGGCTGGAGTGAGCACACACGTGAGCTAGCACGCTGCTCTGCTGCTTCAGGCTGCCTTTGTCCCTTACAACAGAATCGCTTCTGAACTGACCAAAGCCCAAACTCTAAAACAAAACTTGTTAATAACATACTTCTCTAGATGGGGTAACTTGAGTCTGTTGGCCCCAAAATTTTGAACTTCAAAGGGATAAGATCATGCATATTAGAAACTATATCACTCAAAGTGAGTTTGTGGTGGTAGAAATAACTCTTAAAAGAAATTCAAGATTTTGCTCCTGGGAGCAATAAACATCACCTGAATGCATTTCTTCCCCTTCTCTGTGTGAGCTTAAACTAGATCTGTCCTACTTGGATACACAATCACTTCTGGAAGGGCACTTGATGAGACATAATAAAGACCTTAGATTTCAGAAACTTATTACTTTCTTTTCTTTACTTTTTTTTTTTTTTTTTTTTTTTTTTTTTTTAGTAGAAAAAAGTTTATTCAGGGCATGGGGAGGGGAGTCAAGAGGATAGTAGAGGCAGAGAAATGCAAGGAGAGAGAGGGAGAGAGGGGGGAGAAAGGGAGAGAGAGAGAGAGAGAGAGAGAGAGAGAGAGAGAGAGAGAGAAACACACAGGAGTAGAGAAGCAGAGGCCGGCCATGAGCGCATGTGGAGAGAGGGGGGGAAGGGAATGGGAGAAAGCGGGAGCAGGAAGGGAAGAGCGAGAGAGGAGCCAGAGCCAGAAACGGATTTCTTAAACAGAGCCCAAAGAGCTTTATGTTCCTTTATGCCAACAGCTCATAAAGCATTAGAAACAGGTACACGTGCATCAACAGACAGCAAGGAAAGCCATGCAAGTGACCAAGATCAGCAGACAATGGGCAAATGCTGACAAAGCTGTGTTCTTAGGGATTCCTTATTCCATTCTTTTCTACTCAGAAAATTACTCATGTTCTAAACCTATGTTTGGTAAAGAGCAACACTAGAATAAGACAGTCCTTTTTATCCACATTTCCCAGAGTGCACTGGGTAACCTCCTCCATCAAGTCCCCTCCCACTTCTGAAAACACTAAGAGTGTAGAGTCAAACAAATCTGAGACACAAAGATACCTGTGATGGTTTGTATATGCTCGGCCCAGGGAGTGGCTCTATTAGGAGGTGTGGCCCTGTTGGAGTAGGTGTATCACTGTGGGTATGAGTTTTAAGACCCTCATTCTAGCTGCCTAGAAGCCAGTCTTCCACTAGCCGCCTTCAGATGAAGATGCAGAACTCTCAGCTCTGCCTGCACCATGCCTGCCTAGATGCTGTTATGCTCCCACCTTGATGATAATGGACTGAACCTCTGAACCTGTAAGCCAGCCCCAATTAAATGTTGTCCTATAAGCGTTGTCTTGGTTATGGTGTCTGTTCACAGCAGTAAAACCCTAAGACAATACCCAAATTTGTTAGTCACTGACATTTCAGAACTTGTATATGTATATGTATAATGTATAGAATATATAGAAGACTGGATGAGAAGCCACCAACACAAGTTAAGGGCTTTTATGGGCCTGGTATGTATATATGTAACATATAGTATGTGTTTGCTAAGGAGTACAGACTCTGGACTACCAATGCCCTGGTTAAGTGTGGTTAGCATCCCAGCCTTGGTTAGCATCCCAGCCTTGGCTGGGCAGTGGTAGTGCATGCCTTTCATCCCAGCACTCAGGATGCAGAGGAAATCTATGAGTTAGAGGCCAGCCTGGTCTACAGAGTGAGTTCCAGGACAGCCAAGGGATACACAAAAACCTTATCTTGAAAAACAAAAACAACCCAAACCATCCCAGCCTTGGTTAGCATTCCAGCTCACCCACAGTAGCAAGCAAACTCGGGAAGAAGGCAACACTGACTTCATCCAGTTAGTAAACACAAGAGACATTCAGACAGGGCTGGGTGCTACAGTGTTTACACACTTGGTCTCAGCGTCCCATACTTACTTGATTAGAGAACTTCAGGTCGTATCAAACATCCATGACACAAATCACTATCCAGTGGAATGCTGACCTGTATTCTGACACTGTCTCGTGTATGAAAGTAGAAATGTCTGTGGACTTGTGGGCCTGTCTCTTTTCTTTCCACTTGCCCAAACAGTATTCACTTTCTGGTGTGAAATGCCAGGTACCGCAGGCATGAGGAAGCTAGCAGTCAACCTTGAGTGCTGTTTTCCAGGGTCTGTCTACTTGCTTTATTGAAACTGGTCTCTCACTGGGATCTTGAAGCTCACCAGGACCTGCAAGGATCGCTTCTGTCTCTGCCTCTGCGATGTTGGTATTGTGTACGCATATTACCATGCCTGCCATTTTCACATGGGTTCTGTGGGTAACACTTGGGAGTCTATGCTTGGTCAAAAAAACACTTTACTGACTAATCATCTCTTCAGTCCCTCGCTTAGCAAAAATGGTCTCCATTTTGACCATGCATCATGATAGACATGGTATCAAGCCAAAGGTTTAGTCTAGTTCCCAGGCCTGGGCTTCCCATAATGTATTTTTCCCATCACTTATAGTCCTTAGCTCATAAAAAGTAGGGGAGAAACTTTTTTCTTTTCACTAGAGCTTAAATTACAAAGTGGAAACTGTGATGTAATTTAAGAAAAAAGCAAAAAATAAGTAAAAGAAAGTGTCTCTTTTTTTAACATAACTTTTATTACATTGACAGGAGGGTATGCATGCATGCACGCCACATATATGTGTGGAGGTCAGAGGACAGCTTGTGGGAATAAGTTGTCTCCATCCACTATGTGAGTCTTTGGGAACTGAACTCAGGTTGCCAGGCTCAGTGGCAGGCATATCTATCCTAGTGAGCCATCAGCTGGCCTGTTCCCCACCACACCCTTTTTGGTAAACAGAATGTGATACAATTGCTAAAGGCATGAATTCTAACATCCTAGAGATCAGGGTTCATGCCTGAGTCCTTCTTCCTAGTAATCACATGACTTTGAGATTAGTATCTACAAGGCTGACATGCAAGATGCTCTGTGTCTATGGGGCTGGCCTGATTTAAATGAGATAATGTGGGGAAGGCATTCAGCACAGGGTCTGGCACCCTGGAAGCTTCCATAAATGCTGGCTGCTGCCCATGAGGGCTTCTGTGGCGGCGGCCACTGCTGCTGTCACTGTTATTATTCCAGGAACAGGACTGCCCTAGCACGCTGTGACTCACAGCTCCACTCGGCCTGCCCTGCTCAGCCCTCCTGAGGAATGTTCCGGGCTCTCACTGCTAAACAACCTGAAATATAGTCTACCAACAGCCCCACAGCCAAATGTTCTCAGCCAACACGAAGCCTTCACAGAAGAGGCAAAACAGGAAGACACATGCTCTGCGCTAGTAAAGAAACCTTCAGGCCCAGCCCAGACAGCAGGATTCCTCAAAACAAAGAAATTGCTTCCATGAAACTGGATCCACATGCCATGAGAGTCCCAAATGACCTAGAACCCCTCTAAAAAGATCCAACTAAACCTCTCTAAAGACCCAACTAGTGAGTCCCACAGATAGAAATGGGGAGCAGCTTCTAGGGCAGTCCCCTGAATCAGGGACTGTCTCTAGCGTGCCTGCATGCATGCTGGACTTCTCCACCAGGACACTCTCAGCTCAAAAATTGTACATACAGAACCCGCTGGGATCTCACTTTTTGACTAAAGAATCAAAGCACTTCTTAAAGAGCTCTGGTGCCTCTGGCTGAAAGTTCCCTCTGTAGACAGAGAAATGTCTGCAGTGAAGTCTCTGACAGCAAAGAGGACTAGCAAGCTGTCAGGCCTTGGAGACAATACCCGCAAGCCAAGAAAGGCAGGGTTCATTGTGGAAGACAAACAGCACGTTGTTCGTCCCACAGATCTGAGAAGAAGAAGAGTGGGTGAGAATAAAGAGAAGGAAGAGAAACAAAGAGAAGGTGGGGGAGACAGACTTCTGCCCAATGGCTCCTTTTGTACAGACCACAAAGGAAAGGGACAGAACTGAAATGATTCTAGTAAATTAACAAAAGCCTTTCATCAACTCTAACAAACAGAAGCCTCCAGATAAACCCCAGCCATCACTTCCTCTGATGTGTGTGAAGGAAGGGAAAAGGAAAGAAGGCAGCAGAGTGAAATTAGGAAGAAAGACAAACGTAAAGTCCATCTTTATCTTCACTCTGGAACACCAAACTACTCTCTCCAACTCTGGAGAAGAGTCACAGAGAAACTGGAGAGACTTCAGATCAGGACCCAGGAATTCAGAATAGTCTCGGCATCACAGGCAGTTTTGACATAGGTGGCCCTCAAACTATACTTCGGACAACACTGCATTAGGATCTAGAAAATGAATTCCATGGATCATTTAAAATTAGAACTTTATAAGTGAAATAAGGTATTCTGTAGTCCCACCAGACGTGGTGGCACAGGTCTGTAATCTCAGCATTTTGGGAACTGAAGGCAGGAGGATCAGAAGCTCAAGGCCTTCCTCAGCCATCAGGCAGGTCTGGGGCTAGCCTGAGCTATAAGAGATCCCCTGTCTCAAAAAACTAACTATATAAATAATAAATAAAAACAAATCATCTCATAGCCTTAGACAAATAGAGTAAATGGAACCTCGTTATTCTTTGTGGTACTAAAAACAATAAAAACAGACTTCATATTTAACAAAGGACAGTGATACAGATCCATATGAACACTGTTGTATATACATGTATATATTTAATACACATACACATATCAACAGGCATGTTGATATATATACATGTATATATAATACACATATACCCATAGGCATGTATATATACATTATAGTGTGTGTGTGTATGTGAAGTGTGTGTGTGTGTGTGTGTGTGTGTGTGTATTCATCTTTGACTAAGCAACTGAAGTAACCTAAGGACCTTACTTTCCTCTCTTTCCCACCCAACAAAATTGGCCAGTCAAAAATAACAGATTATCAACAGACTATTTCTTTCATACTGTGGGAAATGCAGAAGGATCAGTAAGAAAGGCAAAAAGCACCCCAGCTTCCTTCTGTATCTGAACTTCCCTATGATACATAAGGGGAAGCTGGGTCTCTGCCTCCAAGCCAGCATTCTTCTTGTGCCTGGAAAGACAACTCATGAATGTAAGTGGACTTCTCTCCCATGGGTCAGTTAGGAGTATTCTCATGGTTACTCAGGAAAGAAGGACCAGTAGTCTCTTCCCTCTCCCCCAAAGCATAGATCAGACAAGCGATGTTTGGCTCTGTGTTGAGGCAATGACTTAATGTTCTCTTAAGAGCCTGCAAAATCTGCCTGGAATGGAATCTCCCTGAGTGTTTACCATTTTGATTGTCACTAATTCTGACCGAATGTCCCCACATTCACTCAGGCAGGTAGCAACAAAGGGAAGCCAAAAGCCTACAAAAGAGGATCCATGGTTACTTGGCAAAGGGTCAAAGGTAACTGAGAAATAAAAGCAGATCGAGAGTACGCAATAGAGGAATGATAGAGAAACAAGGAATGGCTGGCCTACAAGAAAATAAACTTTTCACACTGAATTCTCTGATGTGCCAACATACCCTAAACATGCATGGCGCGTGCTCAGACTTAGAAATCAGGAAGTCCTGAGTTCGAGTCATAGTTTGTTCACAGTACACAGACCCTGTTAACCTCCGTGCTCTCATTTGTTTGGTGGAAGAATAACAGTCACTAATGGTGTTGTTGTGGAGATAAAACTCGATAATGCACACAGGGTGCCTAGCATAATAAGCACTCAATAAAAGTCAGCCACCATTTTTCTAGTATGAGGGTCAAGTGTGTGGGTGTGGATGTAATTTGGCCTTGGCATCTACTGATTAACTCACACGTTAAAACATTAAGAGCTGGCGAGGCTACAGGCTAGGCCTTAAAGAAGTAATTAAGAGTGCCTCGTGTGTTCTTTTTAAAAATCAGGTCCATAAACACTTCTGTAGATTTTAACAGCTGACTGATAGCCTTCCAGGTCTGGGCCTTCATGCGCGGCTGGTCATGTTATGCCCTGAACATGGCAGGGGCTGCCATTCTCTGACACGCCCGCAACACCCTGTGCTATAGTAACCTGTACATCTGGAGTCTACCAACCACTGTCTAGGGGTGCCAAGGCACACGTCCCCAGAGTAAATAAACTGTGATAGCTTCCATGTGAAAGCCTCCAATGAGACCAGCTGCCCTCAGCGTGTGAAGGGTTCTAGCAGATCATGTGGCTACTCCCACAAGGATTGCCATCACCACTGTCTCCGCCCATCTTGGACCCCTGCAGCAACCTCAGAAGGACATCCCTGCCTTCATGCTATCCTATGGCTTCCATCCCATCCCAGGCATAGCTCCCGGAACAGCCATCAGCACAGACGTTGACAAAGCACAGACTTCCCTCAACAGACATCAACTCGTTTCCAGGTTGTGATACACTCAATGTTACCATGGGAGGGCATGTGGTTGCCCCAACATTTTTATTTTTGAGACAGGGTGTGCTGGCTCATTGTATGTCAACTTGACACAAGCTACAGCCATCTGAGAATCAGAGTCTCAACTGAGAAAATGTCTCCATAAGATCTTGCTGTGGGTTATTTTCTTTATTACTGATTGATGGGAAAGAGCCCAGCTCAGTGTGGGTGGTGCCATTCCTGGGCTGGTGGTCCTCGCTCTAGAAGAAAGCAGGCTAAGCAGGCTGAGGACAGCAAGCCCGTAAGCATCACTCCTCCATGGCCTCTGCATCAGCTCCTGCCTCCAGATTCCAGCCTTGTTTACATTCCTGTCTTGACTTCGTTTTGACTATAAGGTGGTTCTCAATCTGTGGGTCATGTCCCCCATAGTGATCACTTATCAGATATCTTTCATATAAGATATTTATATTGCAATAACAGTAGTAAAATTACAGTTATAACATAGCAATGAAATGATTTTATAGTTGGGGATCTGGTGATTTGTGGTCAAACCAGAAACTGTATTAAAGGATCACAGCATTAGGAAGGTTGAGACCCAATAGCCTATGATATAGAAGTGTAAACCAAATAAACCCTTTCCTTCCCAACTTGCTTTAGGTCATAGAGTTTCATCATAGCAACCGTAACCCTAACTAGGACACAGGTCTTGCTGGCCTAGAACTTGCGATATATGTTTGTGTGTGTTTGTGTTTGTGTGTGTGTGTATGTGTGTGCATGTGCTTCTTTTATAGGCCCTGAACTCACAGAGATCTGTCTGCCTCCTGAACCCGGCTCCAGATTTCCTTGCAACTACATATAAATCTAGTTATCTCAAAGTATCTACAGAATTGTTAAATGTCTGCAACCTCAGACTCATGAATTCTATTTTTCTTCAAAATTACATTTATATGAACCTTCTTAAAGCCCTCCGTTGTTTCTCACCACTGACAGAACAAGGTCCCTACTGACTCAGACAGACATCCTGTCAAGACTTTCCTAATTGCAAACAAATCCTTGATGCCTTCACACACTATACACACTGCGCACCTGCATACTGGGGGTGTCTCCAGTTGCCCTGGAATTCCCCTCCAGCAGCCAGCAGGCGGTTTCCACCCCCTCCCCGACAATATCTTCCAGCATACATTAACCATTCCTCATTTTACTTACACTCTGAGTGTATCCCACACATCCTGTCTCCAGGGTGCTTCTGGATCCAGATGTGCTGCTGGTGTGCCTACTACACAGCCATCTCTGTCACAGACAAGATTCGGGAAAGCTGTTCTGAGATGCTGCAGAATATCTCCAAGGTCACCCAGTGTAAGGTGCAGGATCTTGTCTAACTCACTGCTCTGTCTGCTATTTATCTTCTGAGCCACGGTTACCTAAAACAGTCACTTTCAGAAGTCTGGGTCTATTAGCTGATAAAGACTGTCTTGAATTAAAGTGGAATAGGGAACAAATATTTGCATCTTATAATACTGACATAATATTAAATAATAATACCTCCAGAACAAATAAACATGCATCTGCTCTGCTTTTAAGCGCAGAATAATTGTATTCTTCACAGGGACAAAAGTCAAGGGTGGGACATTTCCCATCATGCATCCCCTGCTCTGACTTGCATAGCACTTGGTGAACACCCAGTGGAATTTTCCACATTTGCCCTGGACTTAGGTCTGCTGAAGACTGAAGAATAAGGAAGAAATGAGAATATATTTAAGGAAAGAGGCTGTCTTTGTAGGTCAAAATTATTATCAGAATGAGAAAAGCTGTATTTAATGTTTGTAAAGACAATTCAGAGTTGCATGTGTTTGAAGGGCTCTAAGAAAAGCCCAGTCAACCTTTATACAGTTCTCCACTTACACATTAAGGAAAAGCTGAAACTTGGGATTTACAGCAAAGTTGAGAACAAATGTGTTCACTGAAACTGCTCACCCAGATGATTAAGTTCTTCTAAATTCTCAAAAGTTATACATCCCTCCATCTCTTCTAAATTTCAAAAATTACACATCCCTCCATCACTTGACCAAAACCTGGCTGATGAAAAAACAACTGCACACACCAGTCTCATTTCTCTTGCTCTACACTACTAAAGACCAAAGTTTACCCAAGATAGCAAAATGACCATGGTGGTCTGAGGCCTAACAAACACAGGAAATGTCTTCTGGAGGTGGTTCAGAGAAGTGGGTTTTCCAGGCTGCTGATGTCACTTATATTTTTCCTCTTCTTAAAGTGGATGGGATGCCACATTCCCATCACCAGGTAACAAACAATAGCTAAAAGCCAAAAAAACTAATTCTATGCTGGTTCTGCTATGGTAGAGCCACCAAATTGCAGTGATCATGGACCCCTGGGCTTCTTGTACATAGAAAGCTGAGCTCCTTTTATTTGCATACACGGCTGTTAATTGGTTATTACATGTCACAGATAAAAATAAAACCCAGATTAATATACATAATCTGTCCCAGGCAGGTCTTCTCTTACAGCTGCAATGGTAACGACTGTTCCATCACCTACGTGTTCAAAGAATGTCCACCCTCCTCAACCTGCCTCTCCCAACACCATCACCATGAACAGCTCCATTGTTCTACCCACTTGCCCAGGTGAGAAGCCTAACTGCATCCTTTCTTCCCACTGTCTTACCAGTGCATGCACAGCCAATCATCCCAGCTATGACCGTCTCCCTGGTACCTCTACCTTACACCCACTGTTCTCCATCTCCCTGGCCACTGGGAGTCCCCTGCCTGCACTGCCCCTGACTGGTTCTGTCACTACTGGTACTGTCCCAGTGACCTTTCAGAAACATGAAAGACCCCCATCTTTCGTACTCAAGACTTTCCTGTGTCTCCCTCTTAGCATTGGAACAAGGCCCACTGCTCCTTCCACAACTTTAAAGGTACTCCAATTTGGGGCTCCCATCTCAATAAACCTGTATTTATCTTTCCTCTGAGTGCAAGTCTTCAAACAATGCCAGACTCTAAAGATAACTTCATATGCCTAAAGGAAGTTCTCTTGTTAAAATAAAGAGAGGGGTATAATTGTTTTATTTTATTTATATGGGTTTTGTTTTGATCAAATGTATATCTGTGTAGCACATGTGTGCTTGGTGCCTACAGAGCCAGAAGAGAGTATTGGATCCCCTGGAACTAGAGTTTCACAGATAGTTGTTAGATACACCATTTCTGGGAACTGAGCCTTGGTCCTGTGGAAGAGTAGACAGTGCTCTTAACTACTGAGCTGTCTCTCCAGCCCTCTTATATACTTTTGGGTGTTCTTGTCCCTCTAGGACACATAATTTAGGAACTCCAATGGACCTTCTATATTGCAACTAAGGTATCTAGTGCTCAGAGCTTCATACTCTTGCATTTCTTTGCACATTCGATGGCTGGACGCAAGTCTTCCACCGTTTACTAAAGCATAGGCAGCTCCCAGTCAAACACTAGCCCAGTGGTTCTCAACCTTCCTAATGCCTTAAGCTCATCATGTTATGGTGACCCCCCCCACCAACGTCTATCCATTGCTACTTCATAATTTTGCTACTGTTATAAATTGTAATGTAAATATCTCACATGCAGATATATATTAGGTGATTGCTATGAAAGTCAATTGACCCCCCCCAAAAGGGTTGTGATTCACAAGTTGAGCAACACTGCAACAGTCAAAACTATAAATTTCTCAATCACACTAGGCACTCTATATTCTACTTGCTTGCTCACTCACTCGATCGCGCTCTCCCCTTCCCCTCTCATTTCTAAAATGAAAGGGGAAGCTGAACTTACAGACATATTGCAAAACAGCGTAAAGGTCTACATATAGTTGTGGTGGTGACCTGAATGATTAGGATGGAAAATGCTAACAAGACTTGAATCCTTAGTTATCCACTTCCAAAGAAGCACAGCTATCAGCCACAGATGAGATTTAACATTGGAAATCTAAGGTATGCCCTTATGAGATCAGCCCCAGTGAACATAGGAAATAGATACAGACTTGACTTGAAGTATATGTTCACTTCTTATTGCTTTGGAAAATTTTCCCCATTGTTTCCTATATAATTTTCCATGAACAAATAGCTCTATACCTAACATTGACCTTTTGATCTTTTGTGACTTGCAAAATCATACATATTTGATTATAGTAAATCTTCCATGAGATACTTTTCAATGTATCTAAGGGGTTCATTTGGGTGGCTTTCTCACTAGTTACAGGAAAAAGCAAACCTCAGTCCTAACATTCACTTTATCATAGTCACTTCAACACAGTGTTGGGGGCTCTGTCTTGAAATGTAATGCTGTAACACAGCATTGCAATGGTAGCCATAGAAACTAAAATAGCAATTTTAAGAAAAGTTTTAGACACACTCATGACTTACTTAATGAGAGGGTTAATCTTCATTGTCAACTTGATGGGATTCAGAGTCATCTAAGAGATATGCCTCTGACTTTTCTGCAAGGGCAGTTCCAGAGAGGTTTACCAGAGGAGTGAAGACCCACCCTGAAAGTAGACAGCACTATCCCATACACTGGAGTCTTAGAATGAGTAAAAACAGGAATGAGTCAACCACCAGCATTCATCTCTCTCTGCTTCCTCACTACAGATGCTCAGGCTCCATCTACCACAGTTTCCTTTCCATGATGAACTGGACCCCTACAAACCACCAACCCAAATAGCCTCCTCCTTACACTCTTAGTCAGCTCTTCCATGACAGGGGAAGAGGAATGGATACACAGAGTATTCCATGTTCTAACCCTTGGCTAAACATCTGGCACACACCTCGTAGCACCGATTTCTCATGAGGCTTTTCACGACCATCCCATATTCTAAAATGAAACACATAGATGCTAAGCCACTTCTTCATGGCTGCAGTGTGGTGCTGGAGCCACACCCAGGCCTCTCAGTCCTAAGGAAGACATTTACACAGCACTTAACACAGACCAGGAGCTGCTGTGGGCACTTGACAAATTCTAACTCAGTTGAGCTGCAGGAAAAGCATATGTAGCTATGTTCTTACTATTCTACACGGGGTAGCATACATGGTACAGGCAGTGACTAACAAAAGGTGGCCAAGCCAGTAAGCCACAGAGGTTCCTGTAAAGTCCATTATGCAACTGCCCACTACTGTATCCAGTGTACCATCCCTCCGCCCCACCCCCCACACACACAAAATAATAGCGAGAGGGGATGTGCTGTTCACAGTCCTTAACTCCTGAAATCTTCATCCTAACTTGGAAGGCAGCTGGTGTTTTTATCTCCATTCCACTTCATGGATGAGAGCTCTGGCCCTCAAAGAAGTGAACTGAGGAACTGAGGGTCACCCAGATAACAAATGTCACACAAGAAAAGATAAATTAGCAACACCTGGGCTTCACTCTGGCCTCTTGATTCCTCAATTTTTCCCCCCAAAGCATGAATGGCTGGGAAGCAATATATATCAGATTTCCAGCTTTTTAAACATGTTCAGTTCATATACTTTAGGCTGTGACTATTCATATATCCCTTTGAGCTGACCTTCTGGAATCCAGTATACCTTGATGCACTGGAAAACATTGGGAGCTTCCTCTACACACCAGTCACACCAACTGTTTCCATCAATACTTGAGGCATTACACTTCAAAAGTGAAGTCCACTGCTGTTATTTTCTATACCATCAAAAATGCTGGGTTTTTTTTTTTTTTTTTTGTTTTGTTTTTTCTACTCTGGAGAAATACCCATTCAGTTTTTCTATCTCCACCCTCTTAAATGTTTCAATCAACAAGTCAAAGCAAATCCTGTCCCTGCCCCTGCCCCTGCCCCAAAGAAGCCCTCTATAAAGCCCATTAAGTACTAGCAATGTTTTCTCTACTCCTTTTTAGTTAAGTAGAATGGTGACCCAAACAGCATTAAAACTCACTTTTGGAAACAGAAGTAAGGAGCAGAAACACAGCTATAGTTAAATAAATTGATAAATCACAGCCTTGCATGTCAAGCCCACACCAATAAATGAATGCTTATTTGTATGATTCACTAAGTTCTGGTTTGTGCCAAGGCAATCTTAATAAAAAAATGCCTAAAAGCCACAGACTGAGTCATACAAGGGACAGAAATCACATCACCTATATCCTTGGATAATATCCCAAACTGGTAACAGTTGTTAGCTAGGCACAGACATTTCATGTAAAGAAGAGAAAACATGAAATTTGCCTTTCTACCACCTGATCCCCTGTCTTTAGAAAGACTGATTTAATCCACAAGTATTTCTACAAAGTCTATCTGTGCTCATACTTGCTCTAACCTCTGGAAATACAGTGGCAAATGCAATAGCTATGAGTTCTGTCCTCATGGAGCTAGAAACCAGACCTTGAATATAGAGGAACACAGAGAGAAATAAAAACTCCAGGATCCATCAAGGATTATGGCAGCCCCAGTCAGACGAGGGATCAAGGAAATGAAGAAGCAACCTTTATACTGAGGGTGATACAGAAGAATAAAGGGCAGGAAGAGGAATGCCAAGGCCTGACGTTTAAAGGAAAAGTAAAGCGAAGCAGGCAAGAACTCCTGCATGTGAGCCAACTAGATCAGAAGGCCCCTCGTCTCCTGCCCTCAGCTTCCCACCCACTTGCGACAAATAGAAGTGGGTACCTCCTGAGGGGCATCACCACAGGGGCAGCTCCCCTGTGGAGACCTGGCCGCATCCTTTTGAGAGTCACAGCCCCGTGGCCACGATTACTCTTCTCATCCATACCTCACTCTTGCGTATCAGTCAGAACTCTGCCAAAAGACCAGTCGGGGAGCGCAGACTCTACCTCTTAGAAATCTGTTCCAGAACCCTTGGCCTAGAAACTCTAGAAACTCTAGGCTTCCCAAGAAAAAAAGTCAATTCACAGAAGAGGAGAAATGGGGTGAGTCTAACCTTAGATGACATGACCGGGCTCCACAGGACCCCTGAGAGTTGTCCCTGAGGCCTGAAGACATGGCAAGGAGAAGGAAGGACTTCTCCACTTGGCACTAATGAACTGGCCAGCCCCGATGCCAGCTGGCCACCATCTAGAAGGGGCAGCCGAACACCAAAGAAAGCGGAAGAAATGTTCTGAGAGACAAGAGAGGACCAAGATTCCCCAAGGATAGTCTAGAGTAATAAAAGATGGCCCCTGCACTCCTTCCAGAAAGGGTTAATTACAGGCCCTTGATGTGCTAAACAGCATGATGCCAGTTTGGGGAGGAGCCAAACTGCTCAGGGCTACAGAAGAGAGTCTGCCAGGTCCTGGCACCTCTTACCCTGGGTGGCACTGGGGCTCAGTGGGTGTTGCAAACAACTTAATGAATAGTAGGGGAAAGATGTACCTGAAGATCAACTACGGCTAAGGATCCCAAAGGCCTCCAACTGACCACATCTTCCTTCCCTCTCTCCTGATGTGAGTAGGGGTCTGCCTTAACCCAGGCCATCTCCTCCTACTTGACTTCTGAGAACCTTTGCTTGCTGACCTCTACGTCCCAGGTGATAGCTCAGTGTAAAACAAAACTTTAAATCTATCTTCTGTGTCCCACAAGGCACCATTAAGGTTACAGATAAAGGTTAAAATCTGTGATTCCCCACATATTTAATCTGCAAGCATCCACATTTTAAACCTTCTTCATAACTTGAAAGGTTTTTGATGTAAGATGTTTATAGAAATATTTTTCAAAAATTAAAAAGAAGGTGTAATAAAATCATTTACACATTAGTGCCGCAGCTCTGCATGTTTAAAATGCAATCAGCCATGTATATAAAACATTCAGCATCCTGAAATTAGGATGAGGATGCTGATCCGGCATATCATTAAAAATGAGCACTGTGTTGCAAGAAGAGAAAAAAAAAATCAAAGCCCAGATTGCTAAATACGATTGTCTCTACTGGGGACAAAGCCATAGCTTAGCTGATCTCCAAATTCTTGCTTTGTTTTGTTTTGTTTTGTTTTGTTTTGTTTTGTTTTGTTTTGTTTTGTTTTGTTTTGTTTTGGGGGGGATCCCATTCCAGTGTACATGTGAGGACAACTGTGAGAATTGGTGCTCGACTTCCATAACTCATCTAGGGTGGACAAACTTGGTGGCAAGTACCTCGACCCACTGAGCCATCTCGTTGGCCCCTGATCTCCTCATTCTTGTACCAATGCATCCCATCACCCCAGACCACTGTCTATATCAACAACCCTGTTAGTCCCCAGACTTTCATTGGCTTTCCATTCACAGTAAGTAAAACGGTAAGGCTTAACAGATGGGATGGGTCAGCCTCTAGTCGGATCACGTTCCTCCCCTAACCACCCCTGCCCATTTTCTGTACTTCTAACACTTTTCACTCCGCTCAGCCTATGGCCTGGTCACAGTGTTCCTACAGAATCAGTCACATCTGTTCAGGGGCCACCTCCTTACCCTTGCTGTTTGCCAGACTTTTCCTCTCAATGCCTCCATGGCCCATTCCAATCTTCTTGAAGCCTTTCTTCAGTTGCATTTTCTTATGGCATCTTTCCATGTCCACTCAATTTTAAATGATAAATCACTGTAAACCCACCCATGCCCTCTCTTTTCTCCCAAATATTTATGACCACTTAGCATATATATATATATATATATATATATATATATATATCACTTATATACTTGTTTCTATATGTATTTTTAGTTTAACATGCCAACACACACACACATACACACATACACACACACACACATACACACACACACACACACACACACACACACACAGAAAGCTTCATGGGTACAAACATTCCACCCGTTGGCATCCTGCTGTATTCTTGACACCAAAATAAATGACTGGCACGTGGAAAATCCTCGATGTAAGACTCCAACAGCTGGTTGCATGGATTGATGGATAGAGTTAAAACTTGGCCCAGATCCAGAGAATTCTAACACTGTAAATTGTCTGATAGTGTGTGGCAGACCTTGGGACACAGCTTGTGGCACGGGTGTCACCTATCATCATTACACAGCTACTCCCAAACTGACACTCAGTGAAACCCTGCAGGACAGTCAGTGAGCTAAGGAATGGAGTGCAAGAGGACTTGTCAAGCAAACTCCTGGGAGAGGAAGCTCGCAAGCTGACGTACTTTCATCACAAGTGAGATGTTCTTCCATACACAGCCATGGAAGCTTCCCTGCACAATCACAGCCTGAACAGGGAAAGAGGCTTAGACCAGACTACACTGGACATCCTTGAAAAAGAGGACAGATTTCAAAAACTTCCTGGCACAAGCCAACATTTGCCAATAAGTCTGAATGGCTGGCATAGTTCAACTTCTATGCATCAGAGTAAATATAAAACACGAAGCTTCAATTATAACTTAATGACAGATAAAAAAAGGGAGAAATTAAGCATAGCCAAAAAATAAAGCAGTAAGAACCAAGAGTAGATATTTAAACTACTTAATATTTGGCCTGGCTATCCAGGGAGAAAAATAATAACATTCAGCCAGACCCAAACTTACATAAGCAGGTATGTTCTTTCATGTTTAAGAAGCCAATAAAGGTTTGAATCCAGGCTCCATCTCATCACACCAGTACCTGAAATAGCCAAGATGTCTACCACAAATACCCTGCCTGGACTTGAGACACACATGCCAATCCCAATTGACAAAAATAAAATACCTGAGCCTCCAAATGCCTACCTAATTTCCATTCTAGCTTAGAGCTTTCTAATCGAACACACATAACTTGAAACACTGCACAATTTTCTATGCCTGCTCCAGCCATCCCAGAAGCCCCACTGACGCAGAGAGAAGGCTACCCAACCAGTTCTCCACACATCTCCTAACCAGCAAGGGCACCCCACCACACTTTATTTAATTATTTTGCTAGAGGAGTAGGATTGGTCTCAATAAGTTCTAAAGACAGGTCATTTTTAAATGGTATTAACTTCACATGGAATGGTTTGTTTTAAGTAGCAAGAGTTATAAGCTATGTTTTAGCGTCAACCGTAATTTTAATGCTTCCTTTCAGGATTCTTGGTTTCTGCAGGGAAGTCTAAGGTGGTGACAGGTCCTCTCAATCAGCTCTGTGTGTGCTGTATTCCATTTGGGGAATCTTCCCTGGTTACAAATGGCACCCTGATGGAGAGTTATTTGGTACCATTCAAAACCATTAAGCCTATTAACTGTGACTTAGACCAAGTCTACTAAACAACTACCATCTCAACAGGAAATGAAGTAACCTGGCTTGCAAAGTTACTTAGGCAAATACCCAACGTCAATGATGCCTCACAAGAGGCCTCTCATGGCATCTTCCTGCCCAGTTTGATCCAGAGACCTCGGCATCACACTTAATGCATTTTAGTTGGATGAAGTGAGCAGGTAAGAGGCTCTCTGGCCATCTCATACATAAGAGCAGCCAGTGCACAATAAATACTTAGGAACCCAACATGAAATACACCCTGCTTCGTGAACCTCATGTCAAGTGTGTGTATCCTACACCATCAGCACTCACACATAAAAAGGGGCTTGCAGGAGACATGGGGTGCTTGCTGTGTGCATATGTATCTATTTTTGTAACATTTAAGTAACATGTTTACCTCAAACTGTGGACACTTGCAAGCATTTAATGCTAACCTCATACTTAGAACACTCCATTTCTGAAAATAAAATTATTCTCCTTTTTTGTTAAGTTCTCTCAAATAGTACCCTCCAAGGAGCCACTTCTAATTTAACCCATTTCTAATCCACTGAGTACGCTCAACGCCCTGGGACCTGGCTTGACCTGCCATGACCATGACCTTATTTCTTCTGCCTCTTTGAGTATCATTTCTTGCTCTAGAGCCGTCAAACATGAAGGGATGTGAAGGCAGGAACTTCATCTCTCCAGTGTGCACAGTATGCTCCGGGAACACTGCTGAACTCAAAGGCTCTCAGTCTTGGATGCAACTTCTCTGAGAGTCGCCAACTAGTCTAATAGCTTCAAGGCCAAAGCCACTCAAAAAAATTAGCTTCGGGTGTAAACAGAATGAAATCATTCCAAGATATTAGCCTAACCACTGGATGTGTTTATTCTTCTGCTTAGACAACCCAGCCAACCCTAAGGAATGGCATTGTTCCCCGGCTAGGTGACTCTGAATAATGAGGTAATTTCCTTCAAAGGTGATGAGATCTTCAGGATTCTCTGGAATGTGTATCTACATTATAGGGCATTACCAGTCCCCTTTAGGTTAAAACTATGCCAGAACATTTCAGAATTTCATGCAATATGTTATATATAGTATTATATATTCTTAAAACACCATCTTCTTTTCATAATAAATGGTATTGTGACAGAAAATAGTATATATTCCCATATACATATACATATACATATCACAAATGAAAGTACAGAGTTAAGTTTTAGTTCCAAACCAGGTTTCCAGATTTAGCAAATAAAAATATAGGCTATCTATCCATTTAAATTTAAATAAGCAATTTTAAAATCTAAGTGTGCTATAATACTTGGCACATAAGTAAACTGAAAAAAAATCTGTTAAAAATTAAAATGTAACTGGACATCCACTATGTAGAACAGCAAACATATCCTTCATCCACAAATCCTACTATTAAGTCTTGTTTAAAAAAAGCCAGGCATGACAGAAAATAGCATAATCCCATGTACTTGTCCCAAGTTCAAGGCCAAACTGCTCAACATACTGAGTTCCAGTCTAGCTAGGGCTATATAACAAGATCCTAACACACACACACACACACACACACACACACACACACACCACCATGCCAAAGAAAAGCACATAGCAGCAAGTGTCTTTTATAAAACACTAATTTTCAGATAAAACAAAATCCCAGTCAGACAGCGTTCATTACGGGACGTTCTAGAAAGCCCAACACAATGAGGTTAAGGAAGATGGCTGAGTAAGGAATACTGAGAGTAAATTAAGTGCCAGGTATTGTATCAAACCCTCTGTGCATATAATCCCATGCAGTATCATCTTCATTGTTATCATTCCACAGATAAGACTGCTAAGACACCAAGAGAACACACTGCCCATTGTCACACAGCAGTAGAGCGGGCGTACAAACCCCGGCAAGTTGAACAAGAGGGCTTACGTGCTTAGCCACCAGCTCATTTGACAGGTGGAGGAACAGAGGGCCCTAATCATCACTCTCGACTCAACAGCTACTTCCCAATGCAGCTGAGATTCAAACCTCAAATAAGCTGACTCCTCAGTTCTTACAGCAACAGGCCACTGCCTTTTGCCCTTACCAATCATGTGAAATGGGAGAGCAGACTCCCCGGTCAAATCTGTGATCTCTAGCTGTAGTGATGCTTTATCTGGCTAGGAGTCCATATCATTCAGTCAGCTGGATCTGGACTCTGTATTATAGACATTGCTGGCCTGGATGGGAACCTTGGGAGACTTTTATTTGGTGGAGAAACTGATTGCCATTTCTGTACCAAAACATCTCTTTCCAGTATTCCACTCCTCTGACATGTCAGTCTTACTGCCTCAAGGCTGATGCTTGCTCCTCAATGAAAATGCCAAGCGCCGGCAACAACAAGAAACACAGACAGGAAAGCAGCCACAAAAGCTGCCTTCAAGGTCCACAAGATCTTTTCTTCTCAGAAGATTTTTCTTCTCAGATTGTTGACTAAAAATCCAGGGTCATTCCACACAAAGTATGGGGAAATGTCTAGAACTTTGCCTGGAGCAGCTTTGCCTATGGAGTCACCAAATGCTTTATTATAGACACCCCCCCCTCCCGTGCATGCATGCAAGCATATGTGATGCAAGGCACGGGCCTTATCTGCGTATCTAACATCACCTTCCAACTCTTGTCATAGAAGCAAGCCACCATCCTATAAATTATCTGGAGGAGTATGGGACAAGATAGACATGTAGAATGTTGATCACTGACTCTGTCCAGAGCTCAATGACTGCTCTCCCCTCGGAACAGAGGCTTCCAGAGAGCAGAAACCAGGCCTGCTTAACTCACAGGCTGTTCCTGGTGCTGAGGACACAAGAGGCTTCTGACTCTGGGATGAAGGACTCAGTAGATGAAAGAATGAGCAGCCGCTTAACTGTTACCAGGAAGCAGCAATGCCATCCTCAGTTCTGGCCTCACTGTCTTCAAATCTGTAATGATCACAAACCCTCTTGTGATCAACCATCTTCATGGTGGCACGCCACATATATCTTGTCATTTCTCACACAAAAAAGGTTCATCTAGAACAGTGGTCCCCAGTCACAACCCCTTTGGAGGTCAAAGGACCCTTTCACGTGGGTCAGATATCAGATATCCTACATATTAGATATTTACATTACAATTCATAACAGTAGCAAAATTACAGTTGTGAAGTAGCAATGAAACAACTTTATGGTAGGGGGTCACCAGAATGTGAGAAACTGTTATTAAACTGTCACAGCATTAGGATGGTTGAAAACCACTGATCTAGAACCTTCCTAACCATGACATAAGATGTAGCCACACTCCAGATCACCCTCCAAGTGGAAAGTCTGACACAGCTCTGACCATGCTCATTGGACCTCTAGTCACACTGCTGGGCTTCTTCCCAGAATGCTTTTCTCTCATTTCATGGGCAAAGCCCTTTCAGTGATAAAGTCAGGCTCACTTCTGCAAGGAGACTTTTCTTCACATGCCATGGTCCCCAAGAAGGGCTGGCCTTTCCATATTTTAGACACAAAGCAACAATTACAGATTTCACATCATCATATTTCTGCCATGGTGAGTTGCATGAAGACAGATCCAGTGTCTTCAGGGCAAACATTTTAGCCCTGGCCTACATAGTCCAGAATGCAGCAAGTGTCAATGATCACATGTTCCATGTATAGAAGGATTCAAAGAAAAAGGGAGAGACTGTGGATCTCATACACTCTTGATATCTTCCTCCTCTAGAGAAATACTGACTGAGCCTACTGATTGTTGTACATATACGTGCTGATATATCAAAACAATCTGAAGGCGAGGCCAATGGTGTATGCTGCTTCTCTTGCTGTTGTTTAAATCAACACCTGTTGGCCCACAAGTCTCACAGAATGTTGCTGACTTGTAACAAACAAATAAAGCCTCAAAGGTAAAGAACCAGCATTAAGAAACCTCAGAAAGAAGGCTTCTGAGAGAACGCCCGGCTTCATCTCCCCAAGAAGTGGAGTGGCAGAAGCTGGAAGCCACAAAAAAACCTGAGCAGGTGAGAAAGAGCTTCTCAATTCCTACCAAGGAGCAGCATGTGCCTTGCCCAGTCATTCCATGCCTGATCTAGTCCTTTCCTTTCACTGGACAAGAGAGACTAACTCCTCAGAGACACTAACCCAGGGTCCCCCAGTTAGTTATGAGACAGCTGATCCTACAACCAGACTTCCCAATGCATGCATGCATTCAACATTTACTCAGGAATTACTAGGTATACCATGGTGCTATTTGTGGGGATAAAATAAAGCGTACATGACTACCAATCTAGTGAAATGAAAATTTCACTAGAAGCTTAATCTATAGCTCCTCTTATGACATCCAGAATCTCAATTCACACATCATCGCCACTATCAAAGGAAACGGTACCTAACTATATACAGGTCTCAAAGCAAAAAGAGACTCAACAAAGATACTTCATCCTAAGACTCTTGAATTGATGCTTAATGGTCCTTAAAATAATCAACTACTATTTCATACTCCTAAGTTAAATCTCTGATCTTAAAACTAAACTAAAGCGATTCAGTGAAAGCCAACAGCAAAGCTCCCATCACCAGTTCATAGCAAACACTCAAGGAGCACACATGACTTCCATCCGTCTGCTGCTGAACCTTACTTCCCACCCCACCCCTCTAGAAAAAGAGAGAGAAATGGATTAGTGAGAAAATGAACTGTGAAAGGGAGTACTCTAAAATCTGAAGATGTCTTAATCAAGAGAAAAAAATTCAAAGAAAGCAAATGTCCCAAGATAGAAATATTTACATATCTGTAATTTTCACTTTAGGGTTTCTATTTTGATTCTGTGGAGTAAACATGGTATTTCAAATGCACGTTGGTTTGAGTAATTCCCAAGCACCAAGGAACACTTATTTCCATAAACTTTTTTTTATAAACAAACAAACAAACAAACAAAAAGACATATTCTGGTCTTATTTTAAACAGGACACCAGAAAACAAAACTAATTCTGTAGACAAACAAGTCTTAGCTAAAAGTCATTGAAAGAATCCAAATAGTTTCCATTCCAGAGAAAATAGTAAGTCAGCAGTTTGTAAATGGATGCTTTTTCTAAATACATGAAATAAGCAAAAACCTCCACACAGGAAAGTGCGAATGCTGAACCCTTCTATTTCTGCTTCCATGGGGCTCAGTTCAATCAATAGAGCCAAACAGGGCATGGCCATCCTGTATGCTCACTCCAGGTGGCAGCCGCACAGCCCCCTCTCTCTCTCTCCAAAACCTGGGGAATTCCCAGGACAGGTTCTTGGAGCCATCGCTCAAGCCACCAAACAAGAGGTAAGAGAGCCTGAAGCCCAGCAGGCAGCTATTAGAGGTGGGAGTAGAGAGACAGAAGAACAAATTTTTGTGCCGGAGGTAAACTACAGGAGAGAGCGAGGGGGTCAGAAGACAGCTCTCCTCAAGGAGCAAAGGCTCCGAAAACATCAGTAAACAAATGAGAACTTTCACCTCAAACCAAAAACAGTCTGGAGCTGGCAAAAGGCGTTGAGTAAAAACACTCTATATAAGGAAACTTACTTAAGGGAAGTTGTCAGAAACTCTTCACCCAGGAGAAAAGACGGGTCCAATGGTCCAACCTGTAAGATCCTGAGTGAGGAGCCAGGCTAGGGTTACTGAAGGTCAGGCCAGAGCTCCATCCTAAGGGCTACATTATCTCTGGAGTAACAGAGAGACTTGAAAGTTGCCTTTTGAACTCTGAGACAGAGAATTTGCTTCCAAATCCCTAACCTCTTCAAGGACTTAGGACAATAATTAGTCCAGAAAGAAGCAAAATGAGGAAGTGGTATACTTTTACGATTTCTTCTAATTCCTAGCAGCTGTAATTTAAGAAATCTAAGTGACATCAGCATTTCTGTCTGAGCCAGCAAAGATGACAGCAGTCTAAGTGCAGAGTCATCTCTGAGGGGAGAGGAACCAGGGGGCGACTGGGGAGCACAGTGGAAAACGTGGAAAATTAATTCACTTTGCAGTGAATCACTTCCCCAGCTTCCAACACCAGCAGTGCCAAAAATAACATGAGAAAAAGTGGGAAAGGAAGCGTAAGCACTCCAGACCTGATCAAATGAGCCCTAGAAACTTCAAAAAGAGGGTTCACTGAAACAAGTGAACTCAACGTTTCTGAACACAAACAAAAGCAATCCAGCCACTTCTGAGCAACAAGAGAAAAAAGATCTAATATTAAATGATGATGTCCTAACTCTCTCTCTCTCTCTCTCTCTCTCTCTCTCACACACACACACACACACACACACACACTCACACACACACACAACTAGAAGAGGTAACTAGGATACATTCCCTGGTCACCATGTGTGTTGTTATGCTCTGCTTAAGTCTGTATATTACCTTCTGGAAGAAAGGCATAGAGGCAATCCCATGGTCTCTGTACTCTTCACCCATAAGAGGAATCAGCTGGTGGGAAAATCACTTACATGTTTCCAAGTTGTCTTCATCTCAGGTTCAAGAACAGACTGGAAATAGGTCTGAGATCCCAAGGTAAAGGCATATTTGATTCCTACTCAGGCCAGAATCAGAAGGAAAAAAACCAACCATGCTAAACATGAACAACCAAACAACCTATGGGAGAAAGGCGAAAACACTCACCAGGGCCACCCTGGCCCTTTGGCTGAACATAGAGTCCACACAACCGGCTCAGAAAGAAGGTTATTATGGAGATCTCATTGCAGTCCTTCAGCAGAAGGCTTACATGTGCCTTCTCTCAACACTGGGAAGGCTAAATTAGAGATAGAGTGATAATTAATAGGAGCCTTGGCAGCAGAAGCCAGCTTCTTTAGCAAACCTGTAATTGCTGCCTGCTTAAAATGACAGGGAACCCAGCCAGGAAGGAGGGAGGTGCTAACGATGGTAATCTTAAAAGGTAAAAGATACTTTACATCAACAGGTTCCTGGGCTCCCATTCAAAAGTGTGTCCTCATCTATAGATTCGTGGAATGGGGAAGACAAATAAGTGTGACGCGCGTTGTACAAGAGGATAAGAGATCATTCATACTGGTAAGGAAAAGACACAAAGGTAAACGGCAAGAATAGATCTCCCCTCAAGTCCTCCAGTCTCAAAAATATCATCAGTTTCCTATTAGATCATGAAGACAATGATCAATATGTACAAGATGCCATACTACAAAAGAAAAGGATTCAAAGAAGTGAAATGCTTCCACTCAGATGTGCTTTGAAGACATCTAGTGCTGAGCTATATTACCGCAGCCACAAACGAACTCGGCTGAGACATGAAAACAACCCTCCTTGTTTGCAAACTCTCCAAGAAGGAAAAGGTACATCACTCTGAGGTTTGTTTGTTTTGTTTTGTTTTTTTAACAAAACAACCAAAGATCTCTGGCAAGGAAAAAGAGGAGTAGCCAACGATCTCATTTATGCCTCCTACTCCATGCACAAGTCAGCCCATCACCCTAACAAAGCAATCACCAAAACACTTCCCTAGACAGTATTTCCAATAGGTCCGTGGCTGTAATAACACTCCCCAGAAAGGACCAAAGCAATGTACCTCAGCCATCTTCAGATGCCCAGAGACACGGAGAGACAAGTAGTCAACCTTCTGCCATGGAGAGATGTCTGTGGAGATAAACCAGGGCAACAGGAACATAGTTTCATAGTGAGTAATGCTGCCCAAAACTCTTCATAAAACCAACTTGATAGGTGCAGGCGTTTTTTTTCATTCAGCTCTGGCTTTCCACAGTGCTGTGGAGAACTCCCCGATGGCTCTCCAATACCGACTGATCACTATTACAAGGCTAAGGGCCTTTAATGAGGCTTAAGACACAGCCCAAGAGTCCCTATTGATAATGTCTCCCAGAAGGCTTTAACATTTCCCGTGGGAGTTAAAGATATGTGGCAGATAAGGACTCAGGAGCAAGAGCTCTGGAAACTTGGACAGTTGGTGTTTTCCCTCACATGTGACAATAAAGTCCCTTTGAACTGTCCATCTCTCTCCTCTCCCACTAGGCAGAGTAGGAAGGTTTGTGCATCTGAGCTATGGATCCTAACTTGCTTGGGGAAACCCACTAAGTACATGGCTCCCCATTAAAGCCATCAACCGGGCAGTTTACAGCTTCTTCCTCTCTGTTAGATCATTACAACCTTTTATTGAAAATATTTAACTCAATGCTTTGCAATGACTAATGCGCTTAACACCCACATGTCAAGGCAGAAGTTAGGCTCATTACACAACATTACGATGTTTCAAGAACTCTGGCATGTCAAAGATAAACAGTCCAAAAGGGAACACAGTGGCTACAACTTTATGAAGGCACACAAGAAAAGCAATTAACAAGTTTGGTGGGGGTGGGGAGAGGAGGGAAATCAGTGAAAAACACCAAGATGTTAGGGAGTACATGTCCAGTGGTGAACACGATGCTGGGGTATGTCTAAAAGGCTGTTGAAGGCATCGGAAAGCAAGACTCAAAGAACGCTTTAGTAAGTAATGGTGGAAACCAACAACTTACCCACAATGCCCTTGGGAGTGATTATGGAGCCAACATCCTATCTTCTGCTACCTTTCTGGGAGCAATCACATCCTATCTCCCCTTCCTTCTTCAGAAGCAGCTTGGAAAACAAAGGACTTTTTATCTTGGAATGCTGTGAGCACCTTTAATACATAGATCTATTTATCTTGGATTCAGATGTTCATCCACACCCTGAGTCCTCAGTCTTTACTTCACCAGAAACCTAGTCCTCTTTCCATTCCAAAAACAATGAGTTGTCACCCCTGATCACACCTGCCACTCCCTCTGAGCCACAACATCTCCAGCACTCACTCCGAAGCATGATGGGGAAAGAGGTGAGCACCCAAGATGGGACAGTCCTAGGTATAAATCTGGATATCATCTTTAAGTGACCTAACATAGCGAAGAAAAAGAAGATAGGCAAGCCTTCATTTCTTCATCTATAAAATGCCAGTCTCGTGGCAGAATTATACTATACAAAGTGTCTTAAACATCTCACACCTGGTAGATAGTAGATAGCTTGATGCGTTTAAAATTCACTTAGGTACAAATTATTTGTTCCTGATAGTTCAAATTCTAACACAGAATAGTGTAGGAGAAAATAACATAGGTAATCTTTCTCACTCCAGGACTAAGGGACACACACACACACACACACACACACACACACACACTTTGTATAGTACTATATTACCCAAACACACAAGAAAAAGCAAGCCAAACGACAACCCAAGACTCCAGCCACAAAAAAAGCTTCATGAATGCCAGATGAGGTTGCTATTGCTATTAATGGTGGGCTTTTGTATTTTCTTGTTCTTCTTAAATTGTGTGTCTGAAACCAATTCCTCTCTGCCTCCTTCTAGAAGAATCCCCAGCACTACTAACAAGTACTCAGCTAATGTTTACAACAATGGCAGCTGATAACTCTAATATGCTTGAGGAAACCAAAATCACCCCCTGTAAGCTCCAGGCCCTGAGCAAGCTGAGCACTTCAGCTCTACCTTCACCAACATTTGAAAGGCTCCCTCTGTTTTCTCTTGGACTCTTTGGTAAAGACCTCATAGCTTCTCTGTCTTCCCCACCCTTCCACCCTGGACTGGACTCTCATATCCCAGCTACCTAAACAACAAAGGGAACTATACCGAAGTCAAGAGTACCATACCCAAACAAAATATTAACAATTTGGCAATGACCATCATGTTTAGAGCGGACAAACTGGCAAAATGGAAGGCTGAGTTCCTTCCTCTGAGCTGTAGGAATATAGCTGCAAGAAGAGCATTTTTAGCGAAATCAATTCTCATTATTCATGGGTTCCTCATTTTCAAAGTCAGTTGGTAATTAAAATTTATAATCACAAATATCAACACCTGCATCTTCCTTGTAGTTATGGACATGTATAGAATAGTAAGAAATCCAAGCAGCTCAGTGTACACATTTCCCGCTGAGGTCAAATGAGGTATGGCCCTGCTCCCCTCTTTCCATGCTCATAGCCCGCTGTAGATGAGCATCCTTTCACAGACTGTCAGTGTGCTTGTGTTTTTGTGATGGTGACCCCACTACTGAAACAGCTGAAGGCAAGGTGCTGAGGCTGAGCCACTGACTTTCTTGTGCTGTTTACATGCTAAGGAGGCTGCCAGGTAGGGAAATAACACAGGTATATGCATTACTTGGACATGAGATACAGTATTATTGGTCAGGTCAATGTTAATAAGTCAATAATATCCATAAAATACACTATCTTTAAACAGAAACACATATAAAAACAAATCTATGCATTGATTGGTCAACAAAAAATTTGGGACCAGGTGCTCTCAGGAAACTATCTCATTATTGCCCCAGGGATGATTCAATATTCACAAATGTGATGTTTTTAGTGATTTTATAGAACATGACCACCAAAACTAAGGAGTGCTGGCTGTAGTTTACTGCCCCTCTTGGCACCAACAGCAACAGCAATTCTGTCTACTCATTTACTGTACTGAGGACTGTAGATACCATGTTAGCACTGCTGGCCCAAGAAAGAAATTCTATTGTTACTCATATTATACAGGAGAGAAAACTTAGGCTCAGAAAAATAATCTAACAAGGAGGATGGCTAATAAGGGTAAAGTCTGAAGCCATTTCTTCCCACTTCCCAGAAGAGCCCATTGAACACACCCAAAAGGCTTTATCTAATTCTTGTTCAGGGTCTTCTTGTGGTTTTAGTTTTGGCAACAGATTCTTATGTATTCCAGGTTATACCAAGGATGGCCTTGATCTTCAGATCCTCCAGCCTCCACCTCTGGAGGACTGGGATTGAAGATGTATGATGCACAGCTGTTTTTAGCTGGTGCTGGGGCTAGAACCCAGTGTTGTATATGATGCATGCTAAGCACACACTCCAGCAACCAAGTGACATCCCCAACACACTTTGGTCATTCTTTATTCAAAAAAGATCTGATGACTGCTCAGTATCCTGGGCACTTGACATGCCCAAAAATCTAACAAATTCTCTGTTCTCCTACAGGCTCAGTGAGACAAAAAAAGAAAGAGACAGAGAGAGGAGGGGGGGAGGAAGGGAGGGAGAGAGGGAGAGAGAAAGAAGAGAGAAGAAAAGAAAGAAAATGTGACCACTGGCCTATTTATAAATACAAGGAGCTTGATTATTTTTAAAATAAGGCTTTCATGTACAATGGCTTGCCCTCAGTACAAGGAGGATATACTCAGTGAATACCATTTAAAGTGATTTTTATTTCTAGAGTAGGTGGTGTAACCACCAACCAGGCTCACTTCTTCTAGAAAGACCTTTTCCAACCCTTAATTACGTCATTAGCCAGCAAGTCACCCATCCATTGGCCAAGTGCACCAGTTTTCACCCAGGCTTGATCATCCTTTCCTTTATGCACAGTGGGTTCAATAATTGGGAGATACACCCTCACCTAGAAGAGCAAAATAAATACACCGAGGATGCTACAAATGACTCCCCAATCAGAGCAGGAGGCATATCTCTTAACATCCACCCATCCTGATGCCAAGTAAAGAGAGAACTCTACCCCGACAACTTCCAGAACGACTTTCCCATCACTGCTGCCTGCCTCTTCCTTCTGAGACCCTAACTCTGCATGTAGTCACCCACTCTTCTCATTGAAGGTCCAGGCTCAGAAAACCATCAGACATGATGGAGCAAAGCAGTCTTCCTCAGGCCCCACCCTCTCCTGGGTCAAGGGATTCTCCAAACACAACTCTGACCCCCAAAAACCTGCCTCTGGCTCTGTGCATCTTTGCTCCAACAACATGAAAAAAAACAAAAACAAACCCTCAGATTGCTTATATCCTTATAATACTCAGCACTGAGATTGTTTCCCTAAGAAACAAAATTGCACTGGTTGGAATGCCACAGCAAGGCTGTAACTACTCTGAAAAAAAAAAAAAAAAGCTGGATTTAAGGATATAGAGCAGAATCCTGGTAGAAAGTCTGGGTGTGTGTGTGTGTGTGTGTGTGTGTGTGTGTGTGTGTTTGATAACTCTATTCCCACTCCTATATAATAACAGCAGATAATTGAGGGAAGAAGTGTGAAAGACTCTTCAACTCATTCAGGACTAGTATGGGCTCAGAGTTCTGCTGCACATACCCATACACATTTGAAGAGCAACCATACAGGTTGTGTGTTCAAACCATAGAAGATCCAGTTGTGACTTAGGTACTTGTCAACAGCTCCTGCAGATGAACTTTTCTATGATTTTCCGTTTCCTCCACTTTCATGCAGTTTTCGCTGCAAAGACATCAGTGGAAGGAAGCACAGATAGCCCAGACTGCTGTTAGTGGGCAAGGATGGCCAATTACCGGCACAGAGTTAGCAGCAGTTACATATGGCATGCAATGAAGTCTTTTGTTCTGTTTTTGTTTGATTTGGTTTGGTTTTCTGAAATAGGGTCTTGCTATGTCATCCACATGGACTAGACTCCAAGATTCTCCTGCCTCAACCTCCAGAGCTCTGGCATCATGGGTGTACATCTCTACGCCTGAATGTGTTGTAACCTCTCTCTAGTTGTCATGGCATTATTTCACAAAATCAAGGAAACGAGCATCCTGGTACCCAGGAACACGGCTGGCCACTAACTGATGAAGGCCTTTGCATACTCCTAGGATGCAATGAAACTGTTCCCCTAAGAAAGATAGTTACTACTCATGTTAACTCCTTTCTATTTTCTAGAGACTAGGTTAACCTTCGCTTTCAGGAGAGAGCAAATGTGATGGTCAAGAAGTGCGACCATGCTGGTGTAGGACAAGGCCATTTGAAACTCAAGTTTCTAATCTCCTAAGGCACATAGGAAGATAAAAAGATCCTTAAGTTTGGGCACATGCAATCTACTGATTGATAATGGATAAATATGACTACGGAAAAAGATGATGGTTTTAACATGTGTGATCAGAGAGCAGGAACTCCTCGTGGACAAGAGTGAATAGGGACAGTTAGCAATCGCGGGAGCCTGTGCAGACAACAGCAGTGCACTGAGCTTCCATGATATTGCACAACTCCAATTAGTGCCTCTTCTTGTGCATTCTCCACCCAGCCATGCTCTGTAATTATGATGAAAGGAAACATGTTGATAAAGACAAAGACTGCTTGCTGGCGACAAAGGGTAACAACGCCTTGTATGTAAATAGCTCGTGCCTGCCTTAAATATCTCCCTCTGAGGCATCCCGCCATTCCCCACTATTTGACCTGGCTCAACTCTCAAAGCTCCCAATGCTGATTATACAACTTGGCCTTGTGTAGGGCCTTTTCTATGGACTGATTTCTCTTCTTGACTGACCTTGGTTGTTCCTTCCTTACTGTGGTATCGAAACTGAAAAGTCATTTCAAGTTAAAAACCTAATTGATGATATGTGTGAAGGGAACCAGGAGGGACTAATAGCCAGGATTTGCGTGTACCACTACACTTACATATTTCTTCACATCTCTATATGTGTATGTGAGAACGTTCATTTGTATACAGATATATATGTGTGAAGGAATATGTATGCACATGTGTACAAGTGCATATGGAGGCCAGACTGTGGTCCCTCGGGTGCCATCCACTTATTGGGGGGGGGGGGGAAGGGGGTGCTCTTTTGCCTGCAGCTTACTAAGTAGACTGAGCCCTCTAGCACACAAACACCTGGATCCACCTATGTCTATCTCCTAAGGCTCAGTTACAAACACACACACCACCACACCCTACTTTTTTACATAGGTTCTGGGGACCAAACTCAGATCCTCACACTTAAGCCGCAAGCATTTACTGGCTGAACTATGTCCCCACACCCTACAAATCTGTTAATTCACAATTTACCCTATAACTTCATGCTGTGTTGTCACCCACTTCTTAACTCCTCTCAATGTTACATTGAAGCTGGAGCCCCCCTTCCCAACCCTACCCCTGTCATACCATGCTCAGGATACTAAGCTAATGGGTGGCAAAAGTGAGATTTAAGTTCAAGTCTACCTGCTCCTAAATTTAGACTTCCTAGACTGATGGTGAAAACTCTTAACCAGTTTATAGTCAGAGCAGATGAGGGTTCTTTCTCTGGAGAAGTTCATTTGGCAACAACAGCAAAAACACATAATCTAAAACATTTGGGTCTAAGTGGATTAAACACAGGCGCAGGTTACATTTCTGGTAAATCCAGAGTCTGGAACTTTCTTAGGAACTTAATTTGTCTGACCCAACACTGGCCCTGTCCTTCCTTCTTCACAGCGCCTCCCTCCCCCCCAACCCCCCACCCCCCTCAACCCCCAATTGGAGGAATGAGCAGTGTGCTGGAGTTTAGAACAAAGAAGAAGCGTCTGCTATGTCAGGGCTTCCTTGTATGCCATAGAAAGGACACTGGCTGAGCCCAGTCATTCCACCTCTCTGTTTTGGAAACTCCTACACTCTACAAACTGTCTGGAATTCATTAGAGATGGGAAAACAGGCCGAAAGTCGTATTTCACGTTTTATTCAGCAGAAGTTTTGTGGAAAACAATTCGGTCATGTGGACGTGCCCCAAACCACCATCACCCTGTTTCTCAACCCAATCTCTCAGTCAAGTGACTTCGGACTGCTTCCAGTTCCACCCTCGCAGGGATGGGAAGAAACTACCCCCCATTTCAAGATTTGAGCCAGTCCTTAGGGGAGTAAAGATAGGTGAACTTCAAGTCACTCGGAAAGTCCCACTTTTGGGGAGGCCTGTCATCCATACCCCTGGACTCTTGTGCCATGTAACCAACAGTTTCCTTTTCTACTTAAACATGATAAATTTGAATGTTCTGTCACCTGACAGAAGCCAACCTTGCCATTATACATTACTTAGAACCAAAATCTTTGCAAGTTTTCTATTTCAAGTTCATTGAACAAGGTTACCCTCTACCTCTGGTTCATGGTTTTCAAAGTGTGACCTCCACCCCAAGTCCTCACCAGAGCAACAAACTTGTTTAGAAATGTGAGTTCTCCAACCCTATCCTGGGCTACTAGATCAGAAAGTAGGGTAGAGCAACCCAGGTGCCCCGCTCCCAGAGTGTGGTATATTTGACGGATGCACACTTACTAAAAAAAAAAAAAAAAATCACTGTTCAAGTACATTCCCACCAATCTCTCACCTCTATGTTATATTATTCTTGGATTACTGTTTTAGAAATTAAAATAAAAATTATGGAGTGTTGATGTATTGTCAGATCCAAGATAATCAATGATCATTGATTAAAAAAAAAAAAAAAACAAACCATCACCTGTTTGTTTAGTAAAGGAAGGAGGGTAATTCTAGAAAGTTCTTTACCAGAGCTACAGAAATGATATGGCAGTACCCAAGGAGATCTTGGAGTCCACTTAGGGTTCACTAGCCAGCACATCTCTGAAACTAAGGACGTGGGACCAGGCATTGATCATGAAATTCAACTCTAAGGGCTGACCATGTGAGAGGGACTGAATGTGGGAAAGAGACTGTTCATAGGTGAAAAGAGATTGTCCAATAGAAGAAGTGGGTAAGGGAGGAGGTGCTGGCCACCAGGGAAAACGAACTGCAATGATGTCAGCTGTCTGGGATCAAGAGAGACAAAGAGGGGTTACAAGGGAAAGACTCTCCAAAGTCAATGGAGTACCGGAGAGTATCACTGAATCTCCCCTTCCCCGCCGCCCCACCCCCATCCCTGGCCCCCATTGCTGCAACACCTCAACTAATTGTCTTTGTCACGCCGCTTCCATTAAATTGTGCATTTCAGTGATTTTGCTGTGATGACCAAGCAAACCCAATCAGCCCTCCCATTCTCTTCCAGCTCAATAGAAGAAAAGCTTCTACCTATAACCGGCATCCCTGGGGCTGCATTCCAAGCTCCTGTCATTCGCCATTTGCTCACCCAGCATTTACCTAGACAAAATATTATTAGTGGAATGACAAGGGGAAATTACCATGCTATGATGAATGATGCAAGGTGTGGTTCCAAAAAGTCTGCAGTCTGACTGTCCGGGACACTGCCGTCAGTGGCCAACCTCTCAAATTACTCTCCACGTGTGTTTCCTCGCAGCAAATGGGCAGACATGCATGTCACAAGGAACTGTACCGGCTGCTCATGGTTGTTGGGCTTGCTTCACCTGGGCTATTGTCAATGCTTACTTTAAAAACAGACTTTCCAAGAGGGCACTGCTGAAGTCACCCTATTCCTTTGTAAGTAAAGGACTCTTAACTAACTGGTCATACTATCATAATTGTTCTCAGTCATTCTCAGCCAAATGCATTATGAATTGGTTTGGCTGCAAAGGGTTCTACTGACCAATGCCAGGGAAAAGCTGGTACCAGTGTAACTCATTTCACTTCTGCTGAAAACTGAAAGATAAAGGTAGCTGAGACTCGAACAACTTAACTGTAGAGTTCTGTCTCTGCTAGTTTGGGAGAGACCTTGGTCATGCCTAAAAACATTGGGGGACACATGTCACCTAGGTCCTCTGTCAGACTTTACCTGGATGGTTCTGGAAGTGCCTGAGTTAGATAAGAAAGTCATGTTTGTGATTCTTCATGTAAAAAGGCAGTTAAGTGAGTCTGACTATCATTTTGTAAGTTCATAGACAACCCCAGCCATTACACCAAATAGATCTCTGCTTTACAGCCTCTTCCAGACAAGCCACACTTTTCCCGATGAACATATACAGTCTGCAAATATACGCTGTGCATTTTTCCAATAGGGCAGGAAACCACTTTTTCCAATGATGTCCTTGATCAGATGGAAAGTGAGGGAATGTGCGTGGATGATTCAGCAAGTGACTCACACTGGGGAAGGGGCAGGGAAGGGGAAGGCGAAGCCCACACACGTCTTCCTGAAATTGCTCAATGAGCCACAGCTTCTTATAGAAGAACCAGGCTCCATCAGTGCCTTCCCCTCGACCCGAACTCACTGATTTAAATCGAATTTGCTTTCTCACAATGCAGGATCTTTCCTTTTAAAAGTTGCCATTCCGTGTGTGTGTGTGTGTGTGTGTGTGTGTGTGTGTGTGTGTAAGAACACAGCTATTGAAGTCCAAATGGTTTTTGAAAAATATTGTTTTTAAAGAGGCCACGTTTAAAGCTACCAATCTCTGGACTTCAGTGGGCAAGAGCTGGGAGGAGCGTGGGAAGTCAGCTTCTTTTCACTTCAGCACCAACCCCAAAGCTTCAAGTCTGGAGGCGCAGTCCCATGCTGAGGCTCACAGCTGGGAGTCAGAAGGATGGGCAGGTTTTGTGAAATTTGCTGTTGAATCCTCATTTCCTCAGACCTTACCTTTACACCCAAAAAAATATAACCCCTGGTCCAGGCAAAAGCCCATTCCTAGGCTAGGCAGGGTTAGTTGTGACTTCAGTGCAGACAAGGGAGACAACCACACAGAGCTAGACCATTCTGAAGGAAATAAAAAATAATAAAAAGCAAGACCCAGTCAGGGGTTAATTTCATAAAGACAAGCATGAAACTTGGCTCATCCAATACAAAAAAAAAAAAAAAACAACAACAACAACAAAAACAAACAAACAAACAAACCCCTCAAAACCAAGCTATAGATACTCACAACAAAGATTCATGACTATTGTCCATCTGCTTTTATATCCTTCCTTCAATCAGTCCTAAGGAGGCATCTAGGAAGAATTCTATTTACCATCCTTATGTTAGCTGCTTTTTGTTTGTTTGTTTGGTTGGTTGGTTGGTTGGTTTGTTTGTTTTTCCTGAGACAGGGTTTCTCTGTATAGACCTGGCTGTCTTGGAACTCACTCTGTAGACCAGGCTGGCCTCGAACTCAGAAATCTGCCTGCCTCTGCCTTCCAGAGTGCTGGGATTACAGGCATGTGCCACCACCGCCAGGCCCAGGTTGGTTTTTTGTTTGTTTGTTTGTTTGGTTGGTTGGTTGGTTGGTTGGTTTTTGTTTGTTTGTTTTGGTTTTTGTTTTCTTTTTCGAGACAGGTTTTTTCTGTGTAGCCCTGACTGTCCTGGAACTCACTCTGTAGATCAGGCTGGCCTCGAATTCAGAAATCTGCCTGCCTCTGCCTCCCAAGTGCTGGGATTAAAGGCGTGTGCCACCACCACCTGGCTGTTAGCTGCTTTTTAAACATTATACCTTTTAGTTTTGTAGAAACATTGCAAAGTAGTTGTTTTACTCACGAGAAAACTTGAAGTTCAGAGCGGTTGAGTAACTTGGTTAAAGTCACAGAGTGGGAGCACCATTATGTCAGGCATTCTCCATTCCTTATGTCAGGTCTTACTTCAAAAGCACTTCTTTCATGGTGCCCTCCCTGCCTGTGGGACCCCACAAAGGCTGCTTCGTCCTCAGTTACACTCTACCAATAACACTCTGCTTAATTTTCACTGCAGGTACCAAAACTTACCTTGTTCAACTCTTTGGTTCATCATTAACTTAAAGGTCCTTACCTCCAAGAGGGAAGCACAGTGCTAGTAAAAACCCCTAGCTGTCTAATTTACATTTCATCCCCTGCAGCCAGCAAGAGCCCCAACATAGTAGAAATGGTTAATAAATAACTGATGCAAAGGGGGGAAAGGAATGGGGGGGGGATAAGAAAAACAAACACAACCAAGTCCTTTGGGCTCCAGAGCTATGTTTCTTCTGCTTAATGTGACTGAGTGACTGAGGGGGGCCAGGACTTAGGGGACCACAAGAGGGCCCTCATGAAGTTGAGGTAGGACATTCAGCCCTATGACTCTTTTCTCACCAAGTATCCTTATTCCCCTCCCCCAGAGCTCCGCTGTTCAGCCCACCCTGACCCAGTCTATTAGACTTCCAGCTCCAATAGAAAATCACCAACAATGCTACATCTGTTGTGCCTATGTGCCTGAACCCCAGCACCTAGCACTTGAGAAGTATCCGGCAGTGATGAGGAAGGAAAGGAGAGGAGTTACTGGAATCAGGACAAGGGTCTCATGAGAATACTTCAGGGATAACCCCTTCATCCTCCACAGCATGCTTGACCCAACACAGAAGAAAACACTGGACAAAGAAACAAGGGACCCGTGTTTATGAAGCAACCTGGAGAAATGGACTTACTGGTGATAAGAAGCCAACGTGAGCCTTGGGAAATGCTGGCACCAGAAGCAGAGAGGAGAAATTACAGTGGCGAGTCTAGCCCTACAGTCTCAGCAGAGGTACAGACTTTGTGTCTTAGTATAACTTTGCCCCTCCAGCCACACAGTATTAAGACACAGAAAACTCTCTAGACAAACCATAAACTCACTGTGTTCTAATACTGAGAGCTTGCGATTACCATTTATTGTCTCTGACTTGCTTTCTTGATAATTTCCTTCAAATAATCCACACTTGGATTGTGGCTAAACATGTTTTTATGATTTTCTTCAATTAGAAGAACCTAACAGTACAGCACATTTTATGCTTGCTACGCACATAAGCACACACACACAAAAACAAGTGAGACTCTTTCTTGTTGTCCTTGACAGCTGACCAAAAAAGAATAGTAACCAAGGATTTTTTTTATCCTGTTATTTATCCTAATACTACCAGTTCTGAAACAAAGCAGTTGGAGAGAGATATTTAGTAACTTTGATTTGTCCCAAGATACATTTTTTTACACTGAGGTCCTATCCCTGACAGTAAGCACATGTGACCTGTTCTAAAAAAAGGATATTTTCCACTTCTTGCACAACTGGAGCAGATCTAGACATCAGCTTGTGCAAACTGCACTGCAGACCTCAAAGGAAATTAAATGTACACACACTTAAAGAAACTCTATAAATAGCAGCACTCGGGAAGAGGAAATCTCCGATAACAGGCAAAAACCAACACTTAGAATCCCACTTTAATCAAGTGTTCTGTCTAATCATACACAAAGCTCATCTGCATAATGAGGCTGGAACATCTGCCAGGTTGAGGCATCTCAGTCTTGTCTATTTTGCTTCTGGTTCTACAAGAGCTAAGTTATTGGCAAGAGAGGGAGACAATGCTATGGTATAATTTTCCCAGAAAAGAAAGAGCTGCTATCATTTATCAAAGGTACTACGGGTTATACTACGGGCTACACTAAGCACATATGCATCTTTTTTGCCTCTGTTTTTAAAACTTACACCAGTTTCAAGATGATAAGGCCTATTGGTCCCATCTTATAGGTAAGTTAATTGAGATTCCATATTAGGTATCTTGAAGCCAGATGTGCTAGCTAAATACCCAAGCCATGATCCAAACACTAGCCTGGTTCCCTAAACCTGCCCACCTGCACCCACCCTTTGCTAGCACAGAGGAGCAAGCCCTTCAGGCTATCCCACGCCTTCTCGGCCGTTTGAATATTGCTTCGCTTTGAAGGTCAAATTCAAATTCCCTCATTCACTCACAGAGCCACTGCCCTACACCACACCAGTTCCTCTAAGAAATCCGCATGGCTGATACCCACAGCAGGCCACACTCTGCCTTGTATGGTCACTGGGTGGGACATGTGTGCTAACCCTTACCTCACTGGGCATTTTGGCTGCAACTTTGGATTCTGCAGAATCATGCACACTACCTTGTGCAGGACGGCACATACTAATTGACAAAAGCCTAGGGGTTCAACCAAACCACCTCTGTTTAAATCAGGGCCTGTCTAGTGCTTGGTATGCCTCAGTTTCCCTCGGTAGAAAATAAGAGAAAAATGAAAATACAGATGCCTGAGGCCGACCTGAGAATTAACAGAGTCGACACAAGTTATGTTCAGTAGAGTTTCTGGCATATCGTCAGGACTAGATAATTTTAACATCATAATTAGTAACGCCATTGTTCTTAGTTCTTAGCACCTCTTTGGGTTTTTTGGAAGATTAAACATACCTTGCCTTTTGGTTGTGAGCCTTAGCCTGAGCCATCTCATAAGCCTGAGATTAAATATATCTTCTTCATGTAAAAACCCTCTGAACAGAGATTGACACAGGGCACATCCATTAGCCATCTTTACGGTATTAATTTTGGCGAACTAAAACTTTAAACACACACACCGATTATGGATTTTTATGTGTGTGCTGATGCCCCGTCTCCCAGTTTTTCACCTACCTAAACTGTTATCAGATGGCTCAAAAATATAAAACGTAAAAAACAAATTTCTGAACCCTTTGTTAGAAGGAAAGCAAAACAGAATTTGTAAGATTGAGGAAGTTTTATTACATAACAGCACTTGCCTTGGAGAAGTGAGCCACACGCTACTAACTACAAGCACATTCCAGAAAGTCAGAGCCCGCTAAGAAAGAGGAGCCATGTCTGCTCACACTTGCTGAATGACGGCTGACCGTGTGCCAGCACCAACCCAAAGTTAATGTCACTGTTAACTTTCTTTCTCCAGGAAGAAGGCTCCTATTTGCTCCATGAGGAAACTAAGTTTAGAGATTACCAGGCCTGACCAAGGTCACCCAGCTAGTTTGCAGAAAAAATACAACAACAGAGCATGGCATTCAGTCTTCACACCAACGGTGCCCTGACAGATCAGAAAAGGAAAATCCAGAAATGAAAACACCAAGAAAATGTCCAGAAACAAACAAACCAGAGTTGGGAAGGAGAAGGAGAGGGAGGGAGGGAGGGAGGGAGGGATGGGGGAAGAGAGAGAAGGAAGAGAGAAGACAAAGAGAGGGCAAAGGAAGAGATTGAGACTGTCCTGACAATTTTGGTTTGCTAAGCACGGTTATTATTTTATCAAATAAAAGGGCCTTTTTAGTGAAAAGAAACTGAAGGAGAAATCTTCACAAAAGCCAGTGTGCTTGTGATGTGTGTGGGACAGAACAGCCCATCTTCCTCTTTATCCCACAAGCTCATGCAAACTCCACACATCTCTCTCTGAATCCACACTTGGCACTGCGGTAGTGTCCCATCTTTCCATGATTAACTTAGCACTCGCTCACATTCCCATTTCTAATCTGCAGGAAATTTAATACTGTCTGAAACAGCAGTAAAGTTTGTAGGCGGAAACCAGGGCCCAATGAAAGCAGTCCCTAAGTCTGCCCAGGAAAAGAGCATCAGCAACTACAAAGCCTTAGGCTTCTGCAGAGCGAACCCATCAGAACCACAGGCCACACGGCTGTGTCCAAAAGACCTACAGCCCACTTGCCCCCCAGAGCTCAAGAACAGCTCTGCCTTCCCCTGGTGTGACTTGGCAGCGTGTAAATCTGGGTCCACTGTGATTGTTTCCTCTGTGGCCCGCTGTGGAGAATTCATTCCCAGGAAAACTCCATTCATCATGAGGGCCTGTTCTACTGGGTCTTTTTCTGTGACACTTTCCTAGTCAGTTTGATCAAGATGAGGTTCACAGAATCTAGGTTCAGCAGCGTATTTGAAATATGTGAATATCTGGGTTGAGCGGCAGGGAAGAATATGGAAACTTATCCTTGAAGAAAGCCTGCTGGGAACTTATTTTAAAAGGAACACAACAGTGACTGCAAAAACAAAAAGCAAGCCTTTTTTGAAGGAGAACGCCCGCGTGTGTCCAACAAATATGTCCTATACCAGACATTATCCTATACATTAGACAGCCCTTTACAGTAAAGAATCATCTATCTTGAAACATCAAGAGCCCTGTGACTGAGTGTCCTAGGCTCTGGGGACCTCACAGTTAACAAGACACAGAGAGAAATCCTTACCACCTTGGAGCTCTGAAGTCTGATAATATATGTGCGTGTATGCATATGTGTGTGTGTGTGTATATATATATATATATATATATATGTGTGTGTGTGTGTGTGTGTGTGTGTGTATACATATTCAAATTACACTATAAATTACAACATTAATGCTGTGAATGAAACACAGCTGGATAGGGAAGACTGAGAGTTTGGAGGGAGAGCAATTATGAACACATGATCACAGAAGGCCACTATCCATATGATGAGAATTAAGGGCACAGTGAAAGGAAGATTAGGAGTTGGTGGGGTAGTGAGTGAGTACTACAGCTGTGGCTGTCTGGGCAAAGAGTGGTCCAAGCAGAGGCAAGCACAATGAACGAATATCCAAAGGTAGAAGAGTCTGGGCTTTTAGCACGATAAGTAGCAAGAGATAAGAAGGTCAGAGCTGAAGGGCAGCCTGACACATACGCTGCCTGGTGCCATTTGAAGGACTGAAAAAAAAAAGAAGAGCCGTAGAGGGCTTTGACTGGAGAGGACAGCATGATCTAACTTGAGTTTTAGCACAGGACCCAGACAATCCTTTGCTGTAGAAGCTGCCCTGTGTAGTGTAGAGTAACTAGCACATCCCTGGGAATCTACCTGCTAAAGGCTACTCACAACTCCCTCCCACAGTGGTGACTGAGGGTCTCCAGAGGAGTTTGTTCTCTGATCTGGGGATTGTGTGTCTGTATGTGTGTATACACGGTCAGATGTATGCACAGGTACACTGTGTACAGGAGTGTGTGTGTCTGTGTGTCTGTGCATGCACGTGAAGACTAGCGATCAACCTCAGGTGTCTCGCTCAGTCACTCCTCACTTGGTTGTCTGATAGTCTGCCGCTCTCATCTGTAACTTTTCAATTCAGATAGGTTGGCTTGCCAGCAAGCTCATCTTCCCCTCCCCAGTGCCGAGATCACAACTGCCAAGCACCACCATTCCCGCCTTCTTCATGTGGGCGCCTAGAAAAGAACTCAGGCTTTCATACTTGTATGGCAAGCACATTACTGACTGAGTCAGGTCTCAGCCCTAAAAAAAAGAAAAGAAAAGAAAAAAAGAAAAAGAAAAAAATCAGTTTAATAAGAATACTGTGGCGCTAAATTTAAAATGTACTAAAAAGGGCCAAGGATGAGAGTGTTAAGAGACTGCTGCAATAACTCAGGCAAAAACGGACACTGACTTGGTCAAAGTTACAGCAGAGAAATAGGCAAGAAATGGGTGAGTGTTGCTCACTCCAGAAATGTATTCACAGATTTTATTTAATGGGTTTATTTCAAAGAGCGTATGTCTATTCCACCCTACCTGGCACCTGCTGTTCGTCCCCATGTGTGAAGCTGCTTATGCCCGCATCCCCACATTTTTCCTTCCCTGTGCTAGCTAGCTGGCTACAGAGGGCACGTGCTCTTACGCGCCATTCTTGCTGACTGTGAAAAAGAATAGAACCAAATCCTTCTACACGAGTGTCAGGGCACTCATTGGTTTTCCCCAAAGGTACTTTCCTCACTCCCTCAAACTCACTTAATGTATCAGCCAACATCAAAATGATCCAAAGAGCCCAGTTAACTCATTCTTTCAGCAACGCGCATACACACACACACACACACACACACACACACACACTCCCCCCTCATTCTGGCCTTGTAAGCATTTGCTTATAGAAGCAAAAGCAGGGACTGCTCAGTAAGACACTGGTCCCTTCAGCCACATGCAGATAAAGCCCTGATGAGCATAACCAACAATGAGCCTTACACAGTGTCACTCAGAGCACCCAATACACCCCATCTACGTTCACATACAAATAGCCATTATGAAAAGAAGCCACGCGTAAAAGGCTGAGTTGGTGCATCTTGATGCCTAACACATTTCCTTCCACCCTGCCACGAGCACGTGCAAAAAGCCCGCCTTAGCAAGGGAGCCAGGGCTTCTGCTCTTTCCAGAGTTTGTTCTCATTACTGGATTCAAGGTCCTGCCCCAGCCCTGAAGGAAAGTAACCTGGCTCCCTTTCCAGCAGAGTTATGACCCAGCCTCCTTCTCTCCAAAAGCAAGGATTCCACCCACTCCTCACTTCTGCCTCCCTGGCCCCTGAAAGTGAGGCCCTCTGCCCCTCTGTGGGTTGGGGGGGGTGGGACCTCACTCATCTAGACCCTAGACAATTGAGGCACCAGGTGATGATGCCTCCAGCGTTAGCCTTACATCATCTCACAAGTGAAAGGACGGAAATAAAGTCACGTATTCCAGTGACTATCCCTGTTCTCTGTAATCACTACACATAAGAAGCGCTTCAAGGGTCCAGAGTGACCAAAGAGACTGATAACCAATTCTGCCAGGCAAGTGGTGGGAGGGATAAGGATACTGCAGATGTACTGAGAGTTGGGAGGCGCCAGACTAGAGAGCATTTCTGCTCCAAGCCCAAAGTTCTTGAAGCGCCTGGAAAATTGTGTGTGTAGGTGCCAAGTTATGATTCCCAACCATCACAGACCTCTAAGGTAGGTAGCTAGTTTCCTTCCTTCCTTCCTTCCTTCCTTCCTTTCTTCCTTCCTTCCTTCCTTCCTTCCTTCCTTCCTTCCTTCCTTCCTTCCTTCCTTCCTTCCTTCCTCTTTCTTCCTCCCTCCCTCCCTTCCTTCCGAATCCTTTTTTAGCTTATTGCATTTGCAAGGACTTCCATTCTAGAGAGCTTGCCCAGCTTGGGAGACACGCCCACACTCAACCTCCCCCTCCCCCGCCCCCCCCCCATCACCTCCCTCCCCGGACTCGGGTGCTGTCCTGTGGCAGGTGGAGGTGAAGCCCAGGTGAACTTCACCTAGAGGCCTCTCTGCGTAGTATCTCCCAGAGGGGCTGGACTGCAAGGGAAGACCTCCAGGCCAGTTCATTGCTGTCCTGGAGCATCAGAACTCCATCCACCCCAAGTTCTCCTCCAAGCACCTCAGCCTGCTAGGATCTTCAGAAAAATTCCTCTTGGTAGCACCAGATCACCGTCCCTGTCCGGTGCTCCTCCTCACGCCGGGTACCGCCCCAGCCCCCATCCAGCCCAGCAGCTGGCATCTGCAGCCAAGGGTCCCCACGCCTGGATGAGCCATCCCAAGAGACTCGCGGTGTCCCCAAAGTGCCACTGTCAGATGCCCTGGGATGCGAGCATGTCATTCGTGAGCGGGACCCTAAATGCCAGGGGCCAGATCGCCCTATACCCCAAGGCAAGGGCACGGGGTCCTTGTCCCAGAGCTATCCAGTCTGGCTGTTCTCTTCCCAGGTTAGCAGGCGCGGGGCCCACGAGCTTCCTGCCGCGCCTCCCTCCAGCTGTCACCACTCACCTGCTCTTCAGAGGTTGACTTTTGAGTTCGTAATAGGTTTTGGGTTCTTCATGAAACTCCTCCCCGACTTCGAAATCCGCCACGATTCCTGATTCGGACTGCATGTCTCCTGTTTGCCCGCCTTCCACTGCTTGGGACTTGGACCAGAACCCGAACACCTGACAAAGATGGGGGGCCTCGGGTACTCCAAGCCGCGCGACCCGCGCAGTGCCCCACTCAGCCCGCTAGCCGGCCGCCCGCCCCGGCGCGGGTGAGTTTACTCTCACACCAGAGCGGGAGGGGCCGAGTCCAATGCGCCCTGGGATTTGTGGTTCCGCTTGGGCTAAGCATACCAACTCTCCGGGATATCAGCTTCCGCCAAAACTACAACTCCCAGAAGGCCAAGCCGGGGAGAGGCAACGTGGTGTACACCGATAGTGCAAGTCCTGTTTGGATTCCTTGTCAATGTCAGCAGCTCCTCTTCGTGTCTCTCCCGTTTGCCTCAAGGATACTGACCTGGCTGTTTAATATTAATAAGAACGGACTCAGCCTGGGCTTCTACTGTCCCTCCTGGTTTAGACATCTGCGAGGACACGCCGAGCGTTCATTTAAAAAAATAAAACACTAAGGGGTTTTGGCACTAGAAAGTTTTGGTCAGAGTTAAAGCCCATTTTAAAAATAAAAAGTCTTTCTATTCGCCCTCGAGCTCTTCTGAGCTACAGCAACACATCATTTTGTCCTCTATTGGAATAGAGTGTTGGAAACCACTTTTATAATGAAAGCGTTATTGGAGAGGTTATTCTTGTGCGTTCCTTTTCTGGAACTCAGTCTGGGCTCCCACAAAACTCTTCATCAGTTGAAAGGATCCTTTCCTTTTATCCAATTAGTCACCTCTAATCTAAAGCAGCACTTGAAGGATTCAGTTAATTTTAAAAGGCACTAAGTTACCAAACAGCTTCACCACCGTCTGCTTTTAATTTCTCAGTTGGCTGGGAGTTCAAATGAGATTGTCCTAACACTGCAAGCTGGTGCAGCTTCAAGGCACTCGCCTAGGTGATGTATTAAATGACTGCACTTTAGCTCATTTGTACATCCAGACTTGTCTTCTGGTTAGTTCCAGCAGGACTCATTTTGTATAAAACAACGAGTGCTTCGAGACATCGGTGTTAAGGCATTTTAAGATGATAGAAATTCCTGGTTCTTCTAAGAAATCCTGTGCAATCTTAGACATGTCCACTTGATTCCTAGAAGCCTTAGTTTCCTCATCTATGAAAGAAGAGATTAGGAAACCTGTTTGAGATGGTGTTGCAAGGTCAAAAGTAAGGAAAAAAAAACTTGCAATTTGTATACACTAGGGGCAGGCAAAATGGCTCAGACAGTAAATGTGCTTATTTGCAAACATGGCAACCTGCAATTGATCCTCAGGGCACACATGATGGAAGAAGGGAACTATTAACTACTGAAAGCTATCTTCTGACAGCTGAATGCAGGTGCAGACACACATAATACAAACATAGAATTGTTTAAAAGCTATTCAATGATTATTAATTTTGGCTTTCTTTCGGCTATCTTGAAGACATTCTTTGCAAACTTGCAACTCTTCTGTGTATTTTCACTATCAGGAGTTAATAAACTAAATGATTATTCTAAGAAGTCTACACTGATGGTCGGGCATCTCCTTAGAGTTACCCACTCCTATACTTTGCCTCACAATGAAGTTTTTCCTCTTTTAATTTTGTATCAGAAGGAGCACGAATAAGAGTGGGTGATTGAGAACTGAGAATTTGGGGAAAATGTATTCTGCATTGAAGTATCAATAACCAACATTTTGTAGCTGAATATTGTTCTTAAAACACTTCTTTGGCCCTTCACTGTAACAATAGCATGGCAGGGTATCTGAAAACACCCTTAAAGGCTTCAAGATGTTCACTGATATATTAACTACTAGAAACTAGATTCAGAGGTGATATTACGGAAGAGGAGAACTAAACCAAGAGAACAGCATATGTTTAGACTCCTAGCCTCATCCAGGTTCTCCATAATCAGTGCTGGAATGTGGGAGCAGAAATGGATGGGCTTGGAGCAGTTCCAGAATTTGATGAGGTGTGAACCACAGATGCTAAACATTGTGCCGAACAGCAAGCTTTCTGGCCCGATGTCACCCTGGTTGAGAAATGCTGAGCCTTTTCATTGTCTGAATCTCTTGGCCCACCAGGAGTTGGTTTTTTTGTTTGTTTGTTTGTTTGTTTGTCTTGGTTTTTTGGTTTTTTTTTAATTTTTTTTATTTATTTTTTCCTGAAGAAAGCTATGTACCTCCTTCTGAGAACACACAAATAGAAGTAAGTACACTGTGCCTAATCGTGGTCTGTTGGCCCTCGGAAGGCTGGCTGTCAAAGACTTGTATCAGAATTGAGGTTTAGAACTATAATAAGGCTTGGGATATGATATAGTTGGTAGAGCTTTTGTCTATCTTATATGTGGTCCTTGGTTCAATCTTCAACACTGTATAAACAAGTATGGTGGTATAATCACATAATCACAGCACTTGGGGGACATGGGTTCAGGATGGTTAGATGTTCAAAGTCACCCTTGGCTACATTGGGAGTCTAGGGCCAGCCTAAGCCAAAGAGATGGGTCTTAAAAAGAAAATCCTATAGTGGAACACTGCATGTCACTCACTGCTTACATGGGACAGTGAATGATTTCCCAGACCTAAGGGATCAGTCTTAAAGCGAAAGTAAAAGTGAGAAAACTCAAGACTTCACTGAAGTACAGTTTCCAGAGAACTCTCTGGGGTGTAGCCCTGAGCTGGAGTTGTCTTCGAACTGCACATCCGGCTGCTGTGGCCTCCTCTAGCATCGTTGCTTTGTGCTCATTCTGCTCTCTGTTCAGAAAACCTTCACACGATCACCTGTTACAGTGCCATCTGGCACCCTGTGTGCGTGGATGTGTGACTTTGTCCTGACCATTACAGAATCCCATATTTTAAAATAATTGTTGATTTGTTGACCATTTCTTGTGTATATATAATATATTTTGATGAGAGTAACCCCCCTTTCCCTCTCTTATCCCTTCCCACCCCACCCCCAACCCATCTTCTTCCCCACACAGCCCCTTTCTACTTTTGAGTCTATACTTTGGGTTTTGCTTTGTTTCGCTCTGTTTTTTTAGGAGCTCATTGAGTTGAAATACATATGCACGCATGTGAGGTGATTTCCTGGATCCTAAGCAGTTTACCAGTGGCTCTGCCCCATATAACATCATGCTTTAGTCATAGCAATTCCTCTAGGAATTGACATTGGACTCTAACACCACTTTTTCCTTAGAAATTTTCTGCTCAGATAGTTCTGATTTGGGAAGTCTGGGATGGACGAGAAGGAAAAATCTAGATGTACTGACCCACGGTTACCCAGGGAAGCTAAGTGAAAAGATAGGGGAGAAGGACATAGAAACAAGCAAAGGAGATAGAAGAATAGGGAAGCAGAGACCCAAGACATTTCCACTCCTTGCTCCAACTAGGTCTGAAGTCAGGAGTCTTTGGACTTCCCAGACAGATGAACACAAAACTTTTCCTTTTCATTGGAAGTATTTACTTGACCCAAGTGGCACCACAGAGCTTGGTGTCATCATTAAATAAATTCTCTTTGCCTTTAAGTGGACAGTTTACTATAGACTGCCACACACTAGCCCACATAACAAACTGCTGTTCACCCGATGATCAAGCTAAATAGTCTGCATCAATGAGTTAAAATCTGGAAGCTAATAGTGCTTAGAAAACAGGTGCTAAATCAATAGCACTACACATTTAAACGGAGGACTGTGCCTATCCGATGTACAAAGCAACAGTTAGAACTTACAATCATCGTCAATGTTACCTGTACTTATGTAATACTTTACATAGGCTCATCACATGAATTTCTTACTGCAACTCACAGAGACATTGCATGACTGGATAATCAAGGGCCCTCCAGGTTCCAAGGTATACACGGACCATGCCATAGTAGTGAACAGGGCACAACATCGGGTGTTTCAGCCACAGAGCTGGGTAGCATTTAGTCTCTGTTTTTGTGAGACTCACAGTCCTGAGGCTGAGTCAAGGTCTGTGGCAGAGTGAGGATGTGCTCCCACATCCAGCTAGCTCATCAACTGTTTACAAAGTGACTACCCAGTACCAGACACCCTGGGCACTAGGTAGGCATGAGGGAAAGACGAAAGAAACATATGTAACCCATGCACTCCGGTCATGGGTGTTGCCTGTTCAGAAATAGGAAGGGACATAATTTAATGTTGTGAGTATCTAAGAAAACAACATCCACTGAGGGTTGGCATAGTAATAAAGCATTCTTAGAGGAGGTGTGACTCATCTTTTTGAAAGAAGAACATGAAATATTCAAGACCACAGAAACTAAATGAGAACCAAGCTGCAAGGTCTGGACATCCATCACGAAGGTAAAAGTAAGAAAAATGTGTTACTGATACCACAAGGATGCAAGCAGACAACCAAGAGATTCAGAAATCCCACGAGATGCCATTATAGTTTATTTTTAAAATGTATCTGGATAGTTTCCTGTATGTCTGACAGTCTACTATGTACTGGATTTACAAACATGTGAACTGCTGTGTTGTGCTGAGAATTGAACTCAGGACTTCTCTAAGAACAGCCAGTGCTCTTAACCCCTGAGCCATCTCCCCAGACCCAATGTTTCTATAACCTTAATAAACAAATACCATAAGACAAAGGGGAAAGAAAAACCACCATCAGTTTTTCAAAATCTAGAAGACATACGTGTTAGGCATGTGACTTAGACTTCAATTTTTAAAAAACAGAGAGAAAAATGTGTACCCCCTAAAATACTGTGTGGAATGCATTTCAGCCTTCACTAAAACAAACTCATAGGCCAAAACTGAATAATGTGAAGAAAATAATTATCATTTTTATTAGTTCTGATAATAGCAGTATGCTTTTGTTACTAATTTGTTTGTCTTTGCTGGGGATGGAATCCAGGATTTACTTTGTAATAGGCAAGTATTCTACTACTGAATCACACACACACACATACACACACACACACACACACACACACAAACAAATAAACATTGTTTGTGCTCACATATGTGAGTGTTAATATATATGTAGGGGTCAGAGTCACCGTTGGATAGATAGAGCATAGATGTTCTCAGGCAATATCCTTATTGGTTTTTGACACAGTATTTCTCATTGGAATGGAATTCACCAAGTAGAGCCCTTGGGGACCCCCCTGTTTCACCAGCACTGAAGTTATAAACACACCCCATCACGCCATTTTTTGGAGTGCAGCAGTTCAGCTCTCCATGCTTGCAGGAGAAGCACTTGATCAAAAGAAATGATCCTTCTCCCAACTCACTATGTCACTATGACCAAATATTTTTGTGATGCCACGCAGTGATGGTGCATGCCTTTAATCCCAGCACTTGGGAGGTAGAGGCAGGCAGATTTCGGAGTTTGAGGCCAGTCTGGTCTACAGAGTGAGTTCCAGGACAGCCAGGGCTACACAGAGAAACCCTGTCTAGAAGAAGAAAAAGAAAAGAAAAAAGAAAAGAAAAGAAAAGAAAAGAAATATTTTTGTGTAAGAAAGATGTCTATCGTAATGGTTTTTCAGTGTCTTCTACTTGATTTATTACTATTGGGGGAAGCACACACCAAAAGGTGCAAATGTAGAGGCCAGAGGACAGTTCCCTGTAGTCACTTATATCTCTACCCTTAGGTGAGTTCCACGGATCACACTCAGATCATCAAACTTGTGTTAACAAGCTCTTTTTATTGACTAAAGCATCTCCTTAGCCACTCGTATTGATTTTGTAAATGAGTAATATTTCTGATAAAACCACATTGAAAATCATATAATTCCCAAGAAAACAAAACGGCACACAGGAAGATGTGGAAACAGTTTTGTACATGGCGTGTTTGGAGAAAAGAACCAGTGACAACTTCCTAAGACAGGTTCAGCAGACAGAGACAAGGTCTCTCTGGACCTTTAAGGAATGCAGCAGACAGAGCCCAGCATGTAAATCTGCCTGTAGGAGCAAATGGGTCACTGATGCCATGATAGAACTGGGCTAGGAAGCCACCGCCAAGGCCACCATTGGACAGTAAACATCAGTTTGCACCCCAAACACCAGACTTTTGAACACAGAAAATAGCCACAACCACAAAATAATTTCAGTGTGCTCCCCACTCCTTCACCTCTCTACCATCCAGTCCAAGGTCAATGCTACCTTTGATTGGTAGATCAAGGTTTTGTGCCCACGTCCTAACTTAAAGGGAAGCTCACTAAGTTTCCAGTACCCTTTTTCCTTCACACCTTCAGAGAAAATAAAGTGTTTTAATAATTTTGCTATCTATTAATTATTTAATGCTACCAGAAAACCACATATATGAAACCCCATAAGTCTACCCAAAGCTTACTCGTTTTAAACAGAATTTAATATCTTTTGCTTTGTTTTAATTTTTTGTTTGCAGACCAGGCTTGCCTATAACTCATAGATATCCACCTGTCTCTGCCTCCTAAGTGCTGGGATTAAAGGTGTGTGCTTCCACTGCCTAGCCAGAATTTAATCTTATTCTGCATTTGAAAATATGTTCATGCAAACTATGTTCCATGAATGAAGGAGAGTATCCAGCCAGGTACCTAAGAAGAAGTGGGCAGTTTTCATATCTCCCAACATGGGGTATTCCTCTGTTTGCCAAGGCAGGAGAGTCTGTGCCAAGATGTGGGTCATGCCCCAGGAAAACAAATGAAACATCACAGTATTCAGAGATAGAACATGAAAAACATGTAGGTAAGTAAGTTCAAAGATGTAAGTTTGTTCCATGGTTTATTAGAATTATTTAATAATACATCCATTGCATTTTTTGAGAACTTTATCAAAAGTTTAATTTTTCAAAAAAAATCATCAAGTGCACACTCAAAATGTCATTGCAAGCTCAGAGCTACTGGGGACAACCTGTGGTCATCTATCAGTAGGGAAAACTGACCCTCCCTCCCTTAGAAACCATCAACTGTCCAAGATTTTGGAGTTTGGGGCGAGAGGTGGGAGCATCTGATCCCCTCCCCCACTCCATGCTGAGGTCTTGACTGACTTGATCTTAGTGTGGAAATAGCAAGTCAGACTACAGGTAAACATAGGCCAAAGGAAGGCACCAACACGAGGCTAGAAGGAAGGCTAGTAAAAGAAAGTGTGTACGTGTGTGTGTGTGTGTGTGTGTGTGTGAACATACGTGTATGCATGTAACAACAATTAATGAAAAAATTGTGAATTTAAAAACAAGCAAGAAGGAGAGAGGAATGGAAAGGAGGAAGTGATGTAAATATGTAAAACCTAAAAAGAAAAGAAAAAAATGAAAAGAAAAACCAAAAAAGGAGGGATACAATGTAAAGTCTGAGCAGCTTGGGTCTGAGGAAGTTAGGAGGTTGAGATTTGGGGTGCTTCAGTGACCTCAGGGGTCTCGGGAGTTGCTGACTGCATAAGATCATTTGGGAAGGGTCAACAGGGCTTTAGTGTTTTAGAATTTGGGGAGGCTTTTACCTTCTTTAAGGCAAGTATGTGGCTTTACGGTCTATGACTGCTGAGGCAGTCAGGCAGCCAAGGGCAGCTGCCGTCCAGGGCTCCCACAAGCAAGGTGCGAACGTGGTTACTCCAAACCCAGGGTGGAATGGGTCCTGAAGGCCATGCTCTTCATTCTTGCTCCAAGGCGTCTGAGGTCACGGGACCCGAGGTAAGGAGGACAACACAGAACATCTTCTAAGGAATACAACAAAAGAAGACAAATCCTGAGAGAGCATTTCTACCTCTCTGCCTTCCCCTAAACTGCTAATCGCTCTCAGGTTGGGTAGCGTTCATTCGGTTGGTTGTTTTCCCTTCACTTATGTGAGGCAGGGTCCTATGTATCCGGCTGGCTTCGAACTCACTACTTCGCACACATGACTCGGGACTTCTGATCTTCCAGCTTCTACCTCCCAAGTACTGAGAGGTAATGTATTTATTCTTCTGTTGGAAAAATAATATTACTCATTATTTAAATATACAAAATGTAAGTAAGTTAAAAGAAAACAATTAACATCTCTAATCCCAGTGTTGAAAGCTCGTCATACTTAAATATATGTCTTGAGTGTGTTCTTACAAATATATCTGAAGAAATATTCGAAAGATCACAGATTATACTGCCTTGTCTCTAACATTTTCCCTTTGAATATATATATATATATATATATATATATATATATATATATATATATTTTGGTTTTTCGAGACAGGGTTTCTCTGTGTAGTCCTGGCTGTCCTGGAACTCACTCTGTAGACCAGGCTGGCCTCGAACTCAGAAATCCGCCTGCCTCTGCCTCCCAAGTGCTGGGATTAAAGGCGTGCGCCACCACCGCCCGGCTTCCCTTTGAATATTTTTAATGGTAATTTTTGTTAGCTACAAATTATTTTCATATTCTAAAATATCTAATATTCATTATCATGTAAATTTACTAAAATTCATTTTTTATAAAAAATCTCTGTCTTAATAAACCTTAGATGGATCCTATGTTTATATGTAAAGATAATCTCATGAATTCTCCACTCATAATATACTTTCTTAGAAATCAAATCACTATTCCAAAAAGTAACCATGTTTGTTAGAATTTTGTCAAAAAGAATTTGTTTTTCTAAGTACTAATCTCTCTTTGATTTTTGCTTGATTTCAGTTCTTTCTGGATCCCCATTGATTATGATAGCAAGAAGGCCAAGCTCTGTAACATTTAACCAGCCAGCTCGTCCTGTCCTGCATTCCTGGCCACTCTTAAGTCTACTCCTGTTATTTCCATGGCTACAATGGCTGAAAAATACTTACAGTTCTTAGACAGTGCCAAACTGTCTCTTCTCTTTCCTTTCTCTGGCTCTTTTGCCCAGTACCATAATTTAAATGTTAAAACTCAGCTCAACCATTATAGGAAGATTTGCTTGACTCTACCAGCTTTCAGCATATCCCCAGACCAGTTCAGTGGTCCATTCCTAAATTCAGTGAAATAGACTGTCTGTGATGCCCTGTATTCTCACTATTTTCTTAACTCTTCAGAAACTTCCACCACCAGCAGCCACACACATATCTAAAACACTCCAACCACTGCCTCCTCTGTGAGTTTTTTGGGGCTGGGAATTACATTTGTGGCTGATTTTCAATAGGTGTTTCTGAATTAAATGAATAAATTGACCACAAGCAAAAAGCTAGTCCCCTTTCCACGACTGTGACAAAATGTCTGATACAGACAACCTATAAGAAAAGAAGAGAAGTTTACATTGACTTGAGATTTCAGAGGTCTCAGTCTGTGGTCATGTGACCTCATTAATCTGAGCCTGTAAAAACAGTATGCTGTAGCAGGGGCAAGTAGCTGAGAAGGCCTCTTCATCTCAAGGTGGCAAGGAGGAAAAGAACAAGAAGAAAATGGAATCCCTAACACCCCTTTAAGAACACATCCCAAGCCGGGCGGTGGTGGCGCATGCCTTCGGGCGGTGGTGGCGCATGCCTTTAATCCCAGCACTTGGGAGGCAGAGGCAGGCAGATTTCTGAGTTCGAGGCCAGCCTGGTCTACAGAGTGAGTTCCAGGACAGCCAGTGCTACACAGAGAAACCCTGTCTCAAAAAAACAAAACAAACAAAACAAAAACAAAAACAAAAACAAAAAGAACACATCCCAGTGGTTTAAATTTCAAGGCCCCATCTGATAAATAAAGGTTGGCCACCGGCCTCAAATATTCGGGTCTTTAGAGATATTGATCCAAACCATAGCAGTCATATCTGTTCCTTTCTATAATGATGACAATAACACTACAAATGAAAGTATAATTTTTTACTAGGTCATCTGTTGTGTTCATGTGCACATCTGGTAAATATTGATGGAACAAAATAACTGACTTTTCTGTTATCAGGACTCTCTCCCAGTCTAAATTGATTTATCAGGGTAGAAATTAGCCTGTGTCCCCTGGGCACACTGCAGACAAGGAGGCTTCAATCTCTTCATTAAAGCAAGAGACAGACGTGTTAGCACACGCTACTGGGTGATTTGGAGAAGTGCACTGGAAAATAACTGGATGGAGCCTACTTAGCACTTATTATAGGAAATAATCAGAAGCAGAAATAAACCGAGATGCCCGCACACTTCCTGTTGTGAAGGTCACAGAGACATTCCCCAGGAGATCTGATGTTCCCATTCATGCTAACACAAAACGCTGTCAGGAAGTTTCAAAAGCTAAAGATGCATTTGTTAGGTCACAGATGAAAATCTATTTATTTTTCTTTCCCTGTAGAATCCAGTGTAATAATGAATGCTTAATGTCTTCAGGAATAGAATGCTAAAATAGCAGGGCCTAGGGGGCCAAAGGTCAAGAACTTTGACTACTAGAGTGCTTCCTGCCTAGGAATAGGTGCTTACCGCTGAAGAGTTGAAATACCGTGGGGACCAGGAGATGGTCAGAGAATGATATATCAGCTAATACTGGAAGATACACAGAATATTTCTTGGCATTTTGAACAGCATTGCATAGGAGTTTTATAAATGAGATATATCTGTTTTTCATTCACTTAACTCATAACTGTCATATCTGTCCAGTATTTACATAACACTACTCACAATCTGAGAAGGACTTGTTGGCAGATTGAGCCAACAGATTCAAAGTTTGTTCCAATTAGTTAAATACAAAGAGACTTTTAAACAGATACCAGTAGTCTGGCCTCTTTTTCTGTATCATATGGGGACAACAGCTGTGTTTGAACACTGGCCCTGCTTACATGACCTTGATTGAGCAAGATATGTAAATCACCTCAATTCTGAGTTGTTGCTGTTTTTAATTGTAGAATAGGACTGGTGGAACCGTATTGATTGTTGAGAGGAACAAGTAAGTTATAACATTAAGTGAAGTGACATTGTTGGCTGATTTTATATATCACCACCTGCGGTGGTTTGAATGAGACTGGCCCCATAGGTTCATATATTTGAATGTTCGGCTCTAGTTGGTGAACCGTTCGGGAAGGATTAGGAGGTGTGGCCTTGTTGGAGGAGGTGTGTCACTGGAGTTGAGCTTTCTGAACTTTCAAAAGCCTACTCCAGGCCAGTCTCTCTTCCCGCTACCCATTGATATGATGTAATTTCTCATCTACTACTCCAGCGCCAGGCCAGTTTGCCTGCCTACTGCCGGTGATGATCTTAGACCAACCTTCTGACACTGTACGCAAGTCCCAGTTAAATGCTTCCTTGGTGTCTCTGCACAGCAGTTAGAAAGTAACTAAGGCACCATCCTTATTGGGTTGCTAGTCTAGATTTACTATATTTTAAGTTTTACATGAAGAAAGGACAAATAATATATGTCAACTCTGCTTTCACGTCAGGAAAACTGTACTACGTGCATGTTAATGATGCACATAGCTTGTCACTAACCATTTTTATTGGGACTGATGAAGGAATAAAATTTTTTTACTTCCAAAGTCACATGTTTGCATTATTGTTGTTCATTTTAGAAAGGATATCGTGTAGCACAGGCTAACCTCAAGTATAATATGTAGCTGAGGCAGGCCTTGAATCTCTGGTCCTCCTAGCTCTACCTCTTAAATGCTGGGAATAAACATAAATGCTGGGAATAAACATGTGTAAGACCATGCTAAGCTGTCTCAAAATCACATTGTATACAAGCTTAATTTCATTAATTATATATGTCCTTTAAAATCAGGGAGAAAACAATGATATTTAAACTATCACTTAGGTCAATACTAAAAATGGTAAAAGTTACATGAAAAATGTTGATCGATTAAGGATACTCTTTGTGCTTGATATATGACTTTCTGGGAAGAATTGTCTGTGAGCCCTCCAACATCCATAAAAATGACATAACATATGAAGGTTGATCATTGGGTATGTATTTATCTCCCAATTCATCAAAACCTACAGTATTTTTAAATTAAAAAAAACTTTTAATTTTTACTTTCTATGTGTGTAATACTTTTAATTTGTGTATGTGTGTGTTTGTGTATGTGTGTGTGTGTGTTTGCTTGCACATATGTATCTGTGCCACACATGGGCCTGTTGCTTAAGGAATCCAGAAGACAACATCCAATTCCCTTGAACTGGAATTACAGACACTTTTGAGTCACCATGTGGGCCTGAGAAACTGAACATGGGTCCTCTCTAAACTCAGCAAGTGCTTTTTAAAATGCTGAGCTCCAAATTCTACAGCTTTTTCTATGCAAGTGCTATCAAGTGTTTGCTTAAGAAAGAAAGAAATCCTGAAAGAAATTAATTAGAGAGAGAATACAAATTTTTTAAAAACATTTTTTAAAATGTTTAATTTTAATTTTTTTTTAAAGTAAGGGAGGGAGAGAAGGAAGGGAAAAAAAGAAGAAGAAAATCTGGTTAATTCCAACTAGAAGTTAAGAGCAAGAGAGATCCAGAAATGAAAATCAAAACAAAAGTCAGAACACTGTTGGCCAGAGTTGGTTCATCCTCTGTTCCTTTCCCTTTCCCAATGGTGAACTGCCCAGGCCCTGTTCCAAGTGTCAATCAGCAGACTCTAACATCTCCTGGTTAGAGAAGAAGCTGCTGACCCAAGCTGGATCCGTAACTTTCTTTCCCTGTAAGCTGAATCTCCCGTGGAGGAACCCTGGGAGAGAAGGCCACTGGCGCAGAGTCAGCCAACAGTTCTCCCCTCCCCGTCAAGAACGGACCCAGAAGTTCCTGCTGAGAGTTCAGTCAAGAGGCTCTGCTTCTCGTTCTTCCCCACCAGGAAGATATCCAGCTGTGCCTTCTGGACTCTGAACTACACGATATTCTTCCAATTAATTCCCATTCCTGCTAACTTCATGAATGTCAGTGTTTGTTGCCTGAGCGCCACAAACAAAATAGGTCAGTTAGAAGTGTATCCATGGAGAGAGCGGGCATCTAGGGCCCACCCTTTGACATCTTATTCAAAGCACAGATGCATACACAGGCCCAGTGGTGGCAAAACATCTGGCTAAGTCCTAGGGGCTCTTCATGAGAGCAATACGATCTGACATCCATCTTTCCTCAATACAATACAAAATTGCTAACAAGCAGAAGGTCCTGTCTTGTGAATTGATTAAAACCCCATCCTGAAAACAGGACCACACCATGGGTGTTCAGTAAATGGTGCTTGCTAGTGCTGCATCTCTGATGTTTCCTGACTGATAAAAAAAAAAAAAAAAACAAAAAAAAAAAAAAAAAAACAAAAAAAACACGCAAGTTGCCTAAGACAAGCGGTTAACATTTTAAAAGCTGAAAAATACTGTCTACCTTACAATTCTTCTTTATAATTTAAAAACACACCAAAGGGGAAGCAAAAGGCCCAACTGGGAAACCCTCCTACCATTGCTGTTTTGCTAATTGGCGATGTTTCTTTCCAACTGCCTTCTAAATATGTAGGTTGAAGCCCATGGATTAGCACTGCTCTCAACTTTGGCCAGGGAAAGCCATTGTGAATCAGGCAGCAGTTAGCGCACTGACTAATACTTGGTCAGAGCACTGAGATTAAATGACCATAGAGTGCTCAGCCCCAAATGGAGCATCTGGGTCAAACCTACAAACTGACATCAGCTCAGGGAAGATGTCAGAAGAGGGGAGAGAAAGAATGAGCTGGAGGATGGGGAGGAAGGCTGGGAAGCGCTGACTTCTGGGCATAACATTGCTGGCATGCTCATGAGCACACTGCTGGTCTGGTTACCCACACAAGACCTGTAAACTAACAAAATCAGTCAAAATTCAGCAGGCCACAGGAATTGAGATGTGGAAGGGGTGGTAGATGTTGCGAGGGAGAGAAAGAGCAGAGTGTGGGGGGGGGGGTGGATAAGAGATGACCATAACACACTCTATACACAGGTTAAGATTTCAGTAAATGAAAGATCAAAAAACAAACGCTTAAATAAGTAAAATTCACTATTATATTTACAATAATGGGAAAAATGAGCCAGAGTTGGGTTCTTCGAGCTACTTTTTCTAAGGAGTTATCTGGTAGAAGACAAGACATTGGCAAGTTTTTTAAAGAAACATTTCGATGTGATCTGAAATATTTTGCAGTTTAAATATATCATTCTGGGGTGGATACCAGTTCTGAAGAAGGGAGTCTGGGAAAATGTGTGGGTATTCTACCTCAGCTGGAGAGAAACAGGAAACCCCACTGTTCTAATACATATCAAGGTAATTATAAGTAACAGCTATGAAGTAAGTATTTCAAAATGCTAGGGGGAAAAACTAATGCTTTTATCATAAAATGTGCAGTCAGTGTTTGAGAAAATATATATTACAACCAGACTTAAGCAATATGTAATATAATATATGTTTATTTAATAAGATACCTCATGATATCCCATAAACATACAGAATTTTTGGTAGTCTCACACAACAATTAAAAAATATATCTAATTAATAAAAATTTTTAAAAATAAAATTAAAAAAAAAATGTTTAAGATAGAGTCTTACTATGTAGACCAGACAGACCTGAAGTTTTTTGCTTCTGCCTTCTGAGTGCTGAGTGTGCCTCCAAATACATGGATAAAATAAATAATTTTTAAATGCTTAATATCTCAAATTATCAGAGAAATACTAGTTAAAACTAAAACGAGCTAGCTGTTTACCTCAGCAAGAAGGATTGCCAGCAAAAAGACTAAAGATAGCAAATGCTGTCTATGTGGAGAAAATTGGACAATGTCTTCAGGAATGTCCCCATGAACATAGCATGGCGGGTCTTCTAAAGATCTTCAATGAATAACAATCTAGTGTTCTCCTTCTAGGTTGATATGTATCTAAGTAAAGGAAAAGAGTATCAATTAAGAACTGCACTCTCGCCTCGGAGTTGGAGGCGCACGCCTGTAATCCCAGCACTTGGGAGGCAGAGGCAGGCAGATTTCTGAGTTCGAGGCCAGCCTGGTCTACAGAGTGAGTTCCAGGACAGCCAGGGCTACACAGAGAAACCTTGTCTCAAAAAACCAAAAAAAAAAAAAAAAAAAAAAAAAGAACTGCACTCTTCATGCTATGGTAGCTTTGTTCTTAAGAGCCAAGATCTAGACACAATCTATGTGTCTATCTCCCAGATCAACAGATAAATGAAATGTACAACTGAATAGGGAGATAAGATCAAGGTCAAGGGCAGTGGTGGTGCACACCTTTAATCCTAGCACTTGGGAGGCAGAGGCAGGCAGATTTCTGAGTTCAAGGCTAGTCTGGTCTACAGAGTGAGTTCCAGGACAGCCAGGGCTACACAGAGAAACCCTGTCTGGAAAAACAAAACAAAACAAAACAAAACAAAAGATCAAGGTCAAGTGTAGCCTGGGTTACTTAGGAAGACACTCCTCTACCTAACAAAGCCAAGGTTAGAGATTATAACTCAGTGCTACAGTGGTTGTCTAATGCACCCAGGTCCTGGGCTTGAACCCAATAAATACCATAAGATAAAGTGGTAATATATGCAATAGGATACTATTCAACCTGAAAAGGAAAATGGAAACCTGTCATTGAGGAATTCGTGTGAGCCTGGATGAACCGGCAAAGTAAGTCAGGCATGAATAGAAAATGCTATGTGGCCTAAATACTTCAATGAAGAATGATAAAACTCTGATTTTTTTTTTTTTTTTTTTTTACAGAAAAAGAGTAAATAGTTGGTCACTCACGCCTGAGCAAGGGTAGACAAAGAGATGTGGATCAAAGAGGCAGCCCTTTATTTCTTCCACCCCTCCTTGCCATATTTGATTGTCTAGTCTTATAAGTAATGCCTCTTTAAATCCACACTCTTATTAAAAATGTCTGCTTGCATCTCATGTCCCCTTGGTTCAAGGCATAAGTCTACTCTGAATAGTAAGCAGTACCTCAGTTTCAAAATCACCACAGGGGTGGGGGAACCCGATGAATACAAATGCATCTTTGGAGTAGACAACCAATAATTAGTCCCCCTCGAGACCCGTGCCACACAAGGGAGCACCCCCCAACACTGCCTGGAGGACCAGAAACCAGAGGCTTGACTAGACCAGAGACCCACAATACCAAGCACAACCAGCAACAAGGAAGAGGAAGAGGAGGAGGCAGCCACAAAATGATTCCTAATAATATTCTGTTATACTCGTAGACAGGAGTCTAGCATGACTGTCATCAGAGAGGCTTCACCCAGCAACTGTTAGGAGCAGATGCAGAGACCCACAGCCAAACACTGGGTGTAATATAGAAATCCTTTGTAAAATGGGGAAGAAGGGTTATAGGAGCCAGAGAGGTCAGGGACAGCAAAAGAAAATCCACAGAGTCAACTAACCTGAGCTCATAGGGGCTCATAGAGACTGGCAATCCGGGATCCGGTACGGGTCAGAGCTAAGCCCTCTGTATATATGTTAGTGCTGTGTGGTTTGGTGGTTTGGTGGTTTGGTGGTTTGGTGGGACTCCTAACAGTGGGAGTAGGGGTTAGCTCTGATTCATTTCTAAAATTTTTTATTGGTTCTTGGTGAATTTCATGTCGTGTACTCCGATCCTACTCATCTCCCCATCCCCTTGAACCTGTCCTCCACCCTTGCAACCTTGCATCCTTGTTATCTTGTAACAGAGAAAATATAACTGTGGAAACTATAGTGTGTACCCTTTTTTTTTTTTTTTTTTTTTTTTTTTGCTTTTTCCGAGACAGGGTTTCTCTTGTGTAGCCCTGGCTGTCTTGGAACTCACTCTGTAGACCAGGCTGGCCTCGAACTCAGAAATCCACCTGGCTCTGCCTCCCAAGTGCTGGGATTAAAGGCATGTGCCATCATTGCCAGGCTGACAGTATACCCTTTTACTTCTTTGCTTGCAAATGTTTCTTGGTCTGGTACAAAGCCTCTGCTTCTGCTACTATATCAATATAGGAACGTCACTGGGACTCCTCTTGGGTATCCTGTGATTGGCCTGTGTCATGGAGATCCTGTAGTTTTGGATCTGTAGGACTGGCCCCTTCGTGTGCTCCAGCTGCTCCTTGATGTGGGAGATGCTGGGGTGGGCCAATTCAAAGCCCTGGATCAGGGCCTGAGAGTTATCTGAGCTGGACATCCCGCTGGCTCTCCCTCTCTCACACACTCAGGGCCAGCTCACTAGCAACCCTGCAACCAAGGTGAGGGGGGAGGGAGGGTGGTTCACGAGTGTCAGGGCCAGCAGTTCTACACTCATAACCTCAGGCCCGCTCACCCACAACTCCTGAAATGTGCTGGTTTGCTCTCCTGAGCACTGCTAGGAGTAGGGTCAGTTCTACTGCTCTTCTGCCCCCAGGGCCAGCTCTTCCACTATACCCAGGTGAGAGGATTGTCTCAGGAGTAGTCTCAAGGGTGCTACATCCCATTCAAGCATTATAGAGAAAGGCAGGGGTCATTTCAATCATGGTTTGCTCCCCATGGCCTGCACAGTGCAGGGACAGTTGGTCATCTCAGGCTAGCTCTCTGTCTGGGCCCTATGGTACTGGTCAGATGGTCATCTCAGTCTTGCTCCTCACCTGGACATGCCCACCCAACTGTCCCCATTCAAGAGTATACTGTCTTGGGCTCTCTGCTGGGGCTTGTTCCTACCCAGGGATAGTGGTTGGAGGTGGGGTCCTCTACTCCCTGGCTCTCTCCCTCCTTGTGTGGCACCAGACTGATGGTCATCTTTTTTGCAGGGAGTGTTAGCTTAGTTAGCAATTATTTAGATAGTCACAGGTCAGAACTCTGAACGCTGAGCCTAGCCCCTAGTGTGGCATAACCTCTTCCCTCTCTACCACCTACTGACCCACATATGACACAGCACTCACACCTGCTGCAGCTCTAGGGCTGAATCTTTGATTCTTTTGCCTGCTTTTGGTACCTTTTTCCTCCTACTGAGTCGGCTGTCTCATCCAGCCTTACTATGAGGGTATGTACCTAGTATTCCTACAGCTTGTACTCCATGTTTAGTTTATTTCCCTGGAAGGACTTCACTTTTCTGAAGGGAGTGGATAGGGAGGAGATGAGAGGAGGGAGGGGAAACTGCAGGTAGGATGTAATATGTGAGAGGAGAATAAATGTAAAAAATATATATAAATATAGAATACATCATGTGACTGATGACTCAGTCTATGGAGGATGAAGTCAAGTGGTATACACATGACTGCCGTGGTTTAGTCCTGTGTGAATCTGGGGAAAGACAGTCAATAACATGGGCCCAGAAGGCACCCAGGCAGTATCCAAGTCTACACACTAAGCATACTGAACTGAGAAAGATGGGTCTTGGTTTCCATGTTCCAGGCCCAAGGAGAAGGTAAGTACAGAGAAACTGGAGTCTTCTTGGTGTCTTCTAAATCAAGCCCAACCTATAGCCACATGGCTGGAATGCTAGATAGGAGAGTGTCTTAGTCAGGGTTTCTATTCCTGCACAAACATCATGGCCAAGAAGCAATTAGGGGAAGGAAAGGGTTTATTCAGCCTACACTTCTATGTGGCTGTTCATCACCAAAGGAAGACAGGACTGGAACTCAAGCAGGTCAGGAAGCAGGAGCTGATGCATTTCTACAGAGGGTTACTTATCTCAGCAGACAGATGTGTTAAATGCAGCAAGTATGTCACAAACAGGAAATTCATTCACACATGTATAATGCCAGGCTCCAACAACATCCAAGGATATTTTCAACCTGACATCCAGTCAGCCTTTGATTTGTTTGTCAGTAAGGTGATAGCTCTTGCAATGACTGCTTTAAAAATAAACACACTGTGGGTGGACTCCTTGAGGCGAGGCCTGGACTACAGAACATGTGTGGGAACGAACAGGAGGCTGGGAAGGAGTTGCATCATGGTTTTCAGATGGTGAAGCATAGCTCACATTACTAACTGGTGTCCAGCAATAGCGAAATGTTAGACACGGCCCCGTCTTGTGGAAATCTACCTTTGTGCTATGTAGTAACCTGGGCCACCCAGGAATGATCTACGTGTGGGTCCCTGGTAAGAGCTACCTCTGGTTTTCTCAATTGCTTTGATATTTTCATGAACACACAATGTTATATAGTCACTATTGAGTGGCTTTATGCCATATAAGAAAGGCATTATCTAAAATAGCAAAATTCAGAACTCAACACCATTTGGGCCACTGCAAATGGGCCATTTGCAAACATTTGTGTGACTACTATTTAAACTGTTCTTGAGATTGTTACAAAAATGAATCCTTGTCAATTGCAGTTATCTAAATCATTTCACAGCTAGCCAGCTCTAATCATTTCCTCCAGATCCTGGAGGGAAAACTGATCACACTGACAATCAAGATTTTCTGAAATACAACTCAAAAAAAGAAAAAAAAAGAAAAAGAAAAAGAAGAAGAAAAGAAAAAAGAAAAAGAAAAGAAAGAAAAGGAAAGAAAAGGAAAGGAAAGAAGAGAAGAGAAAAGAAAAGAAAAGAAAAGAAAAGAAAAGAAAAGAAAAGAAAAGAAAAGTTTTTGCTAAGTCATCTGGTAGTAGCTAGAAAACATAAGCCATGAGCTACAACATTCTACAAGCTTAAAAATATTCTTTTTCCTTTTCAGCCTGTTCAATTGAATTTCACTGTGAAATTTCCTCATGGAGTTCTTACCTTTATAAAGGGGACTCACTCATGCTGCAGAGGCAACAATGCCTGTCACAAGAACCATGCCCTGACCATCTCCAGAGACCAACGTGCAGTTGCTCCTTATATGGTGAGGCTCCGGGCTCTATGACTCTGAGCTCTTAGCTCCATACTGAAGGAAGTTCCATTCCCCAGGCTCTGTTGCCCTCTGGCTGCCTGGTAGTGTGGCCAAGGGACAGCAGCAATTACCAAAAGGAAGAAGGAAGTCCCAGGGTTCTCTGCACCACTTTATGTGCCACCTCTCTGCCATCGGTGCCTCTCTGTAGCTCTGGTTTGGCACAACAGCCCTCCCCTTCTCTTCTCATCTTCATTCCTGCAACTTACTGCCCTTTCTGCTTCTGGGAGATGATCCAGACTCCGGGCTTCGGGAACTGCTCTCCTCTCTTTCTCCTAGGCTGGTACTAACATCCCCCTCTTCCTAACATCCCCCTCTTCCTCTACTCTGGGCCCTCTTTCACCTTTCCGTTCCTTCTCCGCCAGGGTAGTCAGCTCCGTGTTGAATCACCTGGGGTCATTATATATTTTTCCTGAACTCTCAGTGGTACAAAGACAAAAGTTCAGACACATTCAGAAGTCAAAAGGAACAAATAAACACAATTATAATAGCTGGGTAAATCTCGTATGATAGTCCAGTTAGGGTTTGTGGAATGGAACCTTCAGAGTAGCATGCTCACTGAGCTTGCCTAAGACTCATTATGGCGTCCAGGTACCACTCTCTTTGGGGTCTTCCTTACACCTTCAGAGCTTCTTAGGCACTTCCGCTGTTAGTATGTTCTAGTTAAATTTAAGGAAGAAAGTTATTAAGTTATGGTATTTCTCTCTATGTCATTCTGTCTCTCTGTCTCTGTCTCTGTCTCTGTCTGTCTCTCTCTTCCCCCATTTCACAGTCTAATGTATCCCAAACTAGCCTCAAACTTGACTAATAGCCATTGGTGGCCTTGAACTCTCAGTCCTCCTGCTTCCACCACCCAAGTGCTAAGACCCCAGACATGCTTTGAAATGCCTGGTTTAGTCAGTGTTAGAGATCAAAGCAAGGACTAAATTCAAGCTAGGCAAGTACTCTCACAGCTAAGCTATGTCCCCAGGACAACTATGTTATTCTTGACATGGGATACCTGTTAGTCTTTTCATCGGTTTCCCTCTCTGATAGACGAGTCAGGTCTGGCAAGAACGGTTTGAATAAAGCAATGGTATGTGTGGTAAATAAAACATCACCTCTGTGGTAGAAATCCTCCCATCCATTATAGCATTTAATTTATGAAGCAGCCTCGTGGGCTGTATGCCATTATCACCTGCATTTTAAAAATGTTGAACCCGAAGCTTAGAAATGAAGTATTCTGTGTGTAAGCACCGTGGCCAGTCATCTGTAAACTCGGGTGACAGATATGTCCTCTTCTGTGGAGATCATACCGCCAGCAGCACTGACCCTCATGGATGTGATGGAAGTGGGTGGTCAGAATTGACAGCGTTAGGAGAAACTGAGACCTGTGGCAGACACTCAGGAAGGAGCAGGGCTATGGAAGATTTTTCTAACTTGGGCCCCAAGAAACTTCTAAATATTGATGGGAATGATATTAACATAAAATATAGTCATTTGAGTTGTTGGAAATTGATTGAATTTGGATATTTTCATAGGAATTGGCAACATGGAGAAGGACCTGACAATCTTGTATCTAAATAAATGTAGTATCTGGATTGCTGACTGTCACCATATGAGCACAACTAATTGAGGCCCATTTATGATTCTCATTATTTTTTTTAAAAAGGACTTTCTGTGTAGACAATGAATAATCTATAATCATTCACAATAAATACCGTCGCCATCCTCTTCCACTGCCACAGAAAACAGAAGCACACTTTGTTGTCATGGTAGGCCTGACACAGACCAACAACAGTACGGTTGCTACCCCTTTAATCTGCTGAGAAGAGCAAATCAATTCACCATGCAGTGATGACTAAGACGGTTTTCTTACACAGTTCTCTGAAGGTTTTGTTTTGATTTGATTTTCATTTTTCTAATTGCACCTGTTCAAAGCTAAGATTTCCGTGGAGAGTCAGCAAAAAGCATTGTTGACTCTACAGTTCCCAATCCCCTCAAGCCAAACACAGAACCACACCATGGAGGGAGGGAGGGAAGGAGGGAGGGGAGGAGGGAGAAAGAGAGGGAGGGAGGCTGGGAGCAAGGGAGGGGAAGAGGGAGAGAGGGAAGGAGAGGCATACTTCATCTTGACTTCCTTATTAGAAGTCAGGTGTAAACTGGCCCCTCTGCCCAGGGATCTCTTCTTGGGAGTGAATGAGGAAATGAAAAGACAAACAAACAAGCCATTTCCCATTGAAATCAGCAGCCTCATGGTCAAGCTCAGCTACATAGCTATCAGGAAATTAAGAAACGCAAATGAGGGAGGAGGAAGCTATGGACCACTGATGCCACGCCCACCAGGATCACATCCCCACCAATGGCATCGACTTGAAGTATGGCTTTTGTGCAGGCTGCACAAAAACAGATGGATAAACAGAAAAGAGTATTTTCATATCACACGTACATTTAAAATATAAGAGTGAATATGTCTCTCCTTTCTCCCATAAACGCACATGGTTGTGTGTGTGTGTGTGTGTGTGTGTGTGTGTGTTGCATGCATACATCAAGAAAATTACTGAACCCCTCTACTAACCAAAGACAGTCTTAGAGAATGGCTGCTCGTTGTTAAGTCGGAGGTACAGTCTGGACTTTTAGCTTTTAGCCCAGTGACGTCTACGCATAAGGGATTTTCTATTCTGCAAACTCAAAGAAAACACTGTCTCTGGGGCTTCAATTCGTTCTGGGATAAGACTAGAGGAGAGACATGAGCCAAACTGAGACAGTCCCAATGACCGTGGAGGCATCAGAACAAATAACCAGAGCACTGGTTTATAACCCAGAGACGATAGAGTGCTTTATTCGGGGGTATCAGCAAGCACCATTTGTGATAGAATGCATAAGCAGGTGGCAAAGGGGGGGGGGGAACATTTCCTGCCTGGAATCAAACTTACAGAAAGCTCCCCACCTTAACAGACACCACTGAACTGCATTGTCCACCTTAAAGACTATTTTGCTGAAGGCTTGGCAAAGCCAGTCTGTAAAGGTATCATTGAGAAGACTGATGCAAGAGCATTGTGAGCTCCAGGCTAGCCTGAGCTACATAGTTTTCAGACCAGGATGGACTACATACTGAATTTCATGTAGGCCTGAACTACATAGCAAGAGTCTCTCTTGTAACAAGCAAAAAAAAAAAAAAAAAAAAAAAAAAAACAAAAACAAAAACAAAAAAAACAAAACAAAACAAGGATATGTGATGTCTGAGGGCTTGTGCAACTGTAAATGTGTGAGGACATGTGAGAGTTCTCAAGTGAGGGCTTGTATGGGAGGCAGGGGAGTGACCCGGGAAAAGTAAGGTAGGTTGTATTAAGGTGTGTGTGTGACACACACAGGCATGCTGGATATTGTAAATATATTTTTTAGAGAAAAATTGACATGTCAAGTCTTTGGGGTTTTTGGGGGGGTTTTTTATTTGTTTTTTCTTTTTTCTTTTTTCTCTTTCTTCCTTCCTTCCTTCCTTCCTTCCTTCCTTTCTTTCTTTCTTTCTTTCTTTCTTTCTTTCTTTCTTTCTTTTTTTCTTCGAGACAGGGTTTCTCTATGTATCCTGGGTGTCCTGGAACTTACTCTATAGACCAGGCTGGCCTTGAACTCAGAAATTTGCCTGCCTCTGCCTCCAAAGTGCCGGGATTAAAGGGGTGCGCCACCACTGCCTGGCTGACATGTCAAGTCTTAATCCCTACGATAAAATGTTTCTTGACTTGTCATTTTCTTCCTGAAAATTATCTATCTATCTATCTATCTATCTATCTATCTATCTATCTATCTATCTATCTATCATATTTATCTTCCTGAGTCAAATATGAATATAACAATATTCTGTATATTCTCAAAAATATGGTGTCTTAGTTTGGGTTTTACTGCTGTGAACAGACACCATGACCAATGCAAGTTTTATAAAAGACAACATTTAATTGGGGCTGGCTTACAGGCTCAGAGGTTCAGTCCATTGTAATCAAGGCAGAACATGGCAGCATCCAGGCAGGCATGGTACAGGAGGAGCTGAGAGTTCTACATCTTCATCTGAAGGCGGCTAGTGGAAGACTGACTTCCAGACAACTAGGGTGAAGGTCTTAAACCCACACCCACAGTGACACACCTACTCCAACAAGGCCACACCTAATAGTGCCACTCCCTGGGAAAAGCATATACAAACCATAACATATGGTCAAATTAATACAGCCAAGGCTAACAGTAGACAATATTAGTAATTGACAATCTTAAAGAAATAGTAATTTAAAGGTGTGATGGTTTGTATATGCTCATCCCAGGGAGTGGCACTATTAGAAGGTGTGGCCTTGTTGGAGGAAGTGTGTCACTGTGGGGATGGGCTTGGAGATCTTCCTCCTAGATGCCTGAGCAAGCCCAGTCTGTTCTCGGTTTCCTTTGGATAAAGATGTAGAGCCCTCAGCTCCTCCTGCACCATGCCTGCTTGGATGTTGCTATGCTTCTTCTGCCTTGATGACAATGGACTGAACTTCTGAGCCTGTAAGCCAGCCCCAATGAAATGTTGTCTTTTATAAAACTTGCATTGGTCATGGTGTCTGTTCACAGCAGTAAAACCCTAACTAAGACAGAAGTATATTGTCTTTTATAAAACTTGCATTGGTCATGGTGTCTGTTCACAGCAGTAAAACCCTAAGACAAAGGGCATTATTAATTTTCTTGAATTCCATGGTTAGAATGGTGTGGTATCTTTGGGAGCTGGGTTTCTGCCAGTTTCTTCTTGTTTTTAGTATTTAGACCAAGGGTCCAGTGTACTACTACTTTTCCCACAAATTCTGAACCATCCCCTCAAGGCACCACATTACTAATGCAATTGCTTTTTTGTTACAATGGAGTTAGAAATATACTCCAAATGAGACATTATGACGCTGCTCCCAGAGAAGGGAAGTACTTTGAACTTCAGTGTGGTTTGTGTGTGCACATGATGGGATGTGGTCCAGCAAGTCCCTGAGATGCTCATTAATGCTAAGGGGAAGGATGCAGACAAGGGACCTAATACACACACAACCCTTCAAGTGGTGGAGCATTTGGAGGTGGGGCCAATTAGCAACTCAATAATGACTTCTTCATGTATGTCATTTGGAGAGCTCTTTTCATTTTTAGTTGTTGATTCTGCTACTTTTGAAAGCAGAATTAATTTCTACAAATGGACAGAACTCTGCATTAAGTGTTTTGGCATGATTCTCCAGCTAGCACAAATACCATTTTCTTTCCTCTTTCTTTTTTAAATTAAATATAAAACTCATTCTTATTATGAGGTGTGTGTGTGGAGGGGGGTAACTGCAAATGCATCTGTGTCATAGTGTGTCTCGTGGATGTCACGGGTAATTTTTTGGAGTGGACTTCTCTCCTCCCTTGTTGAAGCAGAATCTCTCGTTTCTGTTGCTACATACTTCAAGCAACCTAGCCCATGAGCCCTTAGGAGATTCTCCTGCTCAACCTCCTACCTCATCATAGACATTTTGGGATTACAGATGTCTACCATCACATCTGGCTTTTTAGTATAAATTCTAGGTATCAAAGTCAGGCTGCTAAGCTTCATGGCAAGTACTTTAACCCAGGGAACCATCTGGTTGACCTCCACTTTGTTTTAGTTTTTGGTTTTTGGTTATATATAAATTTTTCTTTTCAAGACAGGGCCTTACTATGCACCCCAGACTGGCACTGAATTCAAGATCTTTCTGCCCCAGCTTCCCATATGACTGGGATTATAGGTATATGCCACCATGCTCACCAGGGAGACATTAAATCCTTTCCTTGATTTTAATATTCAATAGGCAATTCTGTTCTATAATGAATCAGCATGTGGTGCCATTTAATAATCAATAGCAGAGCCCTTTGGGTTTCATTTCAGAAAGTTGATGAGAAGAATAGCTCTCCTGCCAAGTCCTCGGATGATCACTAGAACAGGGACTTGGGCGGAGATCACTCCTGGCAGCATGACACTGGGCCAGCAGTAATGATGATCAGACACAAAAGCACAGATGAAGCCAAGTGTCTAGATTCTGATGCGGTCCCATGACTCATGGTGCAACCTCAGATAACTTCTCTGGGATAGGATCCTTATCAGTCCGGAGGCTAACAAATCCATACTAAGGCAAGGAGAAACTTTATAGCTCACTTGGAATCATCTTCGCGCTACTAATGACTCAGATATTCTGGTAGGAAAGTAGGGAAGCATACAACTTTCAATGTCTGGAGTAAGAGAACAGAGAATCTTCAGTGTTTCTGAAGTATTTCGGGTGGAGCTGCCATTCACTCTCCTGGGTTTCAACAACCCTTTGGCGGCACTAAACTTAAACAGGAATCAACTTTAACAGGTATATCACTATGACTGATGTTTAAACCAGTTGGAATCAATGATGGATTTTTTTGGGTTTTGTTTGGTTTGTTGGTTTTGGCTACTACTTGGTCACAGTTACCATAAAGCTGTGGTAACTTGGGACAGCGGTCTTGACAATGCAATTAACAGAACAACACAATGGTATGTAGGTCTATGGTAATGGTAATGAGGTTCCTAAGACTCTCTAGAGGAAGGAGAAAGGATAGTCATTCTGCCCACTTCTTCCAGCCACCATGCCCTTGGGAGGTATTAGGATTTGTAGGCAGTAGAAGATTAATTAAAGATGGGACTCCAGTAAAGCAGCTTTCACCACGTGGTCTCCATGATGGAACAGCACTCGCGGTGACATAGCCCCTTTCATGTCACCCACCAACACATTTGTTAGTTCACCAAGCTGGACTTGGCTACCCTTCCTTTGATCTGTCATTGGTGCCCCGTGTGGGGTGAATAGGTGATTACAGATAATTATTTGCATCTCCTTTAAAGAGTAACATCACAGAAGACTTCTGTTAATCAAAGTAATTATGTAGTGGTAGGAGGGGACTCTAGTTATGGCGTCACAATGGAATTTACATGCTTATTTGTAGGAAAATAGTAACTAGAGCCAAAAACCATACTAACATTTCTTTTGTTTGTTTGTGTTTTTTTGTTTTTTGTTTTTGTTTTGGTTTTTCCAGACAGGGTTTCTCTGTGTAGCCCTGGCTGACCTGGAACTCACTGTGTAGACTAGGCTGGCTTTGAACTCAGAGATTTTGGCATGTGCCACTACCGCCTGCCTACTATCTAACATTTCTAAAAAGATAATAAGTGATGTAACTGACCTTTAATGACTATTTTGTAGAAATGCCTTAAGTGAACGAGATGGCTCATTTGGAGGGGGAAGGACAGTTATGTCATGTACACTGGTTGAATTTGGTATGACTAAATAAAACTCTGCTGTAAGCACCTAAAGGTCAAGGATATATATGTATATGTGTGTGTGAGTGTGTGTATGTGTGTGTGCGCACACGCACACACACATACACACATACATGAATACATATATACATATACACACATACACATATAATACATATATGTACATATATATGTACATATATGTGTATATATGTACACACAGACACACACACACACACACACACACACACACTGTTTTCTTGGTGTTCACTGGATAAGAACAGTTTCATCTGAACCATGGAAGAAGAAAAGTATGTTGTATCATCAGTCCAACACATCAAGCGCTGTGTATCGGTCCCTTGACTATATCCTCCTCATTAACACTAGAGTCTTATATATATACATGTTCATATTGTGTAATTACATGAATGTGCACATGCATTTGGAGGCCAGAGGACAACCTTGAGCATTGTTCTGCAGAAATTGTCCACCTTGTTGTTGAGAGTTTTTTTTTTTTTAATTAAAAAAAAACCAACAATTTTTTTAAGCTGGGCATGCTGGTAAATTCCTTAGCACTCAGGAGGCAGAAACAGGTGCATCTCTGTGAATTCGAGGCTAGCCTGGTCTACAAAGAGAATTCTAAGAAAGCCAGAACTGTGACAAAGAGAAACCCTGTCTTGGAAGAAAAAAAAGTAATTATTTGTTATGTGTATGGGTGTTTTGTCTGCATGCATATCTGTGTATTGTGTGCATTCCTAGTGCCTACGAAAGCCAGAAGAGGGCATCAGATCCTCTGGGACTGGAGTTGAAAGATAGTTTTGAGCTACCATGTAAAAACTAGAAATTGAACCAGAAAAAGCAACCACCATTCTTAAACACTGAGCCATCTCTCTGTCCCCCTACCTTGCTGTTGAAACAGAGTCTCACTGATCTGAAGTTCACCATTGTCTTAGTTAGGGTTTTACTGCTGTGAACAGACACCATGATCAATGCAAATTTTATAAAAGACAACATTTAATTGGGGCTGACTTACAGGCTCAGAGGTTCAGTCCATTGTCATCAAGGCAGAAACATGGCAGCATCCAGGCAGGCATGGTACAGGAGGAGCTGAGAGTTCTACCTCTTCATCTGAAGGCTGCTAGTAGAAGACTAACTTCCAGGCAACTAGGGTGAAGGTCTTAAGCCCACACTCACAGTGACACACCTACTCCAACAAGGCCACACCTCCTAATAGTGCCACTCCCTGGGAAAAGCATATACAAACCATTACAACCATGTATGCTAGAATAACTGACCATTGAGCCTCAAGTGTCCTCCTATTTCTACCTTTCTAGGGCTGGGATTAGAAGATAACATCCTCCCTACACACTGAGTTTTGTACCCTGAAGCCTTGATTCCTTCCATTAATCTTACTGCTCAGTTCAGGTTAATAAAGTCTCCAGCCTACCCTCCCTATAGCTGCCCATACATTGGCCACTGCAAGCCTGTTAAGAGTCAGATGGTCAACTGCACCAGCCTGTCTGCTGTTGCTTGAGGTCTGGACCTAACCACTCTCTGGTTCCTCTCTGCAATACAAGGGTCAGACCTCCACCATAGGCCAATCTGAAACCTTCACCTCTTCCCATTTCCCTAGGTAGAATGTGACTGTCCTGGAAGGGAGAATCACAGAACTCCAGCTGCGGGGAGTATAACTGATGAAGAGCCCTGAGTGCTGGGCTCTGTACTGTGCCATGCTGCTTGGCCGAAAGCCAGGCTTCCCAGTGAGCGTGGGTATGAACGACTGAGCCAGGCTCACGCCTGAGGAGCACAGGATTCCAAAGTGACCTTTACTCTCTTTCATTAGGCTTGCATTTGGACCTACTCCCGTCTCACTAGTGATGAACTTGTAGTGAAGTCTGCTGGCTCTCCAAGCCTCTCCATCTCCCCTCATAGCATTTCTCCTAATACACATATGTTCATTTACTCATGCCTTAGCATTTGCTTCTCGGAAAGACTCAGACAACATGGGAAACATGGGTCTTCAAACTAGGCAAGTCAGACTGTGCAAAGGGAGGCCAAACTCATCAGGTCTTTTTGGAACGGGAAGAAGCCACTGTCTAGTTATCTGATCCTCAGAGACTTTGTTGAAGAATTTTTAATGTGCTGTCATTCCTTGTCTTTGTGTTCTGGATGGGTGTTATGAGTTGTAGGAAGCATGGGTGTGCTGTGCTAGCAGTATCTTCCACAGTGCAGGCTATTAGAGTAGAGTGGATGGATTCACCATCATTCTTCAAACCTGTCAACAGGAACTAAGTGCAGAAGTGTCATAATGAAGATGGGAATACAGCTTAGTTGCTAGAGTGCTTGTCTAGCATACACAAAGGCCCCGTGCTCCATCCTCAATATTGCATTTTTTAAAATGCCACAGTGTAATATACCTGTAATCCCAGTACTTGCAAGAAGATCAGAAATTCAAGACCATCTTGAGACTTATCTTTAGCATGAGGCCAGCCTGGGCTACGTGAAACCATGTGTCAAAACAAACAAAAACAAACCAAACACAAACAGATCTAAAAAGAAAGGGTCATGATGGCTTGGATTTTAGGAAATGCACTGATTTCTGGGACTCCTTTGTCCTAAGACAAGCTACAATTCTGGGCAGCAATGGTGCTTGCTGTCCTGGCTTCTCATCCAGCCCAGCACCGCCCCCCTTCCATTTGCCACCCTCACTGCCAATCAGATATTGTCTTTTGCTTCTAACTTTCTATTAAGTAAAATTGCCATGACTTCTTAAGGAGATGCAGGTATGTGGCTTTACAAGTCTAATCAGGCAGTGCATGAAAGGTTATCAGGACCAAACAGTCTGTGATCCGCCCTTCAGAAGGAGCCGCTCTTTGGCTCTCCATTCGCCTTCTCTAGGCATCATATTTTCCACAGGTTGATGATTCTTGGCTCCATTGTGTCAGAGGTGTCCCCTGACTTCACTGCCTGCCACCTAAGGCTTCTGCTCATCAAGGTTTCCTACCATTTCCCTTTGCTTCGTCATTCCAACATATGCCTGATTGCACTACGTCAAGAGTCTCAGTTGACATTACTCTAAGTAGGAAAACATGACTCTCCTCAATAGAATTAGGCCTCCCTTTTTATGAATATATACTCCTGCTGAAGTTGATAGACACTATGCATCACTATTGCATTACTAGTAATAATGATTTTCTTTGTTCCTGCAGCCCTCACTGCTGAGTCCCTCCATCCTTCTGAAGCTGTCTATGTGAAGTTTCCCCTTAGTTGTCTGAGCTGTATTCTTAGACTTGTCCCTCTGCCAGTTTTTTTTTTCTGAGACAGGGTTTCCCTGTATTCCTGGCTGTCCTGGAACTCACTCTATAGACCAGGCTGGCCTCGAACTCAGGAATCTGCCTGCCTCTGCCTCCCAAGTGCTGGGATTAAAGGCATGCACCACCACTGCCTGGTCCTCTGCCAGTTTTTGAGATAATACTATCTTCCAATAACCATGTCTCCCACTCTCCCTATGGGCCAAGTCTATTGGGGCACTACCTATTCAAACCACCACACACCTCCTTCTCCTCCTCCTCCTCCTCCTTTTTCTGGCCCCACCCTTCCTCTTTCACTCTTTTCCTTCAAGGGTGTGACTCATAACAGTAACTTATAACAGTTAAAAAGAAAAAAGAAAAAGGAAATCAGGATTGGGTTGAGCTATGGTTGCAACAGAAACCTCAGTAAATTGCACGGTGACTCTTGGAAGTGAAAGGCATTCACAGGGATAAGCTAGGCTTTGTGCCCTGGTTCTAGACTGGTTAGCAGTTTATTCTTCATCTCTATAAAAAAAAAAAGCTTGAACTTGGATAAAATATTACCTTTGGGTCATCAGTTATCAATTTGACTCTAGAAGGGAAAAAAAAGTACTGTGATGGTTTGTATATGCTTGGTCCAGGGAGTGACACTGTTAGAAAGTGTGGCCCTGTTGGAGTAGGTGTGTCACTGTGAGCATGGGTGTTAATACCCTCACCCTGGCTGCCTGGAAGTCAGTATTCTGCTAGCAGCCTTCAGATGAAGATATAGAACTCTCAGATCCTCCTGCACCACATCTGCCTGGATTCTGCCATGTTCATGCCTTGGTGATAATAGACTGAACCTCAGAACCTATAAGCCAGCCCCAATCGAATGTAATCCTTATAAGAGTTACCTTGGTCATGGTGTCTGTACACAGCAGTAAAATCCTAACTAAGACAAGTACCCTGGTCCTGAGAAGAAATCATGGCAGCACAAAACTGCATCACCTCTGATGCAAGTCTTACTTTAAACCTTTGTACTTATGTTTCCTTCATTCTGAGAAGTTGTGTCCTTTAGTGTGGAGATATCTATTTGTTTGTTTATTTGTTTTGTAGTGTTTCTTTTTTATTTTCCTCTCCTTCTATCCTTTTGCTTTGTACAAATAATGTTTTGCTCCCCGACAGGACGGACCTGTTCTTACTTCTTCTATTGGCTACCTCTTACTTTGGCTTACATTTTGAGTTATTTCCTCAGATTCTTTTTCCAATGTGCTTGCTATGGTTACCCAGTGGCACATTAAGTCCCAAATATACTAGTGGGGTGCCAAGCTCATCTGCATTTCCGATTAACCATACACTCATCCTGTGAAAATTTGGAGGATAAATATAAAATACAAATATGTGGTCGATCTGACAAGTGACCCAAGAACCATAAGGGAAAAACATCAGTGTGGTATTACTTCTCAGCAAATCACACACTTTAAGTCAGAGGACACAGTTAACACAAAATGAAAGCAGACAAGGCCATAATGTTTAACAAGATTTTTCAAGACCTCAGGCTAATGGAATGCATTATAAGTAGAGAAATCTACAATTAGATGATAAAGTTGGATGCTCTTGGAGGCCATAGATCTGTCTCATTACAAGATACACCAGTTGCTGGGTAGTGATAGCTCACCCCTTTAATCCTAGCATTTGGAGACATAGGCAGGCAGATCTTCGTGAGTTTGAAGCCCGCCTGGTCTACAGAATGAGTTTCAGGACAGCCAAGGCTACACAAGAGACCTTGTCTTCAAAAACAAAAACACAAGATATTGCATATTTAATTGGTCCTGGTTTAGTTGTGTGTTTCAGGGAACTGTTACCATGCCCCATTTTAGGACCACCGCAGTACATCTCTGCTTGTGCCTATGAGAACAAGAGACCAACAGAAGGTCTTATTTCCTATTCTGTGTCTTGTCTTTCTACTTCTCTCTTTCTTCCTCTCTCTTTCCAAGATCACACAGTGTAGCCTAGGCTGGCCTTGTACTGGCTATGGGGTCCAGTGCAAGGATGATAGGTATATCACACCATCCTGTTCAAGGTCCTTGTTTTTAACTCAGCTCTAGGCTCTTTCCCAGATGTCTGGAGGTAGAGATTTCTATTTTCTCTAAAGCTCCTAGTTCTTTCAATACATCCCTATACTGCCAAGGTTTATCTCAGGGTCCTTCACTCCTACTTTCCAAGTCAATCTATCCTGTTCCTAAGGCATCCTTTTACCTGCATCAGAACCTGCCTCTTCAGAATCCCAACATAAAGTGACAATTGACAGCTTTCCAGGATTTCTACAGGACACCTACCTAGACTGGAACTCAGAGATAGACTTTCTCATAAACTGAACAACTGTTGAATTCTCCACCTTCCCATCATGAGACAGGCACTGGTACCCAGACCATAGCTCCTAAGCCAGGCTAATCAATCTCTTCTTCCTCTTTCTCCATTTCCTCCTCCACCCTCCTCCTCTTCCTCCCTCTCCTCCTCCACTTTGGGGCTATATGTACCATCATTTAAAGGACCCTGGCTAATATACTTATACAGATGTACACCCACACATATTCATATATATATATATATATATATATATATATATATATAATCCATATGTTCATATCATATACACATATATGTGAAAGATAGAAAAAAGAACAGAGTTGGCCTTTTCTGCCTCAGTTATAGCAGGGTGTATGATTTGTGTATGAATCAGGCATGAATAATGTCAACTTGAAATTGTAGGCTCTTCTATGGAGATTAATGATTATGAGCTCTTAGAGGTCAGACTTCACAGCAGAACTTTTGCTCAGGGACTTCAGATGACCTGTTTTATTGACCTGAGCTCCTGGTTCAGAGCTCCCCCACCTCTGCAGCTTTGTTCTCTTCTCTTCCTGATGAAAAGGACAGGCTTCAGGAATGCTGGGACAAACTGGCAGCTTGACCAATTTGCAACTGACAATTGCTTCTCAGGCTATACTGTTCATGGGTGATAATGAGGAACCTTCTAATTCCCAGGGCTTCAGCCTTGTCACATTATGACTCTCTCCATGAGATGTAGCTAATTGGTTCTGTCAAGGAGAGAAATTTAGAAAGACCCAGGCGAGAAGATACTAAATTCAGTTACGAGAGTTTTTTAAAAATTATTTCTGTTCATGACACTTTTATATTAAAACCTTTCATTTCTCTACTCCTGTGTTGGAAGGGAGAGGTCTTTGTCCCTCTTCTTCCTTGACCACTAAGCCACCTCTTTCCAGCCCCAACATTCATCCATTAATCAAAGGAGAGCTCCCATAACATAATTACCTTTCATTAGGCTGTACTGCTTTAGGTTTCCTCCACTGTGACACCAGTCTAGCGACCAACCTTCCAAGGTGGCCAACTTTGGGGGATACATTAAATCACATCAACCCACAGCATAGGATGACGTTGCACAGTTAAGTGTGAAGCCCAGCTCTCTCAACTTGGGGGCATGTCACTAAGAGAGCCTCTGTAGATTTTGTTTCAGTGATCTGTCACATCCAGTAAAACATTCAAAGCATATTGATGTAAGGCAGCTACTGTTCTCAACTTGTGGGCCTCATCCCCTTTGGAGGTTGAATGACCTTTTCACAGGAGTCGCCTACAACTATAGGAAAACTCAGATGCTTACACTACAATTCACAATAGTATCAAACTCACAGTTATGAAGTAGCAACAAAAATAATTTTATGCTTGGGGTTCACTACAACATGAGGAACTGTATTAAAGTATTATGACATTAACCACTGTCTTAAAGCATAAACGCGTCACTGCCCCTTGTAAAATCTTGAGTTGACTGAATTTCAACAATAACGTGCAAGGTAACCCCTCCCACTCTTTCTCCTTGCGCACAGCCAGCAGAAATCAGTTTAACTGAGTTTGATCCCAGAACAGTGCCTGACTCCAAGAGGCCCAGCTTTCTTATAAAGCCTCTACCTGCATAGTATTAATGTCTCGTTGCTCAAGAAAATCACATGACTAAGCATAGTCAACGTGTATAGATAGGGTGAGGTGGGCAGGGTGCTTGTAACAGAATGAGTACCAAAGCCATGGATCAATGAAACAGATCTCCTATTAACACTTAACTCAGTGTGTTTGATTAAAGTCATCATGCCGCCTCATATCTATTCATATTATTTTTATTTGGGGGCATCACTACTCTCAAAGTTAGAAATAAAATTTTACCCCAGCTGTCTCTAATAATTTTCTAATTCCTTTCTCGCATATGCTCCTTACCTAGAATGTTCACGACAGTCTGCTAACTTAGGAGGTCTGGGTTATGAGCTACCGGCCAGGACTTAGGGTTCAGTGTGCTAGAGACCTTTGTTTGGATATTTAGAGGGGAATACTCAGGGCATTGGAAGTCTCTAGGCCACATCTACTGACCAGGAGCCTTGTTTCTCAGCCGAGGAACCACATGTATCTTTATTCATGTATGCCACAGGATAAAGAATACTATCAAAGTTGAGGTCCTTGCCTTCTCCCCACCTTGCCCTCATTACTGATTAATCTCTTTCCTGCCTTTCATTTTATAGTTTCCTCTTTTCTCAACTATGCCAAGTTGCCAGTTGTCTAAGCCAACATAAAAAAAAAAATTCTTGCCTCCTGAATTGGGCCCACTTTTCACTTGCCAATTCTTACACACACACACACACACACACACACACACACAATTTCTTAAGCCCGATCCCAAGCCATATACATCTTGTTCCAGAATTCAAGCCATATACATCTTATTCCAGAATCTGTGAATCTGGTCTTGTCCTTGTGACCTAGAATTGTTTTGTCCAGAGGGCTTCTGGACAAAACAACTTTTGTATATGACACATCCAAGGAATAATCAAGACCAGCTCTTACATCACATACCCCTTTGCCTGTGCTGTGAGGAAGTCTTGTCTAAACCACCAACAGTCATTTTGTCTAACTGTATAGCAGCTGTCTTGTACCATAATGTGTGGATACTCTTACAAGTTTATTCAAAATACTTAAATGTCTGAATGAAACTGCCTATCCTTAAGTACCTTGCTATGTGGTTAATGCCATTTTTATTGTTCAATAGTCTACTGGCTAACTTTTTACTTATTATATAGCCCTTAAGCATTACTGATAATAAAATCATATTGCTAATCATATGGGGAGGAGGACATACTGACTTCTGAACAGTCCTTTCTGGACTCTGACTTTGCCTGGCACTTGTGGGCAATGAGACTATTCCTCTAGTGGTGCTTTTGGCTTGTACAATATGACCATGGCAGCTTGGGACTCGATAAGTAAACCAAGGAGGGTAAAAAAATCCTAAGTTTGGAATTCAGGCTCAGACATGGCAGCTCGTGCTCATCTTTGCTTCTGAGCAGAGTAGTCAATGGGAAGCTCCAGGTAACCAGACCCAGGGGGTGTGCAAGGGGGGATTAGAAGCAGGGTGGGAGTAGCACACACCTTTAATTCCAGCACTTGAGAAGTAGAAGCAGGTGGATCTCTGTGAGTTTAAGGCTAGCCTGGTCTACAAAGAAAGTTCCAGAAGAGCCAGAGCTACATAGTGAAGCCCTTTCTTGAAAAAAAAAACAAAAACAAAAACAAAAACAGAGACAGAGACACACAGAGAAACACAGAGAGACAGAAACAAAGAGAGATAGAAATAAAATGAGACAGAGACAGGGAGAGCTTATCATGTAGAAGAAAAGTGAGTTATGCTAGGATTGGACTCTTGTCCCTGGATAAGGCTTTATAATGTCAGACTTTGATTGCTCTACTGAGTCTAATCCTACAGTTCTTTCTGTGGGATTACAGTGAATTCTTCTATTGCAGCCCAGTGGATTTCTAACTCTCCCAGTGCAGCATCTGAGGCACTGGCTGCCTGATTAGTGAAATTTCCTCTTCTAAATTCCAAAATGCTCCTTCCCTCTTCAACAATTTAAATTGCAAATACATTAAGCAAGGATATCTCCATGATCTCCCCATGACTCACTGGTAGCACATAGTAGGTAATTAGCAAACGTAGGTGTGTTCATCGATTTTATTTTCGTGTGTAGAAAAGCAAAGAGGGGGCTCCCAAGCTGGACCACAGCCTTGCCAACTCCTCTCCTGGATCTGTCTAATCTTAGCCTCTGTGAAAGTGTGTCGTGCTAGCAACAGCAGCACTTCCGTCTATATTTGTACCTGAAAGTTACACTAGAAAGGTGGGAAAGGAAGAGATGCTGCTCTCTGCTTTTTACCTCCAAGATAGGCCTGAGACCAATCAATTCAAAAATTAATCTGCTAGTGTGATGCCAGCAACAATTTGGAAGGAAGTCTTCAGTCTCATTAAAAACCTCCGCCCAGTAACTCACTCACACTTAGACCTGAGAGTCATTCATGGTGGCTGGTACATGCGGAGTGATGACTCTCTCTCTCTCTCTCTCTCTCTCTCTCTCTCTATATATATATATATATATATATATATATATATATATACACATACACATATCTATATATATATATACACATACACACACACATATATACATATATACACACACATATACACATATATACATATATACACATATATACATATATACACACATATACATATATATACACATATATACATATATACACATATATACATATATATACATATATATGTATATATATACACACACACACATATATGTGTGTGTGTGTGTGTGCGTGTGTGTGTGTGTGTGTGTGTGTGTGAGTGAATGAATGATTCCCTGGGTGGCTTATTATCAAAAGTTAAAACTGAAATGAGAAAATATTGAGTTTACTGATCTGTTTCCATTTGCTTTGTTTTACAGCATCTGCCAGTGTTCCCGATCTTGACCCGATATGAATTTCCATTATATTCATTCATTACAGATTGTCTATTGCTGAATAACCTATAGACAACAAAGCTCCAAAGAATGATGGATATATTATGTATATAGGCAGTAGACATAGTAACATTGTATAGTGTACCATTCTGATAATGATCTCCTTCAGTTGGCTCCTTGATCCCGGGAGATGAGACCTTCTCATGCCCTGTTGCTTGGGGTTCTTGAGTTAGAGCTAAAAGCAACTTGCAGTCAGGCAGTAGTTACGAACACCTTTAGTACCAGCACTTAGGAGATAAAGACAAAGGTAGGTTGGTCTCTATGAATTCAAGGCCAGTCTGGTCTACTCAGCTAATTCCAGGTCAGTCAGGGCTGGTAAAAAAAGAAATGAAAAGAAGAGAAAGTAACTCACCCACAAATGCACAGTGAAGAGCAGTAGAGCATGCCCCAGAGCCAACAGCCTCGTTTTTCTAATCTCTAGCCTTGTCCCTCTGCTCTGCTTTGAGACAGAACAGGGTTAGGCTTTGGAACAACAGCATGGGACATAGGTTCCCAAGTCAAGTATGTGCTAGATACATGGCAAGGTTGCAATTCACAGCTACTTTGAGACTCTACTCCTTTCTCCACCAACTGAAAAATAGTATGTCCATCTTATAAGGTCAAAGTCTTCTACAAGAGTCCATCTTTGGGATGAGCCTATCATATATGTTCATAGGTAGGCATGCCATGTGGGAGGCCATAAAGTAGACTTTCCCACAGATCCAGTAAATACAAATTCAGGTATGTATGCTGCAGTAGGCAAAAACATACAAGCCATCTTCTGCCTCTACTCCAGACAGACTGGACATAGGTCAAGCCAGACTGGCAATTTCATCAGCTAGGAGCTTTCCATTGGGACCTTATGAGAAAGGTGGCAATGGCCTACAAATCCCTGGCAATGTCTCTGGACATTGGGCGTCTGAGAATATTAGAAAACTCCTTGAGACTTAACTCCAATTCTAGGCTGCCCTGTGTCAAGAATCCCATGATTGTCCTCCATAGGAACAAGCATGGAAGCCAGGGCTACCCTGGTATAAACTTAAGTGGAACACTGAATGAAGTGCCTCCTATGGCTGATCTTGGAAGCATGCTGAGCCTCTAGCAAAGGCTGTTTTCTAAAGCACGGAGTTTAGCCAAACATTCAGGAGCATGACAGATGGAGCCTCTGAATTTACCCATGATGTCTAACAAGTAGAGGGAACACAGATGCTATTGGATCAGAGTAGATAACTGAGGCATGGAGCCTTGCACTTGTACAGAACAAGAACCAAACAAGCACTGAGGGACATCCAGAGGGGTCTGGGATGCTCCAGAGAGAGCCACTTGAGTTGGAACCTTGGTCCTTTCTCATGCTACGAGTATATTTACTTTCCTAAAGACTTTGCTGTTGTCATTGCTATTATTTTTTTTAAAAAAGATTCAAGCTATGTTAGGCAAAGGTCTCAACCACTGACCAATCCTACCCAGTACTCATCGAGAACATTGCATTTAGGGTGGTGAATTTCTTTCTTAAAAGGAATCCTTCAAGTTGTAAATATTTTGGGGCTTCTGAAAATTGACAAGAGGAGGGAGGGAGGGAGGAAGGGAGGGAGGGAGGGAGGGAGGGAGGGAAGGACGGAAGAAGGGTGTGTGTGTGTGTGTGTGTGTGTGTGTGTGTGTGTGAAAGAAGTGAAGGAGGAATTGGAGGAACCTAGATTGCTCACTAATGAGAAATCTATCTCCCTGTTTCAGTCAAAGCCAAGGAACAGTCTACTTCAGTGATGTTTGTGGAGCGAAGGGCCTTACAGGGGCCACAAGCAAAGGCTCTACAACAGTACAGAGCTTGGCCACTACAGGCTTTTATGAGGGGGCTCTGGAAGTGAGAGCATCTGCATCCTTCCACTGATGTGAATGAGTACAGGCTTAATGGTGTCATCAGGAGGACCCACAGTATACAACAACAAATCCTACAGACTTCAAGTCATGAAAACCAAAGTGGGTTAGTTTCATTTCTCTAGAACTGGGAGCCAGTCTAATCAAAATGGCGGGCACGCTGACTCAGCAGACAACAGTGTTCATAATCCACATGACAGTTCCTTCCTCCCTTTTCTCATTGGCTATTGGGGGATCGGAGAGGCATGAAAATAATCTTACACATTACTGGCCATTTACATTCATCTTTTTCTCCACAAAGACTGTGTGTGTGGGTTCATCTCTATATTTTACACCCTGTTGTTTTAAAGCTTATCAGGAACATGGATTTTACCAATCAGTGGTTCACTAGGCAAACTTTGCTGTTATTAATCTTTCTATTCAAACCTCTTAGTTTGGGTGGGGGGTGATGAGACCAGCAGGGGCCAGCAGAGTTCCAGTGTTCTCTGTTCATCTGCAAGTAAGCCTTTTGTCTAGAACATGGATGGGTCTAGTTGATACTTTTGCAGTGAACACACTGATTCCACGGAAGAGGAAGAGAATGGAAGAGCAAAGTGGAGGGAAATATTTTATGCTACTTTTCTCAAGAAGAAAGCCCTGATGTTTCTTCAAGGAAAAAAATGTAAAGCAATATTTAAAAAGACATCAGTTTCTTTATTTTCAAAAGTATATACCAATGGCCTTCTCACACTGGGCAACACTAAGGGGCTTCCCATCTAGACACGAGATACCTCTCCTGTGGTTGCAGAAGGAGCATGGCGACTGTGGAAATTCCCTTTTGCTCTGTCCTCCTGAAAGGGAAAGGTAGCCCCTTGCTGTGAACTTTACACCACGGATGGAACTGGCTGCTAGCCCAGGTCACATCCAAGCCCGAAGTTCATAAATTCCTTTACCTCGCTCCATCTCTGGTTTCCTACAAATACAGCCAAGCTTTGATGGTTAGGTCTTTAAAAGCAATGGAGAAATGGGAAAATGACTGAGAAGAAAGAGAAAGCTCAAGCCTGAAGAGCAGGGTGTGCTTTTGCATCGACGTATGCCCAGTTACTTTAATATTGCATTTCCTGAGTAACAGTGGCCAGCTAGTCAGTAAAATCTCAAAGGCCCTTTAGAGTCCCAATATGTATAAAGACTTCTCAGAGCTACTAGGAAAGATCACTGTGTGGGTTAGGTTTTAGAGACTCTACTTCCAAATTCTAGGCCTGCCACTCCAATCTCTGCTAGGTGTTCTTTAAAAAGTATTGTTGTTTTCTCTTCTCTTCTCTTCTCTTCTCTTCTCTTCTCTTCTCTTCTCTTCTCTTCTCTTCTCTTCTCTTCTCTTCTCTTCTCTTCTCTTCTCTCTTCCCTTCCCTTCCCTCTCTCCTCTCCTCTACTTCTCCCTCTCCCTCTCTATATCTCTCTCTGTCTCTCTGTCTCTCTCTGTTGCAAATCTGTGAACATGTGGGTGTATGCACCTGTTCACAAGCAGGCAGAGGCCAAAGGAAGGCATTTGATGCACTTCTTTGTCAGTCAGCTTTATTGCCCTGAGAAGGATCTCTTTCACTGAGCCAAAAGCTGGACACTTTGCCTAGGCTGGCTGGCAAGGGTGCTTCCAGGATCCACTCAACTCTACCTCCCCAGTGCTGGGTTTACAGACATTCACAGTCATGCCTTGCTTTTTTACGTGAGCATCAGAGATTTGAACTCAGGTCCTTGTGCTTGCACAAGTGCTCTTACCTTCTGAGACATCTGCACAGCACCAGGTTTTACAGACTTGGTTCATTCTCATATTCTCTCTCTCTCTCTCTCTCTCTCTCTCTCTCTCTCTCTCTCTCTCTCTCTCTCTCTCCTTTTCATCTTGAGAAATAGGCAATGCCATCTGCTGTTCTGATGTCCTGGGTGGGCTGAGAAGGTATGGTGAAGTATATCAGAGTCCTACAAAGACCTAATGCAAGTGTTAGCTTTAGAAGCCAAGGCAGGAACATCTCACTCTGAATACAGATTTGAGCTTCAGAGAGTCATTGGTATTTAATGAACGTTAGCCCCACCTTTCAGAATCAAATACACAAGACACTCAGATCAGATTGGGGTTTTAGTGTCAAAATGTGTGGCCATAGCTTCAGCTCTGTAAGAAATAACACAGTTCTCTTAGAAAAAAAAAATCTTTTCTTGGTAAACAGAGGCATTCTTTATACTTCTCAGCCCACTTCAAGAGATGCCAAATCAGAGCCAACCACAGTTCATCTCTTCTCTCATCTGAAATGATTCATTTCTAAAACAAATGCAAATGTATGGTAGGGTGGAGGGGCTGCTTTGATTTTGTTTTGTGGAATATCAGGACACACTCTCTCTACCATTCAGATCTCTTGTTTCCTGGAGCAAAAACTCCACAGGATCTCACATGGAGCCCTTATTCACTGTGAAACCAAAGGCAAAGTCCTTATTATCTGTGCTTGAGTCTGTATCAGCGACTTTTCTCACTGCTGTGACTAAATGCTGGACAAGTTATGGGAGGAAGAGTTTGTTTGGGTTGGGCTCACACCTTGATGGCAGAGTCCACCACTACAGGGAAGCAACAGTGGCAGGAGTCTGAGGCTACTAGTCAGATTTCATAGTCAAATTTCATCTGAGTCCTGAAAGGGAGGCAGAGAGACAGAAAGACAGAGAGACAGAGAGAGACAGAGAGACAGAGAGACAGAGAGAGAGGAGGGAAGTGGGGGAAAGGGAGAAGCAGAGGGAGATTCCTGCTAGTGTTCAACTGGCTTTCTTTCTCCATTTTTTTTTTCAATCAGGGGCTCTTAACCTATGGAATGGAGAGGCCCACATTTATGGTGAGTCTTTCTGCCTCAGTTCACCTATTTTAGAAACTTCTTCAAAGACACACCCAGAGATGTTTCTATGGTGAGTCTAAATCTCAGGTTGACAATATAGATTGAGCATCAAACAAACAAACCAAAAGATTGAATATCACAGTCTCTCCACTTGAGGACTGCCCTAGTAGAGACTTACAGAACTATGGCAAAGATAACATGTTGGAGTATTGGAATCTTGTGGGACTTGGAGCTTAGCCAATGGCTGGTTATTACTGCTCAGCCTTCAGGACCCAGAAGAGGTAAACATGCTAGTGTTAATTTTATAGGCCGGTGTAAGGTTACACAGCCACCCCGGGAACGGAGGAGACATTGACTTCCCCCCACACTCCAATATTAGAGCATATTCCCTTTGCGGTTTTTAAAAAGTGACTTCAAAAATATCCAGGTTTATTTATAAAGCCAGAGCACATTATTCTCTGAGTATAATTAAGCACTTTTGAGAGCCCAAATAGGAAACAATTAGTCACTACTAAATGGTAATCTTAATAATTTCTGATAATTAAAAAGGAACTTCCTGTGGCTCATCCTTGGGGAGAAACTGCTTTTGAAGCAGCCCGGGGATAATCTGTAAATTACAGGTAGTGTTACTTCGGGACCTTATTGTCTCCTTGCATGCAGGGTGGTTTGGAGGGAGCAGGCGCAAGCCAACCTCAGCTTCATCAATGTCTGCTCAGTCAGCCCATCCCCCACCCAACACCTATGTCCTGGTGACAGGTCCCCACATCTTCAGGGGCAGCCTCACTCTTAAGACCCTATTCCATTCTCCTCTGAATCATGAAATTATCTCTTAAGGAGACATCGTTATTAGCATTTTGCTTCTCGGGTTGCCAAAGGACCCTTCAGGGAACAAGGGCATCTTTCTGTCCCGGTGTATGTGTGCATTTTGATTTGAAAATGATCCCTCAGGTCCTGATGGTAGCAAAGACGCTTGTGGTAGGAGCGTCACTACAAAAGATGTTTCCAATGAGGGGAGAAACCCAGGCTCTAGAAAAAGAAACCCTGGGTGAGGTCCTTGTCAGGTTTTCAGTTTGAATTGCCCTCCAAATATTGTGTTTTGAACATTTGCTCCTCTCTCCAGCGTACCATTTTGGGAGATGTTGGGATTTTGTTGGTGGGGGCCTAAAATGGGGCATGAAAGGTTGTCATTTGAAGGACATACCTGGCTAAGCTCTCAGGGTCTCTAGGTACCTCATTAGCCCGGAGAATTCTGTTCTTGACCTGCATGACCACAAGTCACATTTCCTTATGTGAGGAGTGTAACACATGCTCCAGGCCAGGAATCTGGCAGGGAGCAGGGAGTCTCCTAAGTCTTGGGTGTGTGCCCGCTGAGTCTCCAGGTCTCAACCTTACCAAGCTTCCTGGCACACAAGTTTTACTGTCCCACATGCATTCAGTGTTGAATTACAAATATGTTACAACATCAAATCCTTTTGTATGACACTCCCATGGAAGAGGGTTAGCAAGTCTGTGAACTCCAGGAATAAAGTGCAAATGCTGACCACGTGTTCTCAAGCAAGGCCCTGAAGCTCTACTGCCTTAGCTTCCTGATTTATAGGAACTGGAGAGATGGCTCAGTGGTTAGGAACATTGGCTGGTTTTCTAGAGGTCCTGAGTCCAGTTCTCAGAACCTATCTGGTGGCTCGCAACCATTCATAACTGTAGCCCCAGAGGATCTGATGTCCCTTTCTCATACATGTTTAGAAAAGCACCCACTCACAGAAAATAAACAAATGTAAAAAAAGAATGTAAGGAATAAAAGCTTTTTGCCTTATGAAGTGGGAACATAGCCAGCACACGTGGGAACACAGTAGGTAGGTAGAAATGGTCAGTCATTGCTGGGCCTCAAGCTTTAAAGTGATAAAACTCCCACACCAATGCGTGTTCCTTATTATCTTTTTAAAATTTTATTTATTGAGTATCATCTTCATTTACATTTCCAATGGTAAAATCTTTCCTGACTTTCCCCCTCCCTCCACAGATGCCCCTCCACCTGACACACTCCCACACCATGCCCCAATTTCCCTTTGTTGGGGCATCTATTGAGCCTTTACCTGGCCAAGGACTTCTCTTCCCACTGATGCTCAACAAGGCATTCCTCTGCCACATTTTTGGCTGGAACCATGTGTTCCCCTTGGTTGATGGTTCAGTCCCTGGGAGTCCTGGGGCATCTGAGGGGCAGACATTGTTGCTCTTCCCATGGGGCTGTAAACCTCTTCAACTTCTCCAGACCACCCTCCAGCTCCTCTAATGGAGACCCTACACCCAGACCAATGGTTGGCTGCTAGCATCTGCTTCTGTATTTGTAAGGCACAGGCAAGGCCCCTCTGGAAACAACCATGACATGCTCCTTTTGGTATATACTTCTTGTCGTCCAAAGTACTGTTGGGGTTTGGTGACTGTTTATAGGATGAAACCCCAGGTAGGGCAGACTCTGGGAGGTCTTTACTTCAGTCTCTGCTCCACACTTTGTCTTCTTTATTGCTCCTTTGAGTATTTTGTTCCCTTTCTCAGAGGAACCAAAGCGCCCTCACTTAAGTCCTCCTTCTTCTTGAGCTTCCTGTGCTGGGTGAATTGTAACTTGTTTGAGTTTTTAGGCTAATATTCACTTATCAGTGAGTGCATACCATGTGAGTTCTTTTGTGATTGGGTTACCTCACTCAGGATGACACTTTCTAGTTCCAACCATTTGCCTAAGAATTTCATGAATTCATTGTTTTTAATAGCTGAATAGTACTCCATTGTGTATATAGACCACAGTTTCTGTATCCATTCCTCTGTTGAAGGACATCTGGGTTCTTTCCAGCTTCTGGCTATTACAAATAAGGCTGCTATGAACATAGTGGAAGATATGTCCTTATTACATATTGGAGCATCTTCTGGGTATATGCCCAGGAGTGGTATAGCTGGGTCCTCAGGTAGAACTATGTCTAATTTTCTGAGGAATTGCCAAACTAATTTCCAGTGTAGTTTTACCAGCTTGCAATCCCACCAACAATGGAGAAGTGTTCCTTTTCCCCCACATCCTCTCCAGCATTTGCTGTTCCCTGAGTTTTTCATCTTAGCCATTCTGACTGGTGTGAGGTGGAATCTCAGGGTTGTTTTGATTTGCATTTCCCTGATAATTAAGGATGCTGAACATTTCTTTAGGTGCTTTAGAGCCATTCGGGTTTCCTCAGTTGAGAATTCCCTGTTTAGCTCTGTACCCCATTTTTAATAGGGTTATTTGATTCTCTGGAGACTAACTTCTTGAGTTCTTTGTATACATTGGATATTAGTCCACTATTGGATGTAGGATTAGTAAAGATCTTTTCCCAATTTGTTGGTTGCTGTTTTGTCCTATTGACCATGTCCTTTGCCTTACAGAAGCTTTGCAGTTTTATGAGGTCCCATTTGTTGACTCTTGTTCTTAGAGCATAAGCCATTGGTGTTCTGTTCAGGAACTTTTCCTGTGCCCATGTGTTCAAGATTCTTCTCCACTTTCTCCTCTATAAGCTTCAGTGTGTCTGGTTTTATGTGTAGATCTTTGATCCACTTGGACTTGAGTTTTGTACAAAGAGATAGGAATGGGTCGGGTCAATTTGCATTTTTCTGCATGCAGACCTCCAAATGATCCAGCATCATTTGTTTAAAATGTTGTCTTTTATTCACTGGATGTTTTTAGCTCCTTTGATAAAAAACATGTGACTGTATGTGTGTGGGTTCTTTTCTGGGTCTTCAATTCTATTCCATTGATCTTCCTGCCTGTCTGCATACCAATACCAAACAGTTTTTATCACTATTGCTTCGTAGTAGAGCTTGAGGTCAGGGATGGTGATTCCCCCAGAAGATCTTTTTGCTGTGGAGAATAGTTTTTGCTATCTGGGTTTTTTGTTATTCCAGATGAATTTGAGAATTGCTCTTTCTAGATCTAAGAAGAATTGATTTGGGATTTTGATGGGGATTGCATTGAATCTGTAGATTGCTTTCTGCAAGATGGCCATTTTTACAATATTGATCCTGCCAATCCATGAACATGGGAGATCTTTCCATCTTCTGAGACCTTCTTCAATTTCTTTCTTCAGAGGCTTGAAGTTCTTGTCATACAGATCTTTCACTTGCTTTGTTAGGTTCACACCTAGGTATGAAATATTATATGGGACTATTGTGAAGGGTGTCATTTCCTTAATTTTTTTCTCCTCTTGTTTATCATTTGAGTAGAGGAAGGCTACTGATTTGCTTGAGTTAATTTTATATCCAGCCACTTTGCTGACGTTGTCTACCAGGAGTTCTCTGGTGGAAATTTTGGGGTCACTTAAGTGTACTATCATATCATCTGCAAATAGTGATATTTTGAGTTCTTCCTTTCCAATTTGTATACCTTTGATTGACCTCCTTTTGTTGTCTGATTGCTCTGGCTAGAACTTCTAGTACTATATTGAATAGATAAGGAGAGAATGGTCAGCCTTGTCTAGTCCCCGATTTTAGTGGGATTGCTTCAAGTTTCTCTCCATTTAACTTGATGTTGGCTATTGTTTGTAGTATATTACTTTCACTATGTTTAGGTATGGCCCTTGGATTCCCAATCTCTCCAAGGCTTTTATCATGAAGGGATGCTGGATTTTGTCAAAAGCCTTTTAAGCATCTAATGAAATGTCCATGTGAATTTTTTCCTTTAGTTTGTTTATATAGTGGATTGCTTTGATGAATTTCCATATATTGAACCATCCCTGCATCCCTGGGATGAAACTAACCTGATCATGGTGAATTACAGTTTTGATGCATTCTTGGATTTGGTTGGCCAGAATTTTGTTCAATATTTTTGCATTGATGTTCACGAGGGAGATTGGGCTGAAGTCCTTCCTTGTTTGGTCTTTCTTTGGTTTAGGTATAAGCATTATTGTGGCTTCATAGAATGAGTTGGGTAGTGTTCCTTGAATATCTATTTCGTGGAATAGTTTAAAGAGTATTGGTATTAGCTCTATTTTGAAGATCTCATAGAATTCCCCACTAAACCCATCTGGTCCTGGGCTGTTTTTTTGATGGGAGACTATTAATGACTGCTTCTATTTCCTCAGGACTTATGGGACTATTCAGCTGGTTTATCTGATCCTGTTTTAACGTTGACACCTGGTATGTATCTAGAAAGTTGTCCATTTTATCCAGATTTTAAAACTTTGTTGAGTATAAACTCTTGTAATAGGATCTGATGATTTTTTGAATTTCCACAGCTTCTATTGTTATGTCTCCCTTTTCATTTCTGATTTTATTAATTTGAATACTTTCTCTGTGTCCTCTGGTTAGTATGGCTAAGGGTTTATCTATCTTGTTGATTTTCTCAAAGAACCATGTCCTGGTTTTGTTGATTCTTTGTATAGTTCTTTTTGTTTCTGTTTGGTTGATTTCAACCCTGAGTTTGATTATTTCCTGCCGTCTACTCCTCTTGGGTGTATTTGCTTCTTTTTGTTCTAGAGCTTTCAAGTGCACTGTCAAGTTGTTAGTGTAAGCTCTCTCAGTTCTCTTTTTGGAGGCACTCAGAGCTATGAGTTTTCCTCTTAGCTCTGCTTTCATTGTATCCCATAAATTTTGGTATGATGTGTCTTCATTTTTATTAAAGTCTAAAAAGTCTTTAATTTCTTTCTTTATTTCTTCCTTGACCAACCTATCATTGAGAAGAGCATTGTTCAAAGTCCACATGTATGTGTGTTTTCCATTGTTTTTGTTTGAACTTAAGACCAGCCTTAGGTCATGATGATATGATAAGGTACATGGAATAATTTCAATATTTCTGTATATGTTGAGGCCCATATAATTGGTCAATTTTGCAGAAGGTACCATGAGGTGCTGAAAAGAAGATATATTCTTTTGCTTTAGGGTGGAGTGCTCTATAAATATCTGTTAGATCCATTTGGTCCATAACTTCACTTAGTTTCACTGTATCTCTGTTTAGTTTCTAATTTCATGATTTGTCCATTTTTGAAAGTGGGATGTTGAAGTCTCCCACTTTATTGTGTGGGGCACAATGTGTGCTTTGAGCTTTATTAAAGTTTCTTTTATGAATGTGGGTGCCCTTGCATTCGGAGCATAGATGTTCAGAATTGAGAGTTCATCTTGGTAGACTTTTCCTTTGACCAGTATAAATATCCCTCCTTATCTTTTTTGACAACTTTTTGTTGAAAGTCAATTTTATCCAATATAAGACTGGGCACTCCAGCTTGTTTCTTGCAACCATTTGCTTGGAAAGTTGTTTTTCAACCTTTGACTCTGAAATATTGACTGTCTTTGTCAATGAGGTGGGTTTCTTGTATGAGCAAAATGTTGGGTCCTGTTCATGTATCTAGTCTGTTAGTGCATGTCTTTTTCTAGGGGAATTGAGACCATTGATATTAAGAGATATTAAGGAAAGTGATTGTTGCTTACTGTTATCTTGTTAGTAAAAGGTGACATTCTATTTGTATATCTAACTTCTATTATGTTTGTTGAAAGATTACCTTATTGATTTTTCTATGGTGCGGTTTCCAGCCTTGTGTTGTTATTTTCCACCCATTATCGTTTGTAGAGCTGGATTTCTGGAATGATATTGTGTAAATTTGCTTTTGTAATGGAATGTCTTGTTTTCTTCGTCTATGGTAATTGAAAGTTTTGCTGGGTATAGTAGTCTGGGCTGACATTTATGTTCTCTTAGGATGTTTATGACATCTGCCCAGGATCTTCTGGCTTTCATAGTCTCTGGTAAGAAGTCTGGTGTAATTCTGATAGGTCTGCCTTTATATGTTATTTGACCTTTTTCCCTTAGTCCTTTTAATATTCTTTCTTTCTTTAGTGCATTTGGTGTTTTGATTATTATGTGATGGGAGGAATTTTTGCTCTGGTCCAGTTTGTTTGGAGTTCTGTAGGCTTCTTGTATGTTCATGGGCATCTCTTTCTTTAGGTTAGGGAAGTCTTCTATAATTTTGCTGAAGATATGTACTGGGACTTTAAGATGCAAATCCTTGCTCTCTTCTATACTTATAATTCTTAGGTTTGGTCTTCTCATTGTGTCCTGGATTTCCTGGATGTTTTGGGTTACAAGCTTTTTGCATTTTGCATTTCCTTTTACTGTTGAGTCAATGTTTTCTATGGAATCTTCAGCATCCGACATTTCTTCTATCTCTTGAATTCTCTTGTTGATGCTTGCATCTATGACTCCTGAATTCTTTCCAAGGTTTTCTCTCTCCAGAGATGTCTCACTTTGTGATTTCTTTATTGTTTCTACTTCCTTTTTAGATGTGATGGAGTATCTAGGATTTGCTGTTGTGGGAGAACTGGGTTCTGATGGCTTTGTTCAGTTCCTTCATTGTTTGTTTGCTTTTTTCCTGAAATTCTTTAAGGGATTTTTTTGTTTCCTCTTTAAGGGTTTCTACCTGTTGACCCATGTTCTCCTCTGTGTGTGTGTGTGTGTGTGTGTGTGTGCGTGTGTGTGTGTGTGTGTGTGTGTGTGTGTGTTTTAGGGATTTTTGTGATTCCTCTTTAAGGGCTTCTGTATATTGATACATGTTGCCCCATAATTCCCTATGGGATTTTGTGTTGACTTTCTAAGGGGTTCTACCTGTTTATCCATGTTCTCCCATATTTCTTTAAGGGATTTTTGTATTTCCTCTTTAATGGCTTTTACCTGTTGACCCATGTTCTCCTGTATTACTTTAAGGGAGTTATTTATGTCCTTCTTGAAGTCCTCCATCAACATCATGAGATGTGATTTTAAATCCAGCTCCTGCTTTTCTGATGTGATGGAGTATTCAGGATTTGCTGTTGTGGGAGAACTGGGTTCTGATGGTGCCATGTTGCCTTGGTTTCTGTTGGTAGTGATCTTGCATTTGCCTTTGGCGATCTAGTTATCTCTGTGGTTAGCGGGTCTTGCTGGCTCTAACTTCTCTGTCCTGCAGGTCTTTGATTCTGTACTCCTGGGATTCCCTTTCTCTCAAATGCCCTGCATACAACTGGTTCTCTAGGAAGTATCAGGATATGGGGTCTTCCCTGTGGCAGACTTGGCAAGAGTCGTTGAATGCCCTGCAGGCTGCTAGTTCTCAAAAGTCCTGCTGCTGCTGGTTCTTGAATGTCCTGCTGCTGACAGTTCTCTAGAAAGTATCAGGAAGTAGGATCTCCCCCATGGCAGAAGTGGCCCGGGTCTACCACATGCAAAGGAATGGGCCATTATTATCTTTACAATAGGAGAAAAGAGCCACAGAGACTTCAGGTACAAATGTAAATAAAGGCCCTGTGTAAAGGCTGGACTGTAGGCAAACACAACTGCTAGAAACATCATGAAAAAGAAACGTGTACAGAGAAAGGAGGGAAAGAGAAGAGAAGGAAAGAAGTATGAGCAAAATTAACCATCTCCTTACCTCTGGATACATGCTTAATCTTACATTATTGTCAAGAAGATAAATTTAACAGAATACATAGTGGTAGAATTTCTGGGAGGACAAGCAGGGGGCAGGGAAGAAATATCCAACACCATATCCCTTGTTCCCACCATCATGAATTTCCTGCCAAGAGATGCACCCTCAAACCATGAATCAAGATTATTCTTCCCCCATTAAATTGCTTTCATCAGATATTTGGTCACAGCACTGAGCAAAATAACCAGCGCAGAGAAGAACACAGACTAAAACAAGAACCTATACAATGATTGCTCTGAGCACACAACTACCTTTAAGACACTCCACACAGTTGTGGGGATTAAATGGCTTGACAAGGTGCTTGGCATTCTTCTTTTTTTTTCTTGAAAAGCATTGAAATATTAAAATATTTTGGATAAAATTGAAGAAATACATAGAAAAACATGTTAAAATTGAAGATTATCATGGAAAATTATACAGATAAAATGGTAGGCATAAAAATAATTCTAAGTTGATTGAAAGTGGAAATACCAATTATTACTACCACCATTTTGCTGCTGAACTTTCAAATTTGCATTCAAACAGTAAGCACGGACTTCACAGAGCCAATGTGGGAAGACGCCTTTTTTCTGTTACCTCAGGGTCCAAAGACTTTTCCTAAGAAAATATAGCAAATCAAGGTTCGCAGTTCACATGTGCCATGACTCTGAGCCATAGTGTCCTTGGGTGAGAAATAATGACAGGCCACCAGATGTTGCTCAGGGACTTCAGGGAGGTTACATGACATATAACATTGGGTGTATAGCACACAGCTAGTGTGGAAACAGTGCCTTTGCTGCCCTAAATGCACAAAGCTGTGCCTCTAACATCCAGCTATGCTTTGAGATGTTGAAAGAGAAGGGCCTGGATAGATACTTGAGCCCTACATTCTTTGAGCCCTTCTGCTGCTGGCAGAAGCAAAAGTTAACATCCTAAGTCCCTCGGGTTATAATCGCCAGTGAGGATATGCTGCCTCCCTGTGGAATCTCACAGACACGGTTCTGAGACCTCCAAGTCTTCCAGCCCAGAATTTGAATATCAAGTGAGTCTTGGGACAATTCCTTGGGCTTCATAATCGTTTCCTCCACATGTATTGTTCAAATGACATTGATTGCATCTCTGTGCTGCCCTACTTTATACAGCAGATCACAACCCACCTGCCCCACCTGATGGTGTTAAGGTTTTCCTGTGCTCCTTGCACTGATTGGCTTCATTGAGTGGTGGGTGCGGCAGTGGATTTTCAAATTAAGTAAGATGAAGGAGAACCTAATGTCTTCTCTGAAGATTAGGGGTAAGAGACTATAAGAAACACAGTTAATTGTGAGTATTCCTGACATGTGACACAATTCGCTTCAGATCCCCTGTTGAAACCAGTCATTCTTATTTCTCAAGTTGCAACATACTCATCTATTCAACAAAGATAATGTTTGACCACTGGGAATTAAGAGATTGTGATTTTGCTACCCATTCCCTCTCAAACCAACGGCAGAAGCAGCTCGCCTCAATCCACCCTCCTCACTTCCAACCGCGGATGGAGAGAGAGGGGCTCTGCTTCCAGCAGCTATCTCCTCCTCGGGCTTCCTGTCTGCCGTGATGTGCAACTTGTCCTGTGCTCCCGCGTTCCCCTCTCTTCATTCTGCTGAAGGAAGCAGGTGTGTGAAAGACTTCATAGCCCATCCCTGACGAAGTTTATAAGGACAGGAAGATGTGTGACGGGGCATAGTGAAGATGGAAGAAGGCAGAAGAAATTCTCTCTTATTCACAGGACAAGCAAGCAAATCTGCCTAGACTTTATATTTTATTAGACACCTCCCGAGTATGTATTTGTCACTGGATGGTCCCTCCCAGGACGACAGCTGCATACCCCAGGCTTGTCCACTGCTTCCTTCTTGGATTCATCTGTGGTTTTAGATCATAATCCTTCATGTTGAATTAACATAGCAGCCTCTTCATTCCTATATGCTAAATGTCTGTGCTTTCAAAGTCTCAGAGCCAAGGACCTTCATCTTCTGATGTGACAAACCAGGTACACTGTTTAGGATATCCCAACTGCTTTTGTTTTGTTTTTGTTTGTTTGTTGAGGCGGGGGTTGAACCCTGATCCTTGCATTTTCTAAGTGAACATACTATCACAGAGTTCTAATCTATTTCTGTTTTTTACCTGCAGCCTCTCTTTGTAGCCCAGGATGGACTATAACTCAATAAATAGACCTCGAAGGAAGTCACACCAATCCCCCTGCCTCTGCCTTCCAAATGCTGGGATTATAGATATGAACTATCACACAGCTCCTATCTCTTCTTTTAAATGAGTTAAATCAGGCTGGAGAGATGGCTCAGCAGTTAAGAGCGCCAACTGCTCTTCTGAAGGTCATGAGTTCAAATCCCCGCAACCACATGATGGCTCACAACCATCCATAATGAGATCTAATGCCCTCTTCTGGGGTGTCTGAAGACAGCTACAGTGAGTGAGCAGGGAGGGAGGGAGAAAAAAAAAAGTATCTAAAGACAGCTACAGTGTACTTACATATAATAAATAAATAAATCTTTAAAAGAATGAGCTAAATCTGAAGTCTGGTGTCTGGATCCACACTCCCTTTGCTCTCTACATGAGGAAGGAAGAGAGGAAAATATTTCTCCTGACAGCTTTTGCACTCATATACTTAGAAGATCCCAACTCATTCCAAACCACCCCACCCTCTCTTGTCCATATTAGACATACTGTGGTAACTTTACCCCCGAGGTCCCTGTGCCTGGTACACAGTATGAGTAATGGTCAACATATTACAGACTTTTCTCATGTGGGTGACAAATACCTGACAGGAACAGCTTAAGAGACTGGGCTCGGCATCTTCAAGAGTATAGTGCGTCAGGAGGGAAGGCGTGGGCGGCGGAGGGTGGGAATGGCGGTGGCTACAGGAGCGAAGGCTTGAGACAGACACTGCTCACACACATCTCCACGGGCCTCACTGCCTCCAAAAGTTTCTATAACCTCCCCAAGTGGTGTCACGAGCTGGCGATCAAGTATTCAAACACAGGAGCCCACAAAAGGTGTGTCTCATTTAAACCATTACGATGTATAGATTTCCCCCAAGCAGGGTATGGGGCAAGGTCTCAACTGAAGGCTGAGATCAGCCTCTGTGATGACCTTAGAGGCAGAAGACTGAATGCCGATGTGGGCAGCTTCATATAGTTTTTTTTTAATTTTTTTTTTATTTTCTATATTCTTTGTTTACATTCCAAAGGCTTTCCCCTTTCCAGTCCCCCCCACACACACCATATGTCCCATAAGTCCTCTTCCCCCCCCATCCCCAATCACCCCCCTCCCCACCATTTCTCTGAGGACTCAACCCTTCTGGTCCTTTAACCTTTTCTGTCTTGGCAAAGGAGAAGGAGCGCCATCTACTGTTGGCATATGCCACAGGGGCAGACAGTCCCCTGAGACTTCCCCAGGACTTTTAGATCCGTCTCCAGTGGCCACAAAGACAGCTGCAATTTTTCTTTTTCTTTCTCTTTCTTAATTTTTGCAGACAGAAAAACTAAGACCAAAAGGATATGCCCAAGGTCACTCCTCCACAGAGTGATGAATCCAAGCCTTTAAGGCCCTGAGAGGCTCACACAGGAGGAGAGGGAGAACGCAGTCACAAATGAACAAAAGCAGGCTATACTTCTTGCAGAACATTCCAACCCAGGGGAATCAGCAGCCCCTCAAAGTGATGAAAGGGGTGTAGCTGCACTCTCTAGAGCCTGATCTCCATCTCTCCCTCACACTCTCTTTAAGGAGCCTATTCAGAGCCTCGGTCCATCTTTGCTATTTGCAACAGCTGCCGCAGAGAAACAGGTGGTATTTACTTAAAGCTCACACGGAACTGGAGCTCTGTACACTGAGGGAATCCAGGGAGGGTCCATCCAGCTGAAGGAATGGGGCCTGTAGGTCTTGAGTTAGAGAATACCTTTGCTAAGCTTTAAGCAACCCTACGTTTAATCTTGCTTATATCTGGATGTACACACACACACACACACACACACACACACACTCCCTGACTTCCTTGGGAAGTACAATCTTCTCAATGCCTAACAGTGCCTCAGCCGTAAAAGTCTCATCCTATCGGTTCAGGACACACAGCCTTATCTAGTGTATATCCCGGGACTTGAGATCACCTCCTTTTCTGGTACATGAGCTTAGTCATGTCGCAGACTGCCTATGAATTTGCAACACTGGAAGGAACCTGGAGAACCTAGACAAGCATCTGCCACTGCCAGCTGTGGAAGACAGGGGCCTCCCTGGGATTATTTGATGAGTTTTAAATGTACTTAAAACTAAAAATAAACCACAATGCTTTACTTCTAGCACTTTGCATGTATGTATTCCTGCGGGCACATTACACAGGTGTGTATGTGCACCTGCATGAGAAGGACAGCGGTCAATCTCTGGTGCCATTCATCTTTTCTGAGACAGGGCGCCATGCTAATGAGCCTCAGGGATAGCAGCCTGTCTCTACTTCCCCAGCGCTGGGATTGGAACTGCATTCAAGCATTCCCACGTTCTAAAAACATTGGTTCTGGGGCTCGAACTCAGGTCCTCAAGCTTGCAGAACAGAACACTTTAATGCCTGAATCCTCTCCCCGACCCAGCAGGTGTTTCTTATTGGCACAGCTTCTTTGTTTCTCAATTAGCATCTCCTCAGGACCTCTTTCCTGAGTCCTCTGCTGGCCCTCTTCTAAGTCAGCTGATCTCCATTTAGACCTCGCTTCCACTTGGAAGTGGACTTTCTTTTCTAGTCATCAGTCTTGATTGGTCTAGGACAGGCTCTCCTTGGAGCTCTATGTCTGCCTGGATGACAGGCCCCAGGTTTTCACGATCCGTCCGTTTGGCTGGGTTTGTGTTTTCCTGTGTCTTTTCTGGCTTTTCACTCCTCACTCCGCTATTACATTTCGCAATCAACTGATTTTAATCTTCCTGGCCGTTTCACTGGGCTTGGCAGAGCTTGAGTAGGTTTTCACCATTTAAGGGTTTTATTTCTCAATATGTTTTGCCTCTTCTCCCTTGCTCCTGGACGTTACTAAGAAGTGATGGCTTTCAGCCTTCTAGCAAGTTGCTCTGCAAGGAAAGTGACCACATGTCCCCATTTGTCTCGGGCAGCCTCTGTTTGGCTTGTTATTCTTATGTCCAGTCCAAGAACTGTTTTGAAAATTTCTCTTAGATGATACAATATGGGTACCCTATTTGAAAGAGTATCCGCACAGACCTGGGGAGATGGCTCAGTCAATAACGAAATCCTTGCCTCACAAGCATGAGTTCAGGTCCTCAGCACCCATTTAAAATGCTAGGTACAGTGGAACGTTCCTACAACCCTAGTATTGATAAGGTGGAGACAGGAAGCTCCTTGGAGCTTTCCAGACAGATGATCCTCCAGGTTCAGTGAGAGACATGGTCTCAGAAAAACAAAAACAAAAACAAAAACAAATAAAAAACAAACAAAACAACAAAAAAACCACAAGAGCAATAGAGCAAAACATGTAACTGTTGGCCTCCACACACACACACACACACACACACACACACACACACACACGACAGTTTTCGTGTGCCTCCAGCAAGCCATGATTTTGCAAACTTGTACCTCATGGGTTCTGGGGCAGGAAACACATTGTAGCATACGCTGCTCTCTGGATGACCTATAGCCTGGAAACAGCCTCTGATCTGTCCTTATTTTCCTGAGGCTGAATGTAACACAATTGTTGACTTCCCTTCTAGTTAATCTCCAGCTTGTGATCTGGCATCCATGTGGACTGTTCCTTAGGGAAGACCATGAATGAGCTGGAGATGAAGAGTGGAAAAGATAGATCACCATGCCCCTTTCTTTATTTAGACTAATGTTATGAAATTAAAATGGCAAAGTCCTAAGCGTTGATCCAATATTTTCCATGAAAATAGAGAATGAATCTTCAAGCTCCCTCCCACCACTGGTACTCTTCCAACAGCTTCAATGGCTCACATGAGCTTGATCACAGCTCCAACTTCTATTATCCAACCTTAGACAGGTTGCTATACAGCTCTTGCATGTTCCCTTCTGATCCTTGAAAGTGTAGATAAACATTTGATCTCTTGGAATTAAGAAGAGATGGTGACTGTACAAAGCTGAATTTATCAACTACCTCTAAGTACAGTCACTAATATGGCTACTTTGATGTCCTGTGAAGTTCACTTCTCAAGGCTAAGCGACCATACTCTAGGACATGAGAGGGGTATGGTACTGATACACCTCCCTAACCCTATAATGGATACACCCTACTCATGTACCCCTAGAATCCCCCACCCTGCTGCCTAGGGAACCAAGAGACAGCTTGACTATATGGCACCTCCCTCTTCCAAGGCCTTGATGAAGGGTCTGCCACTCTGTCTCAAGAGTTTGAACTCTTGCCCCTGGTCCTGGAAGGGCTCGATACAGCAGTGCAGGGGAATACCAGGACAGGGAAATGGGAGGGGGCTGATTGGGGAACAGGGGGAGGGAAGAGCGCTTATGGGACTTTCGGGGAGGGGGGGAACCAGGAAAGGGGAAATCATTTGAAATGTAAATAAAGAATATATCTAATTTAAAAAAAGAGTTTGAACTCTCCTCAGAGATTCTCACCTGCTGCTATACACCTGTCTGTATGCCCGTGAACTGAATAACTCTTCTAATAAACTTCTACCCAAAAGGACACTCTGCCTCAGTGTCCCCTTTGAACCCCCGATCCAATACCTTGTGTGTGTACAAAGTCATTAAATGCATTTACACATGCATGGGAAAGGTAAGCAATCTGTTGCTTCCTGTGGGAAGTCCTCCTGATTGAGTGACAGCCGTCCCAGTCTACCTAGGACAGAGGGATTTCTGGGAAAAATAGGACTTGAACATTGCCAAGTGCTGGGTTAATAAAGATGGGATGGTCTCTTTCTCTCTCAGGACAGTGATGGGCCTGAGGCAAGGGAGTGGCAGACAGGCCAGGCAGAAGAACCCTAGCTGCAGCCTCACTGACTTCAGAGAGTCATGGGAGATGACACCTGCATAGATTTGGGGATGGAGCCAGCCTCCTAGCAGCTGAGAAGCTCTGATAGTCAAGAGATGCTTCTCAGCTCTACTTGTAGGCTACCCACCAGCTAAAGTAGGTCAGTCACAATAGCGACTGTCATGCAAATCAAAGACTGAGTAAACCAGTACTTACTATATTACCCAGCACATAGCAGGTATTCCCAAGGGCAAGTATTCCCATGTTTCTGTGCTTTGTATAACTTTTATATAAGATCAAGACTTATTCTAATATCTCTATCTCATCTATCTATATCTATATATCTATATCTATATATCTATATCTATATCTATAAAAGATCAGAGTATGTTAGTGGAAGAGCTCAGGCTTAGCACGTATGAGACTAGAGTGGGCTTAGCATGTGTAAAGCTATACACATGAGTGTGTGTACACTCGCTTAGAAAATGTCAACCCATACCTTAGTACCATTCTCATATCTTTGCTCTATCTTCCTCCCTCCTCCACCCCATCATTTGATTTGTTATACTCTTTCCCTGATATTAAGCAAATACGTTTGATTTTGCACAAGCTCAGCTGTCAAAAAGAGAAACCAGGATCTCTCTTCTGTTGTGTCTTACCCCTCCCCACCACCACCACCACAGCCTTCTTTTTAACTACTTATTTAAACAGTGTCTGTCTGTCTCCTTTATTCAATAGAATGGAGTGTCTGACAAGAAAAAAAGAAAAGAAAAGAAAAGAAAAAGAAAAGAAGCAAACTTTCCTTTAACTGCAAGCTGTGACACTTCCTTTGCCTGGAAACACGGTGTCACAGAGAGATGCTTTGAGCAAGTCCCAGCAACCCAGCAGTGGAAGACTGTTAAGTCACTCATGCCTTGGGTCGCGACCTTCTTCTCATTGTGAAAGAAAGCAACGTGTTTGCTAAGGCCGAGGGGCCCTGGAAGCCAGTCGGCATGGTTCCCGTTGAAAGACAAGAGATTACAGGAGCCCTCAGAGAGAACTGTTTCCAAGACGCTTACAGGGTTGAACAACACGAAGGCATCTAGGCGTCGTCGTCGAATAGCAGGCTTGTTTCTTCAGGCTGACAAGCATTTACTTTTCCCAGGGAGACTGCAGACGACATTATTCTTTGAGCTGGCTTTCCTGCTCCTTCACAGCTGACTACCAGGCAGAATCTTTCATGTTCTTGGACCGCTGAGACAAAACGGTGCTAAACCGCACCTGGGAAAACTGTCCGACTTTTCTGCTTCCCTTTCCGTGGGCCTGTTTTTAACTGCTGCCCTAGAGAAAGCGAGAGGGATGAAGAACGAGAGTTCTGTCTTTACAGAGGGATACCCCGAATTCACGGCCAGGCCCTGCAGGTCGGCGCTCAGTCGTCCTGTGCTGCGGCTGTCCAGGTCTGTGAAATCATGGGTGGCGTGGTAGAAGTGAAGCCTGAGAACTTTGCTTGGGGCTAACCTCACCCACGTGTGTGAGCAGAAGGGATGAGATTTGCAAACTTCCGGATCAGCGGTGGGCGGACGCACAGCCTTACACATTGTACATACCCTGCGCCCCTGCTCCCCTTCCAACCCTCTTCGTTCTTGGTAAGAAGTGTTTCTGGTGAGTGTGCCTTAGGAATTCATTGGCCCATGCTTGACCAATCAAATCACTCCTTTGGATTTTATTTTATTTCCAATATTTTTATTGCACCCAAACATTCATAGTTTAAAAGGTTTCTTTCATCTTTAAAAAAAAAATGTGAAATTTCTTTCATCTTATATTTTATGCGTGGGGGGGGGGCTTGGCCTGCATGTGTGTACACCACATGAATCAACACATGAGGTGCTCCAGGGGGCCAGAGGGCATCCGGTGCACCGGAACTGGAGGGACAGACCCCAGTGAGCCTTGTGGGTTCTGGGACTGGAACCTGGGTCCTCTAAAAGAGCAGTCAGCGATCTTAACCACTGCGCCAACTCTCCAGCCGCATATATTCATATTTTTATATCATCTACTCTGGCTTTTATGGGAAATTTTTTGAAGACTATTGTGACTCCCATTTGAGGCCTCATAATGAGTCGCAGGGACTTTGCAGGCCAAGGACTTATGAAACACTCAGGAAATTTTACTCTGGGAAATATGTACTTTATTTGTAACCACTCTCCCCAGAAGGGGGAAAACAATTAAAATGCAAAAGGAGGCATTTTGGAGTAGCCTATGCTAGTATAAATACATACAATTCTCCTTCTTGACTGATTGCTACTTTTCTGTGCACTAAAGCCACTGTTAAATATCCTAGAGTGTATAGCATTCCCCAACAAAAAGCCGACTGGCTCCAAGAGCTTGCACTACTGTTTAAAATATGTTTTAGTTCATCGACACACAACAGTAGTATTTAGTAGAATGGGCATCAGATTAGAAATACTTCGCCCTTGAGCTGTACTCTGACTCCAGGGCTTCTTCTTTGAAGGGGACAATTAAATCATGGCTTCTTACACTAGGATGAAATTGAATCAATAGAAGCCACTTTTGTGTATGGGTGTTTAGCTTGCATGTGTGTGTATGTACCATGTGCATGCAGTGCCTGAAGAGGCTACAGGAGGGCATCAGGTTCTTTAAAAAAAAAAAAAGATTTATTTATTTATTATATCTAAGTACACTGGAGACCCCAGAAGAGGGTGTCAGATCTCATTATGGATGATTGTGAGCCACCATGTTGTTGCTGGTATTTGAACTCAGGACCTTCAGAGGTGCAGTCAGAGCTCTTAACCGCTGAGCCATCTCTCCAGCTCCCATAAGGTTCTTAATATTGGTGTTATAGACCATTACGAGCTGCCAAGAGGGTGTGGGCAACCCAACTTGGATCCTCTGTAAGAACAGCCAGTGTGCTTAACTCCTGCGCCATCTCTCCAGTCCTTATCATCCCCTGAATCAATTATCTATCTATCTATCTATCTATCTATCTATCTATCTATCTACCTACTCTTTCATTCAGTCATTCACTTTACAAGCCAATATCAGCCCTTTCTTTCCTCTTAGTACTCCCTCTTTGGCGTCCTTTCCTATTCCACAACCCCTTCACTTTTGAAAAGGAGAAGCTCCCTCTCCGGGTATCACCACCATCACCACCCCACATACCCAACACCCCACACACACACACACACATTCATCAAGTCACTGCAGGACTAGGCACATCCTCTCCCACCGAGGCCAGACAAGGCTCAGTTAGGAGCTCCGGATCCACAGGCAGGCAGGCTCAGGAGCAGCCCCTGCTCCAGTTGTTGGGAGACCCACATGAAGACCAACCGGCACATCTGCTGCATATGTGCAGGGCCTAGGTCCAAGCCCATGCTTGTTGGCGATTCAGTCTCTGGGAGCCCCCACGGGTCCAGGTTAGTTGGTTCTCCTGTGGAGACCTTGTCCTCTTCAGATCCCTCAATCCTCCCAACTCTTCCATAAGACTCCCTGACCTCCGTCTTAAGTTGGAGTGTGAATCTCTGAATCTCTTTCCATTGGCTGCTGGGTGGAGCCTCTCAGAGGACAGTTATGCAAGGTTCCTGTCTGCAAGCGTAACAGAGTATCACTAAGAGTGCCGGGGATTCTTGCTTGTGGGACGGGTCTCAGTTTGGGAAACTCATTGGCTGGCCATCCCCTCCCTCTTTGCTCTAACTTTGTCCCTGCACATCTTGAAGGCAGGTCACATTTTGGGTCAAAGGTTTTATGGGTGGGTTGTTGTCTTTATCTTTCCGCTAAGAATCCTGCCTGGCTACAGGAAGTGGCCACTTCAAAGTCCATCCATACCCCCCACTATTAGTAGTCTCAGCTAGAGTTGCCCCCATAGACCCTCTGAGGTTTCCCCCATTTCAGGTCTCTGGCATATCCTAGAGATTGCCCCCACCCCGGGGAATCTCCCTTCTCTCTCCCCTACCCTTCCTACATATAATCCCTTACAGAACTCCACTCCCCTCTCCATCCCCTCTTCCACCCAGTTCCCTCCTTCCACTGACCTCTGATATCTATTTTGTTTCCCCTTCTGTGAAAGATGCAATCATCCTCCCTTGGGCCCTGATTATTTAGCTTCTTTGGATCTGTTGATTATAACATGGTTAACCTTTATATGCTTTATGGCTAATACCCACTTATGAGTACATACCATGCATGCCCTTTTGAGTCTGGGTTACCTCACTCAGGATGATGTTTTCTAGTTCAATACACTTGTGAATATTATGAATAGAGCTCAAGAGACATAGTTGAGCAAGTATCCTTGTGGGATGGTAGAGCATCTTTTGGATATATGGCCAGGAGTGAAATAGCTGGGTCTTGAGGTAGAACTATTCTGAATCTTCTGAGAAACTGCCAAATTAATTTCCAGAGTGGTTGTACAAGTATGTATTCACACTAGTGTCAGAAGCCATCTAAGAAAGGCAAGGCTAATAGGTAGCTTTCCTGGAGGTGACCCATCCTTTTTCATGGACTAAGATGGGTGAGCTCTGAGAGGGAAAGTCCCAAAAAGACTGCACCTCAGGATTGCTTCTTGAAGATGATATGCCTTTTCCTCTCACATAGCCTAACAACTCCTGGGCACCTCTATTGGGTAGATTTCCTGCAGATCAACATAAAGAGGAACTTTCATGAATTAATGCTGTTTAGGTGAATTAATGATTTTATAGAGTTCCTGATTTGATTCAAATAATCTTGGGAAGAAAGTTTTAAAAGATGGTTTTAATTGTTTGCTAGAAAAGTGTTAAGTTAAAATCAAGAGTAGAATGTGCTCATTCCTCATAATTATAAGCAAAGGTTGCATAATAAGAAATAAATGAGATTTCATATTACACTAAAAAAGATATATAGGCTTGGAACAAATCTGTGTTCAAGGAAAAGCATTCAGGTCCAAGGATGAAGCCACAGGTGTGCACTAGGATAAGACAAAGTCACGTGAAACTGTTGCTTTGAACTTAGAGTGAGCGTATAGAATGAAAAACTGCTTTGAACTTAATATCAACATCCTTTTGGAACTCTCATTTTGTGTAACATTTCATCTATGAGGTAATTTTCTAAGAACTTTTGTCTATAAAAAGATGAAAGAAAATAAAGAACATGGTCTGGCTTGAGGTGCTTTGCACCATCCAGGTATTCACCCATGTATCCATGTATCCATCCATCCATCCATCCATCCATCCACCCACCCATCCATACATACATACATACATACATCTATGCAAATGTAGTGATATAGCCATTTTTCACCTCATCCCATGATTATGTGTCTGTGTAAGTGACATCTTTCCTTACCTTTTTCTCTCTGGTTCAAAAAGAGTTAACCAGTGTGGCCACTTAAGGGCTTCTGGCTTCTGGATGCCTGGACAGAGAAGAGAGCTCTAGCAATAAAGCCTTTACTTAATCCTTAACTGTTAAACAACAGTGTTAATTCATCCGAAGCTATTAGTCTAAGAATAAGGAAGAATCAAGGAGAGTAAATATTATTAATACTAAACAACCTTTACACTTGAAAAAATGACACTCCAACCCCAATCTGCTGCCATCAGAGAGAACCAGTGCTTGGAAAAGCTCCTGGCATACCAGCAGTGGGGGAATGTTCCCCTTGCTCCCCAACCTCACCAGCATGTGATGTTCTTTGAGTTTTTGATCTTAGCCATTCTGATGAGTATCTTGTGGAATTTCCCTGGTGACTAAGGACTTGAACATTTCTTTAGGTGCTTCTTGGCCGTTGAGATTCCTCTGTTGAGAATTCTGTTTAGTTCTGTACCCTATTTTTAAATTGGGTTATTTGGAGTGTCTGTCTAACTTCTTGAGTTATTTATATATTTTGTATATTAGTCCTCTGTTGGATGTAGTGTAAGTGAAAATCTTTTCCCAATCTTTAAGCTGCTGTTTGTCATAATGATGATGTCCTTTGACTTATAGAAGCTTTTCAATTTCAAGAGGTTCATTTATTAATTCTTGACCTTAGTGTCTGAGTCATAGGTGTTCTGTTCAGTTATATTAGATTTAGTATATCTAGTTTTACATTATTTGATCCATTTGGACTTGAGTTTTGTGTAGTGATAAATACGGGTCTATTTGCATTCTTCTACGTGCAGACTGCCAATTAGACCAGCACCATTTGTTTAAGATACTCTGTCCTTGCCATTGTATGGTTTTGGTTTCTTTGTCAAATACCAAGTATCCATAAGTGTGTAGGTTTGTTTCTAGGTCTTCAGTTCAATTCCATTGATCCACCTGTCTGTTTCTATACAAATGTCATGCAGTTTTTATTACTACTGTTCTTTAGTACAGCTTGAAGTTAAGGATAGTGATAGCTTCGAAAGTTCTTTTATCATTCAGGACAGTTTTAGCTATCCTTAGGTTTTTGTTTTTCCATATAAAGCTGAAAATTGTTCTTTCAAGATCTGTAAAGATTTGTGTTGGACTTTGGATGGGATTACATTGAATCTGTAGATTGCTTTTGGACAGAGTGCCCTTTATACTATGTTAATCTTACAGATACACAAGCATGGGAGATCTTATCTTCTGATATCTTTCTCAATTTCTTTCTCCATGGACTTGAAGTTCTTCTTATACAGGTCTTTTACTTGCATAGTTAGAGTTCCACCAAGGTATTTTATATTATTTGTGGCTATTGTGAATGGCATTGTCTCCCTGACTTCTTTCTCAGCCTATATATGTCTTGTGTCGGGGAGAGCTACTGATTTCTTTGAGTTACTTTTGAATCCAACCCCTTTACTGAAGGTGTTTATCAGCTGTAGGAGTTCTCTGGTAGGATCTTTGGAGTAAGTTATGTATACTATTATATAATCTGCAAATAGCAATACTTTGACTTCTTCCCAATTTGTATGCCCTTGATCTCCTTATTGTCCTATTACTCTAGCTAGAACTTCAAATACTATATTGAAGAGATAGGAGGAGAACGGACAGCCTTGTATTGTCCCTGATATTAGTAGAAATGCTTTGTGTTTCTCTCCATTTAATTTAATGTTGGCAATTGGCTAGCTGTGTATTGCTTTTATCAGGTTTAGGTATGCACCTAGTATCCCTGCTTTCTCCAAGACTTTTAACATGAAGTGATGTTGGATTCTGTCAAACATTTTTTCAGCATCTAGTGAGATGAACATGTGGGTTTTTTCTTTCAGTTTGTTTATATGGTGGATTATGTTGATGGATTTTCATTTACTGAATCATCCCTGCATCCCTGGGATGAAGCCTATTTGATTATGGTGGATGATGTCTTTAATATGTTCTTGGATTTGGTTTGCAAGTATTTTATTGAGTATTTTTGCATCAATGTTCATAAGAGAAAGATATCTGAAGTTCTCTTTCTTTGTTGGGTCTTTGTGTGGTTTAGGTATCAGGGTGACTGTGGCCTCATAAGATGAATTTAGCAGTGTTCCTTCTGTTTCTAATTTGTGGAATAATTTGAGGAGTATTGGCATTAGCTCTTCTTTGAAAGTCTGGTAGAATTCTGCACTAAAAGAATCTGAATTGCTGCTTTTATTTCCATAAGGGTTATAGGACTATTCAGATCATTTACCTGATATTAATTTAGCTTCTATTTCATTTAGATTTTCCAATTTTGTGGAGTATAGGCTTTTGAAATAAGACCTAATGATTCTTTGAATTTCCTTAGTGTCTCTCCCTTTTTATTTCTGATTTTGTTAATTTGGATGGTGTCCCTCTGACTTTTAGTTAGTTTGGCAAAATGTTTGTATATCTTATTTTCTCAAAGAACCAGCCAGCTCTTGGTTTCATTTTGTATTGCTCTTTCTTTCCTTCTCTTTCTTTCTTTCTTTCTTTCTTTCTTTCTTTCTTTCTTCCTTCCTTCCTTCCTTCCTTCCTTTCTTTCTTTCTTTCTTTCTTTCTTTCTTTTTAGAGATTTATTTACTTATTTTATGTAAGTACACTGTAGCTGTCTTCAGCACATCAGAAGGCGTTGGATCCCGTTACAGATGATTGTGAGCCACCATGTGGTCTGATTTGTGGTTGCAGGACCTTTGGAAGAGCAGTTAGTGCTCTTAACTGTTGAGCCATCTCTCCAGTCCTTGTTCTTCATTTCTAATTGATTGATTTCAGCCCTGACAGTTTCAGCTAAGCTGTTCCACCTCAGAGGTCCCGGGATCCCCGTCTTCATCCCTCAGTACTGGGGTAGAGGGACTGAAAGCAGTGCCTGGCTTTTTTGCAGAGGTGCTAAGAATTTGTTTGAATCCAAGTTCTCATGCTTACACAGCAAGTACTCTAAGTTACTGAGCATCGACCCTGCCCCAACCCCAGTGATGTGTGTGTGTGTGTGTGTGTGTGTGTGTGTGTGCACGCCTGCGCAGGGAAGCTCCAAGGTTCACATGTGGAAGTCAGAGGACAACTGGTGTGAGTTGGTTCTCTCCTACTGTGTGGAATCTAGGGTGCTTCCCCCCCCAGCCCCCAACACACACACCTTTTAAAGGTGGATTCTGAAGATTAAATGTAAATCCCTCATGCTTTTTAGACAAGCACACTACTGACTGGGCTGCCCCAAGCCCAAGGGTTCAGCTTTCCCCCGAGTGGAGGTCCCTAAGCAGGGACTGGGAGAGCTCCTCAGGTTTCTGGAAGCTGTGTTGGGCGGGGTCTGCTGCCACTGGTGGCACAAGATCACAGTCACTTATTAAGAAGGAAATCCCCGCCCCCTTTGAGCCTTCATAAAGAAAAACCTAAAGGAATTTCCCAAAGCAAAGCGATTCAAGGAAGTCTGTAAGCACATCAACATGAGAGAGAGAGAGAGAGAGAGAGAGAGAGAGAGAGAGAGAGAGAGAGAGAGAGCCTGGCAGGTGGACGGTAAGGGGTCTGAGGCAGACAGCTGAATGAAGTAATTTAGACAGCAAGCAGCCACATGTTGACTTACCTCTTTACTCAGCACCCCACCTCTGGAATAACAGCATGAAAAACAAGGGTTATATCATAATTATGGGAGGAGAGAAGACGCCTTACTACAAGACAGAAACATCAATCAGCAGAAACAAAATCCCAGAAAGGCAGGAGCCAGCTAACGACGGTTTAGAAGCAGCCAACTCTGACGATCTTCGCTAGACCCTGGGGCTACCGCAGGGAGAAAAACACATAATATGTAATGTTTGAAATCTAGCGAGGACGACTAGACATTGAACAAAGAACTGCATAAACGATTCAGTTATTATACATCGGCTCAGGGCTGCATACATCTCATCCTTGTTGTATCTTGCTGATGGCAGGCCCCAAAGCACAATCGATCATCATTGATATGAGTAATTAAGCTGTTATCTCTCAGGTCTAAACCCAGCTCAGTTCTAGTCTGTCCCGTGGAAGCACACAGGATAAATTTCCCAATCGACTTTGTCAGGGTTTTCCTGTTGGTTTCTATTAACGGGAAGCGTAGGATAGATCTGGAAGGCAGGTAGGAGTGAAAGTGGGGCACTTCAGACTGTCTGCTTCCGGACCCTGTGACTGGGTCTAAGCAGTAACATTTCAGCCAAGTATCAGGAGTCAGGTCCATCCTTGAGCTCTGGCGTTCAGGACTAACCATGAACCCACTCAGAAAAGCCCAGCTCATTCATCGTGTGCACTCCAGCTCCCTCCTTTTCCTCCATTAATGTTGGGCAAAAACTGAGGAGTGTGCTTGTGGATGAATTTAGCCGCTTAAGCCCTTCTGCATCTGTGCACTAACTCTCCATTAAATCTTAAAATGCCTAGGAGTTTTCTGTTCCGGTACCGGAAGTCCACTCTTTATATCTTGACTGTGAGCCAAGCTCCGCCCACAAGGTAGAAGACCAGTGATTCGTTCACCCAATCAAAGCAATAAGGCCCGTTGAGGTCTGGCCCTCCTCCTTAGGGTGGGCACCTCAGAAGTCAGAATTGGGGGGCGAGGGATGGGGATTGGCTACCGTATCTGGACACAGAGCATTGATCACCCCGAAGTTCCTGTCTAGAGGGAGCTTCTGGTCTAGTGGGAGGACCTAGAACACTAGCAAACATGAGGCAGAGTTGGGCAGGGTAGCTCCTGTTGCTGCTATAATGCGTCATCCCAAGTCGGGCATCTTCAAAAAAAAAAAAAAAAAAAAAAAGACTCTCTTGTCAGAGATTCTTCAGGAGGCCAGAAGTCTGAAATGAGGGCGTGCAACATCACGGCACCCCTTAAATTTCTAGAGGAGAGTCTGCCCTTGCCTCTTCCACGCTCCGCAATCTCTTGTTTATGACCTTGCCACTCCAACCTCTGCCTCATTTCACATCAGCTTCTATTTCGGTGCTTCTTATAACAAAAGACAATTGTGACCGATCTAGGGCTCACCTGATTGACACAGAAGGATCTCACCCGAGAGTCTGCAGCCACTGCATCTGAAAGGACACCCGCCTCCTCCAAAGTGCGCACTAGCTCACGCCTTTTAAAGAGAGATCATAGTCACAGGTTTAGGGGTTACAATGTGGCTCTGTCAGTGGAGGGCCACCATCCCCATGCAAGCTGTTCACACAGTAAAGTATAGATGCAAGCAGCATTCAGGGCGATTTTAGATGAGACTATTGATCTCCATGGACACTATAGGTCTCCGTGGGTCCAAGGAACAGACCTACCTGGAAACTCGCAGCATCCTGTCCCAAGCTTCGACTGTCCCATCTCTGACTGCCTCGGGGCTGCCTCCTATTTCCTTTCACGCCCGTGTAAGAGCCACGAGAAGGACCCTTTTCTTCACAGAATCCTCTTGGTGATTTCAACGCCTCTCTCAGCAATGCCAGGATTCATATTGAAATACTGCAGAATGAAAATTAGAATTTTCAGCAGATCTTTAATTCTCTAAGTTCATATCTTAAGATCACCCGAGAAAAATTTACAGTGAAGACTCAGATTCCCAAGCAGGTTGCTGTTTCCCTCTTTATCATGTACTTTACTGACTTCAAGGATTTAAGATTAGACAGTAACTAATGTTTAATTAGCTCAGGACTGGGATTATGAGTCGGTTGGTAAATGTTTGCCTAGCATGCAAACTGGATTCAAGTCCCCCAAACCACACAAACTATATGTAATGTCTCTGGCCTCTAATCCCAGCATTCAGGAGGTAGAAGCAGGAGGATCACAAATTCAAACTCATCCTCAGCTCTGTGAGTTCAAGTTCAGCCTCGACTATATAAGACCCTATCTCAGGAAGCAAACAAACATACTTTATTTAAAAAATGTTTTTATTAATGGGTTTCACCATGCATTTAAAAATATATATTTGATCATATTCACCATAGATTGAATTTCTTTTTAATTAATTAAGTTGTTTTCCAGAGTTAAATAGACGAATGGGAAGGAGTGCTTATGTGCTTCCCTCAGCCTCGTGGGAGTTGCCCAGCTCCCTGTAACTCAATTGAAGGTGTGCCCTCGAAATTCTGGGCTACAAGCCCTTGATTGACACTGTCGGTAGTGAAGGGCTGCTGGTAAAATCTTGCTGTACTGGAAGGTCATAGCCCAGTTCCCCTCGGGCAGATGAGGCACAGTCGTTTCCATAACAGGCAGGAACATTAGCAGGGTCATTTCAGGAGCTAATGGAGACCAGCTGAGTATATACATCATTCATCCCCCACAAACACGAAGCACCCCATTCAGATCTTTAATAACGTGCATGCATGTGAATGTGTGCGTACACGTCCAGGCCAGAGGGCAGTCCTGGGTACCATCCTCAGAAACGCCCCCTCCCAACTCCTTCAGATTAGTGTCTTTATTAGCGTGGATCCCGGAGCGTGACAATGAAGCTAGGATGTCTAGCTGGCGAGCCCCGAACATCTAGTCTCAGCCTCCTCTGGGTTGGGGTGACAAGCTTGCCCCACGATGAGGAGCAATTTTACGTGGGTTCTGGGGATAGAACTCGGGTCTTCATGTTTACAAGAAAAGCACATCACTGACAGAGCCATCTCCCCAGTTACCACTAGGAAATTCCCATGAAATCTTAGGGGTGCTTTGGGGACAAAAATGTATATAGTCGTCACATGAGACGTACAAACATATTATCAGGGAGCTCACAGAGATGTTCGTCTCTGTGTTAGGAAGCCCTGAGCAGGAGCCAGAGCTCTCATTAACTCTCACCGCGGAGGAGCTGGGCACGATGGAACTCACACTACTGAGCCACAGCGACTGGGGCCAAGTCATTCCTCCAGAGGCCAGTGTAACTCCGAGAGCACTCGGCTGATCGAGAAGGCTGCTCATGAACGCACTGTGGACAGTTAACTCCTGGCACGGTAGCACACACGATGTTAGCGGAGCCTTGTTAATCTCGTGGGAAAAGGATTTTCTTTCCAATTCAGGAAGGGCAGGAAAGCGGTAGTTCAGAGAACTAACGTGACCCTCGGCTCTTCCTGAAGAAGAGCGACCTGCAAAGCCCTTTGGTTCTGCTCTCCGGTCTGCGCTCCCATGGGAATGACCTTCACAGTTTCCTGTTTAACGATTGTCCACAAAGCCCCGAGCTGCTAAGGACAGTGTCTGAATCACCAGGCTCTGCATTCAGCAACACTTCCCGTGCTGAACAGCCGCTACTCGGGTCTCACTTGTCAGCTTTTATTACATCCACATGGCGTGAAGAGCAAGCGCTGTGAGGGGCACGTGACCAGGAAAATTAAAGTAATTTAGTCCTCATCTAGTAAACCGTGGGTAGGGCAGACATCCAGGCTGTTAGATTTTACTGATTTAACCTCATGCACATGGGTAAATGATAGGAATAATACGTTTTAAATGGAAAACTTAAAATATGTATGAAAATGATATTTTTGAAGTACAGAGAATGCATTCAATAATTTTGATAGATTTAATTTTGTTTGCAGCTAATTATTCAAATGTAATGCTAATTTCAGGCTTTACAGGAGTTTTAATAACTGGAATTTGGAGCAATGAATTAGTTGCTCTGAGGGGGAAGTTGCACTTTGAAAGTTGGCCAGCAGGTGGCAGTGTCTGACAAAGGGTTTTGCAACTTTTTGCCTTTTCCCTTCCCCCTTAGTAAATTCAAGCCAAAAAAATAATAATTAGGCATCGCTTATTTCTTATTACCACAGAAGCAGCTGGTTTTAAACCTTTGGAAACGAAAAATAAAATGATTGTTTTCAACTGATTCTCTAAATATCCCAAATTGATTTCAATAAGTGAGTATTTTATTTTTTATTTTTTTGGTAATTTAGGTGAAGTTGTACAGATGAGAATGGTGTGTGTGTGTGTGTGTGTGTGTGTGTGTGTGTGTGTTATCACTCTCCCTCTTATTTTTGCAGTCAGTCTTTCACTGAACTGGAGTGATTTGGTTAGGCTAGCTGAGCCTCAAGCCTCAGGCACCCTGCTGTGTTGTCTTTCCCCCCCCCCCCCCAGCTGACAACTGGCAGGGCACACTCTGCTGCTTTTTTATTGAGTGCTTGGGATGGAACTTGGGTCCTCCTTATTCTATGGCAATCACTTTACAGCATAGCTAGCTGACCAACCCTAAGAATAGCTTTTTTCTTTTTCAAAGCCGATTTAATAGAGGCTTTCCCTCGGTTCTTTTAGAGGCACGAATTTCCAATAACATCCCCCGATCGATTTTGATATTATTTCAATTCAATTGACTTGTGTGCCCAGACAGAAATTGGAGTGTTCCTGCCACAAATCTCCTTAATCTTTCCTTTAAGAACAAACAAACAGAAAAACAAAATAAAATTAAAAACGGAGGCGAGTTGTACCTGCCTGCAATCCCATTACCAATGAGGCAGAGGCAGGAGCATGGCTGCAAATTCAAGGCCAGCCTGGTGATCTACATAGAGTCCCAGCCCAGCGGGGGCTACACACTGAGAAGCCTGCCTAAAGGTAACACTTTCTCTTCCCAGCTGTGTTTTCTTCGAATATTAAACTGTTTTGATTTTTCTTTCATACTGTCCTCTGTCTTTATGATTTAGACCCTCCATATCTCAGGAGCTGTGCCTATGTATAATGTTGTGTATCCAATGTACATGCACATTACAAAGTGACACCTAGTCCCTCAGCGGCCACATCAGGTGGGGGGTGGGGAGTGGGGAGGGAGAGGGAACGAGGGGGGGAGGGGAGAGGGGAGTGGGGAAGCGAGGGCCCCGCCTCCCCGAACCTGGCACCCTGTCTGAGGACTTAAGGATAAATGTGCCCACATGTCTCTGAAAAGACTCAGACGACCTCTGCAAGGAAGGCAGGGTGGGGAAGATGCAGAGAGCAGCGGTCTGTACCTTTTCATTTGCCCTTGCCTATCCTCCAATGAGCCTATAGATCCCATGAGCCACGAGTTCCTCAAGGGTTCATGAGGTCACTGTGGCTTTCCAGACCTCTGGGACAGCTCCCCTGCTCTGGTGACCCTGTGTCACCACCTGGCATGGCAGCAAGGGAGGCTCTAGGTGTCTACAGTCTGCCTGACCCTCTGTGTGGCCTGGCGGTGCTTCATCCAGGGCCTGGAGTTCATCCACGTAGACGTCCATCTTATCTGGACTGTCTAGGATATCACCAGAGACACTAGAACCTCCACTTTGATCCAGAGAAAGGTTGATATTTGGGGCTGTGAGCTTGAGATCCAGAGACTCAGGAGGGTCAGGCCTCATGTCTGAGGCCCTGAGACTGCGAATGCCCTCCCGGATGTGGTACCCATGCCTCCATCCTCCGTCAGCGTCTTCTGAGGATGACAGGCGGCTTGCTGGTGGTCGGGCAAGAAGGATGCAGGGTTCCGGTTCTTCAGCCCTCCCCCTCTGGGTCCATTCACAGCAAGTACAGATTCAGCTCCATTTTCTGGTCACATAGTATAAATTATTGATTTCTAGAGTTTCATATTTAAATACTTTCACACCAGTTGGTCATACGTAACAGAGATCACAAAAAGTAAAACTTTTTAGGGGAAAAATGACTTTACTGCATAGCTTAGGAGACAGTGTCTCCCCCAGGCAAGCATCTGATGAGAATTCTGCCCAGGATTGCACAAAAGCAGAGAACACAGCCCTGGGAATGAACGTTTGCATCAGTGGTTAAAACGTTCAGGGCTCTAACACCTTGGCCTTTCCTTGTCTCCTTCTCCCTCCATCTTTGGTATGAATCGGTGATGTCACCATCCTCAGGTAGGGGGGCCCAGGTGCCTGTTAACAAACAGAGGATCATTTGCATGCTATGGAGGACCACATTGGAAAAGATTTTTCGAAAACAACTATGGAAACACATGAACCTAAAGATTTTCAGCTTAGGTCCAAGATCACCAGGACTTCAGACACCATTATCCCTCTGTTTCCAAAGGACTGTGTCATTGAAACTGCTGAGCACGGTACAGACAGGACTCCTCAAGGCACAGTGGACAAGGATGAGTTCTGAATACTCATCACTAGAAATGGGGGTACATGACAGTACATTAGAGTCCCGGGCAAAATAAGCTTCGTTACTTTTTAAAATTAAGATTTCCCAGCCAGCTGTGGTGGTGCACATCTGTAATCACGGTACTTGGGTGACTGACACAGGAGAATCCACTATAAGATCAAGACTTGCCTGGACTCCACAGGGACTTGGAGGCCAACCTGGGCTACATAGTTAGAGTCTATTTCAAAAACAAACAGGATCAAAAGAATTTCCCAAATTGAACCTCCTCATTTGCACATGCTGCCTGCTGATCCTCTTCTAGGGACAGATCCTAGGCAGTGCTAGGTTAAGATGTAGATGAGACTTTTTAGGGAACCGCAGTGCGGAACAGTTCTCTACTCATTAGTTAGAACCCAGTGTCTCTGGGAACCCAATAAAGTGCAATGCACTTAGGAACTCTGCTCTGCTCCTTGGAGAGGTCTAGTTAGTCCAGTTCTCGGTGTTAAAAAAGCTGGTTCCTTCCAAGTAACACGGAGTAGCTTCCACACAGAGTATTTTCCAAACACACAAAACTTACCGTGGTCTGGACATTATTTTGTGTACTCTTAAAAAAGTGTCTAAGATGCACATTCTACATTTTTAAAACATTTAACAAACAAAAGCAATGGAAGGACCAGCCGGCATAGAACTCAGCCCTGCAGCTCCTCCATGAAGCTGCCTCCCAGGATGACAGCCTATGGAGATTCTGAGCACGTGATGCAGTGCATGGAGAGTGCTCGGAGAGCAAGTGGGACCCCGGAGGGGAAGCCCTGCATACACTTTATATTCATTTAATGCTTTCTCCCTCAAACAAAGTCTCACTAGCCCAGGCTGGCCCTGAACTTGTCCTTCAGTCTCAGGAGTACTGAGAGGGTAGATGTGAGTCACCCAGCCCGGCTGGTGGCCGCCTTGACATTTTGCATTTATTGGTTTGATTATTTATCGCCACTTACTTAGTTTTATTGGTGCTGGAGATGGAACCCAGAGCCACCTACCGAGTCGGTGAGCATTTTGTCACTGAGCCACGTCCCTAGGCCTGAGTCTATTTTTACTTAACTATAAAGGTATGCAGCACATTATGTGCAAGCCCTCTCACTTATACACACCCATAGCACGGTGGTCCAGACTCATCTATTCAGTTCCTCTTCTGCGGAAAGGAATGGAAGGGAGAGAGAGAGAGAGAAAGAGAGAGAGAGAGAGAGAGAGAGAGAGAGAGAGAGAGAGAGAGAGAGAGAGAGAGATCATTCACTGACATCAGATCTGTCTCTTATTTATTTTATTTATTTATGCACCCTGGAGTGCACTGTGTCTGTGTGGCTGATCAGAAAGATCTAAGGCTGAAACCTACTTCTATGCCCTCCCCCCCAACCCCCCACTCTGTGCTTCCAATCTGAGACCCCATCACAACAAAAATCACCACCTCTGGTTGGTTCAGGGACTCTGCCAGACCCGGAAGGAGAAGGACCTGTAGAACACCAGTTTAAGAGTGGGTAGCACTCGACCTCCTCCTCGGGGCCTCTTCTTGGTCCTCTCCCCCTCACTGGCAGGCAAGACCAGCACTCCTCTCACCACCACAGGGCATTATCAGGATCTAGGCTTCCAGCAATTCTCACTGCTTCCTCTCCACACCCAGTGACCTTCCTGCAGTGCCCACAGACAGGGTAGGTGACAAGCTCCTTCCTGTGGCTGCCCCCATGGCCCAGGAGCCAGCCATAAATGCCCCCATGCTGTCTGTGATGCTAGCCTAGCTCCGGGGGGGCACTGTAGTCTCCCCAGAGAGCCCCATCTCCATTATGTCCCCCCAGCTGCCAGGATCACAGTCCTCAGACTCAACACAATAAACACTTCACACGTGACCTGCTTCACAAGCACGCCAGTGACTTCCAGGTTGGGATTGATAACAGAAGTTCTATCACTCATTTAGCAAGTTCGGGAGTGGGGAACAAAGCATATTATGATTAATTTTTCAAATATTAGACCACTGAAAAAATTCTGCTTTATGAAAAAAAAAAAAAAAGACAGTAAAAAGACTTTTGTGGACGGGATAAAATCCCTGACATAAATGACTTAAGGAAGCATTCATTTTGGCTTCATTCGATGGTCAAGGGCTTTGGCTCACTGTTCGTGGGGATACAGTTCAGCACAGCAGGGAAGATGTGTCAGAGGGGACTTGGGACTCTGTTTGTTAAATCTTCTATGGCCCAAGAAGCAAAGGAAATCCAGTAAAAGCTGGCATGATCAGGGCAAATCTCCCACCCGTCAGCATCTCCAGTGACTCACCTCCTCCAGTTAGGTGCCAACTCTGAAAGTTTCCACAACCTCCCCAAATGCAGCACCCACTAGGGTCCAAGTATTCAAACTCATGAAACTGCAGGGAGCACTTTACACTCAAAGCACACCACCTTTACTTTAGGAAGTTAAGGTCATGATCAATAGCATGCTCTGGGTATCTAATATCCTCACCCAACAGTCTCACATCGGACTACAGATACAGGGGAATGGCAGAACGGATCCAGTCACAAACACCTGGGAATCTGGCACACACTGACCCTGGGTTGCAACTTCCATGACCTAATGCTGTATGGTGCATACATCTTACTCCAGAGATACTTGCTCATTCACAGCCATTTATGTTCTATTCATAATAGAAAATGGAAACAGCTAGTTCCATCAACTAAAGGGTAATGAAAATGTGATATATTTGCACACTAGAATATTATTCAACTGTTAAAAAGGAAGTTATGAAAATTTTAGGCAAACGGATGGAGCAGGAAACAATCATCCTAAGTGAGGTAACTCAGACCCGGAGACAAACTTTGCATGTTCTCCCTTATACGTGGATGCTAGCTCCTATACTTTAGATAGGCGCATTTCATTTGTAATAACCACAGAGTAAGGGAAGGGGCCCATAGAGATGGAAATGGGGAGTCTTCCAAGGGAAGGGAACATAGAATATGGTGTTACAAAGGGATAGAGGGGAAACCAGAATAGAAAGATTAAATATGAAGGGGGTGAAAGAGCAGACAAGAGGAAGGAATATAGGGAGAAATAGCTAACATTAAAGCCCCTCTGAAAAGTCATCTGCAAACCCAGTACTGTAGAAGACTCCTAAAATATATATGCATATAAAAGGAATATAAATGGATTCACCATGAACTGGGGAGACAATGCCCCAAATAGACAAGTTTGGGAAGGTTTTCTGTAACAGAGAAAACCTCATGGGTTTTCTCAAACCACCTCTTTCTCCCCACTGACATTCTCCAGATGTCTGGCACACTTCTAGGCACAGAAAGGCTCTTTATAAAGACGTAGGCTTGTTCCATGGCAGTAATAATTGCTGATACTTCAAAATCTAGTATTGATATTTCTTCTACTTTTTAAATATGTATTTGATTTTTATCTTACATGTATGCACATATACCTGAGTCTATGTTTGCCCACTATGTGAGTGCAAGAGTTCCCAGGGGTCAGGGGAGACACTGGATCTCCTGGATCTGTAGTTACATATGGTTATGAGTTACAATGTGGGTGCTGGGCTAGCTGGTCAGCCCAGACATCCTCCTGTCTCTACCTCCTTTCCTGCCATTGTTGGGGTCACAAGAATGAGAACCTGAGTCTAATCCCCAGACTGTGTACAAAAGGCAAGTGGTAGCAAACCCAGTGCTCGGAAAGTGGAGAGATGCATATCTGGGCTGCACTGGCCAGTCAGCCTAGACTGCTTAGAAAGTTCCAGGCCAGTGAGAGACCCTAGAGTCAAAGAGTGGGGTGAGGCTAGAGAGAGGACTCCTTGTTAAAAGGCTTGCATGAAAGCATACAGACTAGAATTTGGATCCCCAGGGCCACATAAAAGCAAGGGAGACATGGAGGCCACCTGCATTTCCAGCACTCCAGAGGCAGAGGCATGGAATCCCTGGGCCAAGCTAACGAGTGAGAGACTGGCTGCATCTCCAAACTTCAGGGGCAGTAAGAGACCCTGCCTCCATAATAGACTGATTGAGGAAGACATTCAACATCAACTTTGCCCCTCCACACGCATGCGCATCACATTTGAACATGAAGCTGCATACATGCCCATGAATATACATATGCAAAAAATCCCACACATGTACACATATACATAAATAAAATAAAAAGGTGGACAGCATCTAACATGTACACACATGGGGGGGGGGAGAAAGAGAAAGAGAGAGAGAGAGAGAAAAATAAAATAAAAAGGTGGACAGCATCTAACATGCACACACATGGGGGGGAGAGAAAGAGAGAGAGAGAAAGAGAGAGAGAGAGAGAGAGAGAGATTTGACACTGTATTATATCATTCTACACAAAGACTTGAAAGATTTGTAAGAGAGTAATGTATGATCCCAAAAACTCAATTAAGAGGCCATCTGCTACCACAGAAGCCCCACTATTCCCTTTATCTTGTTGCCACTTTGAGATATGACTTTTAATATCCCCTCCCTGGGGACTGAGCTTTTTTTTTTTCTCACTGTGTGGCTAATCCTTTCCCACTTCATGAAGTCAATACAATTACAATCTGCCGTGCAGTAGGCCTTACATAATGCAATCTGTCTTGTGTGACTCATCCACAGGTCAGAGCTGTCTATTAAGCATGGCCTGCATGTTTCCCAATCAAGATTCATTTTCATTGTTACCGTGTGTGTGTGTGTGTGTGTGTGTGTGTGTGTGTGTGTTGTGTTTACATATGTACATACGCACATGTAGCGGCCAGAGATCAACTAATTTTGAGTATTGTCATTCTTTAGGCAATGACACATTCCTTTTTGAGACAGGGTATCTCACTGGAGCCTGGGATTCACCAATTAGTTTAAGTTGACTGTCCAAAGAACTCTTGGAATCTACGTGCCTCTGCCTTCCCAGTGCTGGAAATCCAAAAACATGCCACTGTGCTTGTATTTTAAAATGTATACTGGGGACCAAGCTCAGGTCCTCAAGATTATGTGATGAGGGTTAATGACTATATCATCTCTCCTCCTCTGTTGTTAAGATTTTTTTCTTTAAAAAAAAAAAGATTATTTTTAAGAAGATTTGGCAGTGACACAGCCATCTGTCTACTCACTTAGCGCTGTTTCTACAGTAACTATGACCACTTCTCAACCATGTTCATCTCTGTGGAGCTTAATACCAAAGCCACAATGCCCATGTGGGCCTGAACACCTGGATGTTTCCTCTAGGCAAAAATGGAGGAAGCTGGGAAGGTGACCATTGACGCTGGATAGCATCACATGTGCATCAGAATGAGAAAGAGGTAGGAGAAGCCATTCAAGAGAAGATCCAGGAGAAGGCTGTGCAGCAGGAGGGCCTCATCAATGTCTGTAAGCTATGCTCCACCGCTATGAGAGAAAGTTACTGAAGGAAGCCTTTTAGAAGCCTTGTGAATCCCAGACTGAACTATCTGGATGGACCTCTGGGTTATTCGCTGGCCACAGGGACATTAGCAGGGGAAACATTAGTTCCCAAAGACAATAAAGGCAATGCTTTCATCATTAAAACAACATTCTTGGGTATCTAAGAGGTCATGGTTGATGAATGAGGAGTTAGAGGTAGCCCTGGGTGTCTGCAAACACTTCTGGATTGAGAGACAGGACTGAAATATAAAGCAGTGACTAGTCAAGCACCACCCATACTCCACCCAGGACAAACTGATCCAGGACTATTGCTCTAAGGCCATCTGCATCATGGTCTACAGCTCTCCTGAACTCTGGATAGTCCTTGAGCCAAGCCAGAAGAGTCTGTGCTATTATAGGATCTCAAGGTTACACAGATCACTGCAAAGCACAAGAAAACCTATGTGACTCAGTTTAATATCCAGAGTGACACCTGAGTCTGTGACATTAGGACACGTACATGAGGACATTCAAGTCTTTGACTTCAAGTTGAATGATGAGGAGGCACCACCATTCTTGGCTTCAGCAGACACTGGAGGGTATATCCTGCCTGAGAAGGTGAATGTGGAAGAATAGCCCCACTGTGTGGGATACTGAAGCCAGGCCATCCGATAGGGCTGCTCAGTAGAACCCCTTTTCTCTGGCTCACTTCTCCTGAGTCCTCTTTCGACCAAGTCTGTCTGATGTCCTTTAGTGTCCACCTTATCATAGACCCAAACTAGAAAATGTTGTACCTAAATCTTGACTCAAAAGGATGCAATTGCTTTCATTAGCTGGTTTTGATCAAACACACTGAAAACATACAGATAGATAGATGATAGATAGATAGATAGATAGATAGATAGATAGATACAGAGATACAGAGATACAGAGATAAGAGATAAATAGATGGCTATTGAAATATTACGACAAACACACCTAGGCTGGGTTATATAATTTTGTAATCTAATATCTAAAACATTGTACTGGACAGAATCTTAAATAGATACTAGGGAATGGACACTGTGCCCCCTGTGCTCATTGACCAAGTCTACCTTGTACCCTTAGTAACTAATCCAAAGCCAATCAGAATCAGCACAGTCCTAAAGCCTGCAGCTTAAAGTTTGCAGCTCGCCTCCCTAGGTCTTTGATGCTGCGTCCATTTACCCAGAAGTTTCCCTCGGCTTCACATAGCAAACCAGAGCTCCCATGTCTTCCAGGTGAGTGGAAGATGGTCACTCTGGCTGCAGTGTCGCAGACATAAAGGAGAGAAAGCTGTGGTATTGATCTTAACAAGCTGAGAGCTTAGAAAAGGCTGATAAGAGAGTCTAGCACAGGAATGGCCCCCATGAAAAGAATAACAGAAGTCCCCAATCCTCCATCAGGTGTGTTTGTTTGTTTGCTTGTTTACTTATGGTTGTGACCAAATACCTGGTAGAAAGAACTTAAAGAGATAGAGCCTTGATTTAGCTCGAGGTTTAGGGGCTAAGGTTCATCATGGAGGAAGGTAGAGTCAACCAAGGGAGTTTCATGCAGCTGGTGCCTCTCACATTGGCTGTTTAGGAAGCTGAGAACTGGCTAGAAGCATGACAGGGCTCTGACCCTCACGAGAGTCAGCCTACAGCTCTCTGCCTCTGTCAGCCAGGCCTTACAACCTCCTACCACTTCCTTAGAGACCTAGTTGGTAGCTAATTCCTTCCAACATCATAAAGTCAATACGATTACAAACACATGAGCCTGTGGGGGACATTCCAGACTCGAACTGTACAGGCTGAACCACACAGCACAAGGGAGGCATGGCATGGAGCAGGAGGTATGGGGCTGCAGGGTCAGGCTGCCCATGAAGGTCTTGTATTAGATGTTTCATCACAGCAACACAAAGTCTGATGTCATAACACACGCAGTTATTGGAGCAGCAAAATGAGATAGAAGACTGACTGGTGACAACAGAGGTAGGAAGGACATCAGGACAGGAACAATACGCTTTGCACTTCTAAGGAATCATTTTGAGGATATCTGATCAATTTCAACAGAAATCAACTTGATAGGCCCAGGAATATATGAAAGGCTAACATGTAAAAATGAAGCATTTCTTGGGTGTGGCAGAGGACTCAGGTTTGGCTTCAAGCACCATCGTTAGGCTACAGGCTCATAACTGCCTGGAGCCCCACTCTCCTCATGAGTTTTCCTGTTTCTGGAGGAATGCAGAGCTTTGTAGCACAGCTGTACAAACTGAGCGCTTTGTTGTTTTTTTTTTTGGGGGGGGGGAAGAGCTCTCTATCATTCACCTGGTAAATGATGTCAAATGAAAGTGGCCTCTGGAGGCTTCCAGCCTACCTAGTTGTAAAAGAATAGACCTGCTGTTGACGTGGATGGGCATGCTTGCCTCTCGTGTCTTTTATATTCATTGGGCATAACTTGTCCTCTCCCCACCCTCTTCCTCTCTTCCCCACACATCTTTCTCTTTGCTTTCCATCACAGCCCTCTCAGATTACTCTGATCCACAGTAGTACACTACACTCACGTCCCATAGCACTGCTGCCCAAACCAGCATAAATGCAAAACCTCTTTGCATTTCTGTTTAAACGTACGCGGTACTGGGGCCCACACAGGGCCAGTGTGTGATTCAGAGATGTCAAATCCAAATTTGGAGACCAAGGCAGACTAAATGGAAGCCTACTCACACCAATGAATAAAAAGCCTCCTGTCAGAAACCTAACTAAATGACATGGTTCTCAGACATGAAGCCAGAGTCTCACTTTGGGATGAACTGTCTATAATCTTCAATTAGCTACTTTTCCTTTGGCGTGAAGAATTTGAATTTGATCCTTTGAAGATACCTGCAGCTCTAACAATTGAGAACACTCGTCATAACAAAAACTAATATGGACTTACTGAAACATTCATAAAACTCAAAAACACATTTTAATAAACCTACTACCCGAGACAATTCATGATAGGATTCAGACAAACTCTTCTATTTCTTGTTTATTTATTTGACACTGGATCTTGTTATGTATGTGCTCAAACTCTTGATCCTCCTGTCTTAGCATCCCTAGTGTTGAGATTAGATGTGTGCACTACCATACTAGTCTCCTGACTCATATTTGTATACATAATATATATATAAGTCAGGGCATAAATGGACTAAATGTAACTAAATTTCTCCATTAATACACACATTCCCAGAATATTTTTCTTTTTTTTCCAGATATTTTATTACTCTGTAACATTCAATCTGTGGCACCAGTAGCCTTCAATTTATTAATCCCAATCAGTATCCTTTAAAATATTCAATCTTGCAAGTAATAAATTATACCAACATCATTATGTATAATATATGAAAGCCATTATATACCTCATGTATAAATATATATTTAGTATACATTTTGATAACACATAGACTATGTAATAATGGCTTCATTGTGTTTTATAACAGTGAGAAACTTAAATAAGGTGACCTTAAGCTCATATAATACGTGAAGATAATATATATTTTTAATATCTCTTCTCTTTTACTTTCCTTATAATTAGATTCTAGAAGCAGGACCGTGGGATCAATAGCCATGCATTCTCTAGTTTATGGATGTTTCTGAGGATGACTGGCCTCCAGAGTAACGTGCTTCCCAAGGAGCAGCCCCACCACACAGTGAGCAGGACCCATGTTTTGACAATAAAGGGAACCACGTCAACCAAAGAAGACGCTGGAGAGCTAGAAAACTTGTGTCCAATATCAAGCACATACTACTGTAATTGTTACATTATAGGCATCCAAACAAAGGGGGAAAAGTAAGTAAAGATTAAAATACCAGATAGCAAGGGATCAGACTTAAGTCTATTTTAAAGAATATCATTTGGCAAGTTTGTTTAACTAGAACACAATAAGGCTCATCTTTGGCCACTGAAGGAGGAAAGTAAATTGCTTTTAGAATCTCACCTTGACCTTGAATCCCAGCTCTATCTGACATAGCTATAAACGTTGAGGATGTGTTTGTGGTTAGAAAGATATAAAAATGCCTCATTTTCAGGAGGGGTGAAGGGGTCAAATGAGGTTGTCTTAGTCTATCCTGGTAGCACAGGATACCATACTCAGGTGAGATATAAAGACATAAAATTGCTTATACCTCAGGAAGCTTGGAGTCCAAGTTCAGCGCGCTGGCCTTGGCTGATGAGAACGGCTCTCTGCTTCACGGGTGGTGTCACAAAGCACGTCCTCATGCCTGGAAAGCAGAAGGGTCAAAGAGATAAACTTTCTTTGAAGCATCTTTTGTAAGGACATTAGTCCACTTTACCCAACGGCCCCACCCCTTAAGACCACCACAATCAGAATTCAGCATCAACAGGAATTCTGAAGGGAAGATTACCTTCTGGCCATGGCAGAGATAACCAGGGCAAGCTCTCCATGATGCAAAGGTGCTTCATAAATGATCTTGTTCTGTTCATGGACTGCCTTCCAACCCTCCATCCTGACCCCTGGAGCTGAATTTAAATCCAAAGCCCACTCACACTCCAGGAATGGTCTTGGGTGGCAAGTTTTTGGTTTTGGATACATACAGTTAAAGGGTAAACTAAACAAAGTTCTCCTTCACCTTACAAGTGTCTCTCCCTGTCTCCTTAGCCCTCCAGATGCAGGCTGTTATCAGCACATGAAAGCCAGACCCTCACAGTCTACTAAGCAGGTTAACTAGGTCCTTGGCAATTCTTTTCTCTCTGAGCATCTCTCTTTCTTTCTCCTCTTGGTTACATCTACACACACACACACACACACACACACACACACACACACAAACACCCCCACACATACACACAGAGTATCTCCACCACCACCACCACCTCTACCACTGCCACCAACATCAACATCATTTTACCAAGCAGGAGCAGTGGCAATAGAGTATAATATCTGGGGGTCTACAGAATTTCACTGACCAACAAATGAAAAAGAGGTAGAGGTAACCCATACATAATCCTAGGCATTTTGTTTGATATCCTATGCATTTGGGAGAGAAATCCACTCCAGTAGGGTAATTCCATCTAGACTCTATGTATGTGGATATTCATATATATATATACATATATATATATACATATATATATACATGTGGATATTCAATGTATATATACATACGTACAACACATATATGCTGTGTATATACATATATACATGCACATATACATATATTCATACACATACACACAATACACACATATATGTCATATGTAGTATGTAGTTTATGTGAGTGTGTGTGTGCTTTAGGAAGCTTCTAAAATAGTATGTTTCCATAAGGGATTTCAAAGGTCTTTAGTGTTGGTCTTCCTCCCTACACTAACTACTTCTTCCAGCCTTCACTCTCATCTTCCCCTGCACTTACCCTCTGTGTCCCATTATACCATTTCTCCTTCAAACTATATAATCTGTGTTCGACTATACCTGCCTCTTAAGACACGCCCACTTCTCATGGCCCATTTCTAGTTTCCAGATTTTGACAAGAGCTCCAACTTAAGCATGCTAACTAAAGATTCAAAGCTAGGAACCACATACGAAAGTAAACATGTGGTGTTTGTCTTTCTGGGTCTGGGTTACCTCACTCGGAATGAGTATTCCCAGTTCCATCCATTTACTTGAAAATTTCATAATTTCATTTTTCTTAATAGCTGAATAACACTCCATTGTGCAAGCACTCAGCATTTTCTTTATCCATTCATCAGTTGGTGCACATCTGAGCTGTTTCCATTTTCTGACTTTTATGAATAGAGCAGCAATGAGCATGGATAAGCAGGCATCTCTATAGTAGGAGACACAGTCCTTTGGGGTTTGTCCAGGAATGGTATATAACTGGAACAAATTTTGTTTATTTGTTTGTTTTTCTCTTTCATTTTGTTTTGTTTTTACTTTGTTTGTACCTATGTGAGTTTATGTGAATCACATAAGTGCAAGTGCCCAGAGAGGCTAGGAGAGGTTGTTGGATCTCCTGGAACTGGAGTTACAGGCAGCTGTGAGCTGTCATGAAGTTGTTGGGAACCAAACAGATGTTCTCAACTGCTAAACCATTTCCCCAATCCTGCTGAGAGATGGTATTAAATTGCCTCTGAAGTGCTTATCATTAACCCCATAACTAGAGAAGCGTGTTTTTGAAGTAGATGACAAATAATTCAGAAACTCACAACTGGTCAATGTGCAATCATAGACTGTGGCATGCTCAGCTCTAACTGAGACAGCTGTGTCATAGCTCCTTCCTCCAAGACCCAGGAATTGTTGCAGCAGAGGCAGAAAGACTGTAAAAGCCAGAGGTTGTAGAGAACTACCATGAAACAGGGTTTCTCAGCTATAACAAGGCTGCTATACATATGAAGTCATAGTGACAGTTTTAGCTGTGTACACAAGACCTGTACACGATCAAGCCGGTCAAATTGCCATTATGAATAAGGGAGAGGCTCATGAAGTCCCACCCCTGGCTAAGGGGGATTGCAATGAATGGCTTTTGGGGTAGAGTGTCAGCTTTTTTCAGGGGTGTGATTTCTAATAGGGCGCCATGCTCCAGGGGGATGGTCCTGCAACCATCCACATACTGGTAGCAGGAAGTGTATCCAGTGGGTTAAAAAATAAGAGGACGTGCAGTTGGGAAAGAAGAGTGAGATGTCTGTGGGAGGAGTTGAGGACAATGCAGATTTGATTAAAACACACACCATATATATGTATATATATGCACATATATATCAAGCAACTTTTTAAATCTTTAAATGGACACTGTTTTCTTAGCCTCTAGCATCCTCAGCAGATACTGTGATTAAAATGTAAGGCTTTAGGGATAGAGGAGATAACTCAGCTGGTAAAGTGCTTGTAATTTCAACCACAAAGACTTGAGCTTGAGTCTCAGAAACCATGTGCAAAAAGGCCAGGGGTGGTGACACTGACTGGTAATCCCAGGATGGGTGACACAGAGATAGCCAGATCTGTGGGACTCACTGAGCATCTAGCCCAGTCTGCTTGACCAGCTCCAGGTCAGTGACAGATCCTGAACAAAACAAAACAAAACAAAACAAAACAAAACAAAACAAAACACAAGGAGATAATACTTGAGGAGGGACATTCAAGGTTATCCTTTGTTCTGCTAATTTTCCTTGCTGTGTACATATGAATATGCACATACATGAACATGTTCACTTGTGTTACTAAAATGTGAGGCTTCAGAACCAGGCAGTCCTGGATTTAAATACCATCTCTGCCATTAAGAATAGTAGCAGCCAAATAGTAAAGATTCAATAAAGAGTCCTGATGATGATGATGATGATGATGAGGAGGAGGAGGAGGAGGAGGAGGAGGAGGAAGAGGAGGAAGAGGAGGAAGAGGAGGAAGAGGAGGAAGAGGAGGAAGAGGAAGAAGAACAGGGATGTTGCTGAGAAGGAGCAAGGCAACAAGAAAATACCATCTCTGCTGTTTTCATAAAACAACCAAAATTATTTTATTATTTCTAGTGCATTTATTACAGATGAGAATTTGGAAGCAGGGATACTATTTGTATTACCTTCTAGCCAGGTGCTTAATAACTGACTGCCTTGTAGTAGGCTTGATCTATAAATTTTACTGAATGAAAGAACTCAAATACATGATTCGATAGTAGAAAAATAATGACTTCACATGCCCACAGCTCTGGCATTAGCCATATGTGTTTTTAATCTGGACTCACCCATTTACTACGTGAAGTGGGCTGTTAACTTGCCTTCTCCCCTTAAAGTTGGAACGAGGATGTGAAAGGATGAGAATTACAGGCTATGAACACCCCCCCAGCCCCCCACCCCTACCCCCGTGCCTAAGGCTTAAATGACCCCAAAACGCAGAAGTTTAGCCCGCTCTTTGTTAGCCCAGGAGTGCACACGTCACAACCCACCTGCAGGGCAGTGTCCAGCCGCGAGCCTGGGAAGGTCCCTGGTGTCCTTTCCCATCTCGCCTCCGCGGAGCAGCTGGGGCGAAGGCTAGCGCAGCTGGGCTGGCAGGATCACCACCAGGGCTGCGGGGCGGGGCTCGTGCCTGGCGGACACTCAGGTCCCCAAGCACCTACTACTAGTTGGGGGGCCTTTGAATACGTAATCCTGGCCCTGTAACAGGAAGTACTTATGTGACCCTGGCCCCATAACAGGAATTGCGTAACAGGAAATGCCTGAATGACCCTAGGTGGCAGCCACGTAAGCGGAAATGACCTAACTAGTTTCTATCTGGCTTCTATAGGAAACTGATTGGTTCTCGGAGAGCGCGGAGCTATAGAGTGGTTTGTGTTAGGAAGGTTCTTTTGTAAGCCTATAAAAGGTGTCCTGATTCTGCACTCCGTTCACGGTCTTTTAACCTGCGGTGGTGTAAGGCTGTGATCCCCAGAGGCTCTGGAATAAAAATCCTCTTGCTGTTGCATCAAGACTGTTTCTCGTGAGTGATTGTGGTGTCGCCTTCCAAGGCGTGGGGTGCCAGGGGCATCCCCGTTTTTCTTTTGGGTCTTACAGATGGACTCTACCCAAGAGCCAGGAGACTTGAGTGATGAAATGTATATAAAGAACTTAGTGCTGTACCTGAATCAGTGCTCAACAAAAGTTAGTTACTCCAAAAGCCACCATTTGGCCCAAACTGACAGGAAAAGATGCCTAGCAGGGCACACCAGCTCCCTGGCACCCATGCCAAGTTCTCCTAAACTGTTAGCATGCTCTCCCGGCTTGGATGCTCATGAATGTTCAGAAAGCCCAGCTAGCCTTTCTCTCCTTCCTTCAAGACAGCGAAAGTAACAGTGAGGATCAATTGCCTTCCTGAGGTGCCTGTATCCCAGCTCAGTCATTGCGTCTGGATTCACCATTACAATAAAACATGCAAATGGCCTGTCTGTTGATTCTTATCCCTAGGCTAAGGCCAGACATTTTCAATTTGGCTTCATTTGCATCCATTTAGATAATGGTGGCACCAACAGATCTCTCCGTTCCCCTCTGCCTTTTGTTCAAGAATCTAGCCTGAAGGTGCTTTTTAGAGACCACACTGATAAATTAATTCTATCATTACTGCTGCCCTGGAGTCCCTGGGGCAGCCAGAGCACATATTAACTTTTGCCTGTGGTGCTGCGCAAACAGCAGATTGGGAAATGGTGAGTAACTCACTCTGGCTGCAAATGTAAAGGAAATTTATGAAGCTAGGAAGGAAAAGCCACAAGGAGCAGGGCCGTGATGTAGCTTCCAATTTCAAACAACAGGCTATCCACAAATTAAGGTCACTTCCTCTGCTCGGAGGTATGACTCAACAGGAAGAGAGAAGACTCTCCCTCATTTGTTACTACCCACACTCCCTGGTCATTTGATAATTCCACATGGGACTTGGGAGTGAATGATAAACTCTAGACTTGCAGGGCCCTGCAAACTACATAAGCTCAAAAGTCCTTTGCAGCTCCCCACTATCTGTTTTTGCGTTGCTTGTTTTTGTTTTCATCGTATAACAGAGAAATTATAAGTTTTAGATTTTTGAGGAGACTGAATTATGCTGGAGACTTGGAACCGATATTACAACTTCCCTTGGGAAAACTGGTGGATGCTACTCACAACAATGTGTGCTCAAGCATACATACACAAGTTCTATAGGAGTTTCACGTGTTTTTTTTTTTTATGCAAAATTTACATTAGAGTCCTGTTGATTTAAGAGAAACTTAAATTGATTTCTAAGACCGTGTCTCTGTCTGCCATTCACTCATGCACATTTATAGAATCACTGTGTTCAAGCACCATTCGAGGTCTTGGGACTCCAAAAATACAGGAAGCAATTTCCTCGACTTAGGCTGGTTTTGTATTTGGATGGTTAAAGATCTTGCTTCATTTTTCGTGGCTGATAACTGCCTCTAGACACATTAAAGCATACTAAAGATATGGAAGAGAAAGCATTGCTAAATCTGGCTCAGGGTGTCAGGGATGATGTGTCAGAGGAAGTGGCATTTGAGCATTATGTTCACAATGTGTGTATACAATATCCATTTTTATTGGGGGCAATCTTGACTATGTTTATTGGTAGCTTAGTCATGGAATCAGCCTAGGTGTCTATCAACAAATGAAAAGATAATGGATATGTGGTGTATATGACAATGGGATTTCATTCAGCCTTAAAGAAGAATAAAATCATATTGCTTACAAGAAAATAGATATAGCTTGAGATCCTCATGTTAATTTGAATAAGACAGACTCAGAAAAAGATCACTTTTTCTTACTTGTGGATGTTAAATCCTATTTAGACACATCAGATCACATGGGTATGTTGTGAAATAAGAAAGGAGGTAGACTAGAAGGGGGTTAGCAGAAGAGGCAAATGAGGGATAAAAAGAGGGGTGGGTATTTTGACATGGTCAAAGTACATGAGAAACTTGAAAGAAACCATCTTTTTCAAATCCAGCACAGTATATACAAGGAATGCATGTACAAGGAATGTATGCAAATACAAAATAAGTAAGTAAAATTTTGTGTAAATCCATCAGGGAATGGGGGTTGTGAGAGAATCCCCAGCAAAGAAGACAACAGGGACAAAGGCTAGGTTTGGTTTGGATCCTTCTGGGATATTAAAATCTACAAATGCTTAAGGCCATTGTATGATGATGAGTCCATTGTATGATGATGTATCTTCATGGCTGCATATAACCTACACACACCCTCCCACATACTTTAACTTATTCCTAGGTTATTTACCCTATCTTATGCAATGAAAATGTAAGGAAATACTTCCTTTACTATATTATTGGAAAATGATGACACGAAAGATGTCTGTATATATTGAGTCCCCATGTAAGTTTTTCCTCAATAACATTTATGAGGTGTGGAGATGTGGCTCAGTTGGTAAGATGCTTGTCTAGCATGCTGAAGCCCTGGACTAAATCATTGGATATCTGTAGCTCTGAAGAGGTCAGGACAAGAGGATCAGAAATCAAAGCTATCCTTAGCTATGCAGTGAGTTCAAAGCTAGAGAGACTATAAAAGGCCCTGTATCTCAAACAACAGCAATTGCTAAAATGATCTTTTAAAATGGTATGTATAAAAAAAGTGATATGTATAGTTCAGGGCCAATAGAATGTGCAGTGCAAAACACAAAGCTATGGAAAGCTAGCTGGGACAAGGTTGAGCTCTGTCTGGAGCAAGGGAAGGAAGACTCTAGGGAGAAAATCAGACAGAATCTGAGAGTTTCTAAGTCATGTTTCCATGAAGTCTGAACTTTCCCTGTGGGCAACAGGTACAGATTTCTCTTGTACAAAGGCTATGTTAGACCTCTGTAGGAAAAACAAACCCACGTTTCCCTAATAACAGAACTGTTACCATACCTCATGTTCCATTGCTACCAATGCACGCACATGCACACACACACACACACACACACACACACACATATACACACACACTCGTGCACATGCACTAATTCTCAATTAAATGAGTTTTCAGACAGCTTAGAAAGCCCAGTGGAAAAGGAAGGGTATTTTTAGAGTAAAGCACAGCCTGGTCCCCTAAGGGGTTGGATGCGCAATATTAACAGAAGATGATATAAGCTTCACAAATCTAACCAAGAAAAGCAGCTGCTCCCCCGAATTCGTGGCCAGTAGTATTTAACACTGGCTGATAGTGTTTCTTCATCTATCTGGAAAGTATGGAAGTTAACGTATTATATTAACAGCAGTTGTACTTAAGGTCATGGGATGGTGGTGGACCCAACGAGGGAAGGGAGAAGCTAGCTAAAATGACTGTGCATAGCTTGGCATGGTGGCTAGTACTTGTTAACCCACACTTGGAAGTCTGAGACAGGGGGCTTGACTTGAGTTCACTGTGAAGGTCTGGACTACCTTGAGATAGGGTGACACCCTATCTCAAAAAAAAATGTGTAAAACCAAACTTACTTCTGGAAAACTTCAAATTTATTTCCAAAGAACGGTACATATTCAGTCTATTTCAGTCTTTTTATCCATATTTCTTTTGAGACAGAGTATAACTGCGTGGATCTTATTGGCCTGGAATGTGCTACATAGAACTGTCTGACCTTAAACTCACAAAGATCTACCTGTTTCTGCCTCCCAAAGTAGTGCAGCTTCTGCTGGGATTAAAGTATTTACCTACCACTATTCCCACCTCATCTTTTAAAAATTCAGTTTGTACACTACAATGTTTCTAAAAGGGTACCAAAATGCAAATTTGTGCCAATTTTACTATATCAATATATTTTTCAATTTACATAGATTAAATGAATATATGTGACCATCACTGTAAACATTGGTTTCTACACATAGTAATTTATAAATAAGTGTATCTTAAAAGCTGAATTAAAAGAGCACTGTGATCTAATTTGTTGAATTGTGTTTTGTTTTCATTTTTGTTTTTCAAGACAAGGTTTCTCTGTGTAGCCTAGGCAGTCCTTAAACTCACTCTGTAGACCAGGCTGGCCTCAAGTACTCAGAGATCCACCTGTCTCTGCCTCCCAAGTGCTGGGATTAAAGGCGTGCACCACCATTACCTGGTTAATTTGTTGGATCTTAATACACTGTCTTAAGTTGGAAAATAACCAACTTTACCAGAAGTGAGGCAAGCCCTCACTTCCTAGAGCCTCAAATTACTGTTAATTGATAACCTATCTCACCACACAGACAGTAACAAGTGCTTGGTATGGCATCCTCTACTGTACCTTGTTACAGGGATAGTAGGTGTTTACTCCCCCACAAATATTTCAGGTAAATGGGCTAGAGCAGTGTTACATTCGAACACCATTTGTTTCACTCCTGGAGATGGCAGATGGAGATGGTTGGTGTCTGAGGTCTTGACTGAGGACTTTCATGGAAGACAAGATGCCATGGAGGGTGTCTGGGATACTAGACACAGTTAATGACAGGGCCTGGTGTTAACCAGGTGTTGACCTGGTGTTAACCAGGCCTACATGAATGTTCCCGTTAACTGTCCCTGGGTGACAGAGAGGTCACTCTCAGAGGTTTCTTCTGGAGTGACAAGTGGCTGGACTCTAATCACTGCTGGAGGGGGCTGGGAGATCTCTGCTGGTCGGTGAAGTCTTTACCACCAAGTATGACAGATATTATATTGGCAAATTGCCTCATGCTGCTCGAGCTCACTGGGAAGCTGACTTTGGAAGCAGTGTAGCCCTGATTTTAGACCTGAGATTATTTGTCTCAAATAACTCTAATGTCTATTATCCGATGATGGCCTGCAGAACTCTGACAGGGAAGGATGTGAAGGTCAAAATTGTCCAAAAGTGAAGACATTGTGTCGTTTAGAACAGACAGAAGGCAAGCTGTAGTCACCAGGGTCCATCTCATGATATGAAATTGGATACCCTGGGAAAGTTCAGCCACAATGATCTCATCTGCGGAGAGAGTGCTCAGTAGGAGCATCAGCTTCCCAGGCAGACTCTGTCGGGCACCTAGAGGCCCTGATGTGATGATGGTGCCTTTGTTTGCTCTGTCAATCAGACTACTCCTGGCTTCTTTGCTGGATAGTGTGGCTTCCATCTATGTACATACTGGTACTTTAATATACTCTTTATTAAGCTCACTCATTCAAAACTGAAAGCACGCTTATTGAGGGTAGTTCTCCAGACGGCACAGAACACTATGCCACTCCTAGGGGTCTGACTTCAAGAACTTGTTCTCTTGTAACCCAGGCTTAGCAGTGACGGAGAACCGACTTGGAAAGACAGTGAGAGGTGCTGTTATCTCTGGGTGCTTGGCCTCTGAAAACATGTCAGGAAAAGACCTGTCACTCTAGGACAATGGGGTCATGACCTCTTTAGAGACATTGAACAAATCTTTCATGGGGTCACCAAACACAATTGGAAAACATAGATATTTACATAATAATTTATAACTAGCAAAATTGCAGCTATGAAGCAGTAATGAAAATAATTTTATGGTGGGGGGGTCACCACAACATGAGGAACTATATTAAAAGACCACAGCATCAGGACGATTGAGAGCCACTGTGCTAGGGAGACTGGGACATTCCACAAAAGGCATCGATAACGTGTCCTCAACTCCTCCTCCTCAGCCTCCCTTTCTTCCCCTCCCTATTCCTTTCTTTATCGCCTTCCTTCCTCTCTTCCACTCCCTCTTCTCCTCCTCTCTTTCTTTTTTCACTCTTCCTCATTTTCTTCCTTTTCCTTCATCCCTCTTCTGTGTCTCTTCTTCCTCCTCCAGACACATCTTTCCCAACATGTATTGATCCTCCCTCTATGGCCAAAGGCTTGGAACGTGGATATAGTCAGACCTAGATTTTGATCCCAGCTGGATCCTGAACAAGTTATTCATAGTTTACCTTACTCAGCCATAATGCGGGGAAAACAATCACCTCTACCCCCTAGGGTTGTTCTGAGACGTGAACAGGAAATATTTGTATAACACATGAACACACATGTATACAATACATAGATATGTTATAAATATTTGTTGTTTATATTATCTATATATATACATATATATCAAGTTCAGTGAACTTGTCTGTCATGAGGTAAATAATTAATATCATTGTTTATTATTCCTATCGTCTCATAGTTATATGTTGCCTTGTAATATAGTCTGTCAGTTTTTAATTTCTATTATGTGTTGTGATCATTTGCTCATATCAACAATCTATTTCTAACGTAAAAATGAATGATGAAACACAATTCTATCATCTAGATAGTATAGTTAAAAATATGATTTAGCATCATCTCCATCTTACTTAATTTTCTTAGTAATTATGAAGAAATATCACTCAAATTTCTATATGCTGAACCACAAGGATCTAAAGTTAGGGTTTGTTTTCTTTTTCTTTTTTTTTAATTTTTTTTTATTTTCTATATTCTATGTTTACATTCCAAAGGCTTTCCCCTTTCCCAGTTCCCACCCACCATAGTTCCCATAGTTCCTCTCCCCCCCCCAACTGTTCCCCAATCATTCCCCCTCCCCCCTCGGTTTCTTTACTAAACTGGATGCAATCTTTACAGGCCCAGGGTCCTCTCCTTTCTTCTTCTTGGGAATCATTTGACTTGCTATTTGTGTCTTGAGTATTTAGGGCTTCTGGGCTCATTAATATCCACTTATCAGTGATTGCATTTCATGTGCATTCTTTTGTGATTGGGTTAATTCACTCAGGATGATATTTTCCAGGTCTAACCATTTACCTACAAATTGCATGAATTCATTATTTTTAATTGCTGAGTAGTATTCCATTGTATAAATATACCACATTTTCTGTATCCATTCCTCCTTTGAGGGATATTTGGGCTCCTTCCAATTTCTGGCTATTATTAACAAGCCTGCTATAAACATAGTGGAGCATGTGTCCTTATTGCATGCAGGGGAATCCTCTGGGTATATGCCCAGGAGTGGTATGCCAGGGTCCTCTGGAAGTGACATGCCCAATTTTCTGAGGAACCGCCAAACTGATTTCCAGAGCGGTTTTACCATTTTGCAATCCCACCAACAGTGGAGGAGTGTTCCTCTTTCTCCACATCCTCGCCAGCACTTGTTGTCTCTTGAGTTTTTAATCTTAGCCATTCTGACTGGTGTGAGGTGGAATCTCAGGGTTGTTTTGATTTGCATTTCCCTGATGACTAATGATGTTGAACATTTAAGGTGTTTCTCGGCCATCCGAATTTCTTGTGGTGAAAATTCTTTGTTTAGCTCTGTGCCCCATTTTTTGATAGGGTTATTTGTTTCTTTGTGGTCTAACTTCTTGAGTTCTTTGTATATATTGGATATTAGCCCTCTGTCGGATGTGGAGTTGGTGAAGATCTTTTCCCACTTTGTTGGTTGCCATTTTGTCCTTCTGACAGTGTCCTTTGCTTTGCAGAAACTTTGTAATTTTATGAGGTCCCATTTGTCGATTCTTGATCTTAGAGCATAAGCTATTGGTGTTCTGTTCAGGAACTTTTCCCCTGTGCCCAAGTCCTCCAGGGTCTTCCCAAGTTTCTTTTCTAATAGTTTCAGTGTGTCTGGTTTTATGTGGAGGTCCTTGATCCACTTGGAGTTGATCTTAGTGCAAAGAGATAAGAGTGGGTCAATTCGCATTCTTCTGCATGTTGACTTCCAGTTGAACCAGCACCATTTGTTGAAAAGGCTATCTTTATTCCACCGGATGGTTGTGGCTACTTTATCAAAGATCAAGTGACCATAAGTCTGTGGGTTAATTTCTGGGTCTTCAATCCTGTTCCATTGATCTGCTTGCCTGTTGCTATACCAATACCATGCAGTTTTTAACACAATTGCTCTGTAGTACTGCTTGAGGTCAGGGATATTGATTCCCCCAGAAGTCCTTTTATTGTTGAGAATAGTTTTAGCTATCCTGGGTTTTTTGTTGCTCCAGATGAATTTGAGAATTGCTCTTTCCAGATCTATGAAGAATTGAGTTGGGATTTTGATGGGGATCGCATTGAATCTGTAGATTGCTTTTGGCAAGATGGCCATTTTTACTATATTGATCCTGCCAATCCAGGAGCAAGAAATATTTTTCAATCTTCTGAGGTCTTCTTCGATTTCTTTCTTCAAGGACTTGAAGTTCCTGTTGTACAGATCTTTTGCTTGTTTGGTTAGAGTTACGCCAAGATACTTTATGTTGTTTGTGGCTATTGTGAAGGGTGTTATTTCCCTAATTTCTTTCTCTGCCTGCTTGTCCTTTGAGTACAAGAAGGCCACTGACTTGCTTGAGTTAATTTTATAACCTGCCACTTTGCTGAAGTTGTTTATCAGCTGTAGAAGTTCTCTGGTGGAGTTTTTTGGGTTGCTTAGATAAACTATCATATCGTCTGCAAATAATGATAGTTTCACTTCTTCCTTTCCAATTTGTATCCCTTTGACTTCCTTATGTTGTCTAATTGCTCTTGCTAGAACTTCAAGTACTATATTGAAAAGATATGGAGAGAGAGGGCAGCCTTGACTAGTCCCTGATTTTAGTGGGAATGCTTCAAGTTTCTCTCCATTTATTTTGATGTTGGCTACTGGTTTGCTGTAGATTGCTTTTACTATGTTTAGGTATGGGCCTTGAATTCCTGCTCTTTCCAAGACTTTTAGCATGAAAGGATGCTGAATGTTGTCGAATGCTTTTTCAGCATCTAATGAGATGACCATGTGGTTTTTTTCTTTCAGTTTGTTTATGTAGTGGATTACATTGATGGATTTCCATATATTGAACCATCCCTGCATCCCTGGGATGAAGCCTACTTGATCATGGTGGATGATCGTTTTGATGTGCTCTTGGATTCGGTTAGCAAGAATTTTATTTAGTATTTTTGCATCTATATTCATAAGAGAAATTGGCCTGTAGTTCTCTTTCTTTGTTGGATCTTTTTGTGGTTTAGGTATTAGCGAAATTGTGGCTTCGAAGAATGAGTTGGGCAGTGTCCCTTCTGTCTCTATTTTGTGGAATAGTTTGAAAAGTATTGGTGTTAAGTCTTCTTTGAAGGTCTGGTAGAATTCTGCACTAAAACCATCTGGTCCTGTACTTTTTTTGGTTGGGAGGCTTTCTATAACCCCTTCTATTTCTTTAGGGGTTATGGGACTATTTAGCTGACCTACTTGATGCTGATTTAATTTTGGTATTTGATATCTGTCTAGGAAATTGTCCATTTCCTCCAGATTCTCCAGTTGTTTTGAGTATAGACCTTTGTAGTAGGATCTGATGATGTTTTGAATTTCCTCAGTTTCTGTTGTTATGTCTCCCTTTTCATTTCTAATTTTGTTGATTTGTATACTGTCTCTGTGTCCTTTGGTTAGTCTGGCTAAGGGTTTATCTATCTTGTTGATTTTCTCAAAGAACCAGCTCCTGGTCTTGTTGATTCTTTGTATGGTTCTCTTTGTTTCTATTTGATTGATTTCAGCCCTGAGTTTGATGATTTCTTGTCTTCTACTCCTCCTGGGTGAATTAACTTGTTTTTCTTCCAGGGCTTTAAGGTGTGCCATTAAGCTGCTAGTATATGCTCTCTCCAGTTTCTTTTTGGATGCACTTAGAGCTATGAGTTTTCCTCTTAGCACTGCTTTCATTGTGTCCCATAGATTTGGGTAGGTTGTACCTTCATTTTCATTGAATTCTAAAAAGTCTTTGATTTCTTTTTTTATTTCTTCCTTGACCAAGGTGTCATTGAGTAGAGTATTGTTCAGTTTCCATGTGTATGTGGGCTTTCTGTTGTTTTTGTTGTTATTGAAGACCACTCTTACTCCATGGTGATCTGATAGGAGGCATGGGATTAGCTCGATCTTCTTGTATTTGTTGACATCTGTCTTGTGACCAATTATATGGTCTATTTTGGAGAAGGTACCATGCAGTGCTGAGAAAAAGGTATATTCTTTAACTTTAGGATGAAATGTTCTATATATATCTGTTAAATCCAATTGGTCCAGAGTTTCAATTAGTTTCACTGTGTCCCTGTTTAGTTTCTGCTTTCCTGATCGGTCCATTGAGGAGAGTGGAGTGTTGAAGTCACCCACAATTATTGTGTTAGGTGTAATGTGTGCTTTAAGCTTTAGTAAGGTTTCTTTTACGAATGAGGGTGCCCTTGCATTTGGAGCATAGATGTTCAGTATTGAGAGCTCTTCTTGGTGGATTTTCCCTTTGGCCAGCAAGAAGTGACCTTCTGAGTCTCTTTTGATGATTTTAGGTTGGAAGTCAATTTTATCTGATATTAGAATGGCTAGTCCAGCTTGTTTCCTGAGACCATTTGCTTGTAAAATTGTCTTCCAGCCTTTTACTCTAAGGCAGTGTTTGTCTTTGACACTGAGATGTGTTTCCTGTATGCAGCAAAATGTAGGGTCCTGTTTCCGTATCCAGTCTGTTAATCTATGTCTTTTTATTGGGGAATTGAGTCCATTGATGTTAAGAGATATTAAGGAATATTAATTATTTCCTCCAGACATTTTTGAAATTATATTTATTTATTTTATTTATTTTTTATATTCGAGAGGTTACCTTCTTTTGGGTTTGATGAGAGGAGGTTTCTATCTTGCTTCTTACCGGGTGTAGTTTCCGTCCTTGTCTTGGTGTTTTCCCCCTATTATCCTTTGTAGGGCTGGATTTGTGGAAAGATATCATGCAAATTTGGTTTTGTCATGGAATACCTTGATGTCTCCATCTATGGTGATTGAGAGCTTTGCTGGGTAAAGTAGTTTTGGCTGAAGTTTGTGTTCTCTTAGAGTTTGCATTATATCTGCCCAGGATCTTCTAGCTTTCATGGTCTCAGGTGAGAAGTCTGGTGTTATTCTGATAGGTCTTCCTTTATAAGTTACTTGGCCTTTTTCTCTTGCTGCCTTTAATATTCTTTCTTTGTTTAGTACATTTGGAGTTTTGATTATTATGTGACGGGATGTATTTCTGTTCTGATCCAGTCTGTTTGGGGTTCTGTATGCTTTTTGTATATTCATGGGCATCTCTCTCTTTAGGTTGGGGAAGTTTTCTTCCATAATTTTGTAGAAGATATTTGCTGGCCCTTTAACTTGTACATCTTCATTCTCGTCTATACCTATAATCCTTAGGTTTGGTCTTCTCATTGTGTCCTGGATTTCCTGGATGTTTTGGGTTACAGCCTTTTTGCATTTAGTATTTTCTTTGACTGTTGAATCAATGGTTCCTATGGTATCTTCGGCTTCTGAGATTCTGTCTTCTATCTCTTGTATTCTATTGTTGATATTTGCATCTATGGCTCCTGATTTCTTCCCAAGGTTTTCTATCTCCAATGTTGTCTCCCTCTGCGATTTCTTAGTTGTTTCTACTTCTGTTTTTAGTACCTGGATGGATGTGCTCAGATCTTTCGCTTGCTTGATTGTGTTTTCATGTATTTCTTTAATAGATTTTTGTGTTTCCTCTTTCATAGCTTCTACTTGTTGGCCCACGTTCTTCTGTATTTCTTTAAGTGATTTTTGTCTTTCCTCCTTATTGTCTTCTTCTTTTTGATCCATCTTCTCCTGCATTTCTTGAAGTGATTTTTGTATTTGCCTTGTAAAGGCTTCTAACTTTTGATCCATTTTCTCTTCTATTTCTTTACGAGATTTTTCTATGTGTTCAGCTACCAGCACCCTGACCAGTGATTTTATATCCAAGTCTTGTTTTTCTGGTGTTTTGGGGTATCCAGGGCTTCCTGTTGTTGGCGAACTGGGTTCAGATGCTGTCATGTTGCCTTGATTTCTGTTAGTGACATTCCTTCATTTACCTTTTGCCATCTGGTTATTTCTGGTATTAGTTGACCCTGTTGTCACTGGCTGGTGTTTGAATCTCCTGTGAGGCTGGGCTTACCTGTTGTTTCTCTACTGGTGGTTATGCGTGATTGCTGCTCAACGGGATCACGAGCTGGCTGCCACCCGCTGACTTTGTGCACAGCCTGAGGTCTCCGGGAAGTGTGGGGGAGTGCAGCAGAGCCTCGGCAGGTGCTGCTGGGCCTGCCTAGTAGGGAGAGCCTAGCAGATCTCCCCACGTGGTAGCCCCTGATGGAATCTGTCTACCTGTGCCTTTCCAGCTGTGTTCTGGTTGCAATATGGAGGCCTGCCGCTATCGCTGGTCCGGGGTCCTGGGGAGCTAGGTGGTTCCGGCTGCCTCGGTGCACGGCCTAAGCTCGCAGGGACGTGCTGCAGAGCCTAGGCGCCTGGACCCGCCTGTGGGCGAGAGCTTAGCAGCTCTCCCTGCTCTAGCCCCAGACGGAGTCTCTACCTGCACCTTTCCAGCTGTGTCCTGGTTGCAATATAGAGGCCTGCCGCTATCGCTGGTCCTCACTCTTCTTAATAAACAAGAATTGTTGCTTATCCTGGTTCCGCTGGCAGGGTCTGAGCGCCTGGCAAGCTGGCTAGGTCTGGCTGACCTGCTACCGGCTGGATGGGAAGCTGCAGACAAGATGGCGCTGCCTGCAGGGGGTTCGGGGTCTGGCCTGCGAGTGCAGAGCGCAGGCACGGCCGCTGTACTCCAAACCGCTATAGTCTGTGCGCAGTTCCTGCCCCAGGCCTGAGTCCCCGGAGGTCTTAAACTCGGGCTGTCTCTGGTACCTGGTTCCGCCGGCAGGGTCTCAGCACCTGGCAGGCTGGCTAGGTCTGGCTGACCTGCTACCGGCTGGATGGGAAGCTGCAGACAAGATGGCGCTGCCTGCAGGGGGTTCGGGGGTCTGGCCTGCGAGCGCAGAGCTCAGGCACGGCCACTGTACTCCAAACCGCTAGTCTGTGCACAGTTCCTGCCCCCGACCTGAGTCCCCGGAGCAGGATTTGTTTTCTTTTATTTTAATTAGATAAAGAAGCAAGTTGGTTTTTTTTTTTTTTTTTTTTTTTTTTTTTTTTTTGCTAAGGGGTAGAGAAGGGCAGAAGAGGAGATCAGGATGGATTCCCTAAGAGATGTACACTTCCATCTCCCTTAAGAAGTTTTAATAGATGTCTGTTTGCTGTTGCTGCAACAGAATGTCACAGACTATACATCTTATAAATAGTAGAAATTTATGCAGATTACCCGTCCTGGAGTGGGAAAGTCTACAAACCTGATATTGGCATCTGATATGGGCTTTACAGTGGAAAGAAAAGCAAGGGAGGTCCATACACAGGAATCCCACTCCTGTGATGAGGGAACCATCTCCACGGTAACAAAACACTAATGCACCCACAACCTCATACCCTCTTATTTGGTGCAAATCCCAACACTATCGCTTTAGCCCATTTTGGACACTGTGAACATCTGAGAACAGCCACATGCCCTACAATCTCTGAATTGTCAAGCAAAGCATACTGGGTTATTTGATTGCTGAAATGGCACTTCACAGAGCTTCCTGCTTCCAGGTCCAGTTGCCACAGCTCCATCATTTCAAAGAGAACTTCAACAGCATGATTAGGAAAACAAGACTCACTGGAGCTTTGAGAAACTAAGCCACTTAGCCCTGTCGACCACATCAGTAACAGCTTGTTCTGTGAGATCTAGGTGTATACTGGCCTGTGTTCCAAGCATTCCATGTGCGTTAGCTTATTCTTCCTTCAGAAGAACTCTGATGTAAGTAATTCATTTGTCTTTAACAGATGAGAAAATAGATTGTGTTTCCTCATTGTAAAACAGGGATGCTGCTGTTTCCTGGTGAGAATCAGGGACACAGTGGAAGGAACGATACTAACTACGAGTTGGATAAAATTTAGAATAGAATTAAGATTTCACGACACACATAAGGTGATACCCATGATCGTCATTGTCACATATGTTAATCACAAAGATCAGCCTATGCCACAGACTAGCCTTGTAGGCCCTAAAATCTTCTGATGTCAACAGTCAATTTTTATACATTTCTTGTCTTTACAATGAGGAAATCTCTTTCTAGGCCAAAAAGCCCTCTTATCTTAGCAAGTGGTTAAGGGGAGTGTGAATTTCACAGAAAGAACATTTTTTTTTGTGAATAAAAACAAATATTTAATTACCAAAATGCCACATGATCTTTTAAACCACCACTCCAACTAAAGAAAAAAAATGGAAATCACACCCCTGTCTCTACTACTCACCTAAGGGCAGTGACAGACACCTCACTGATTAACTTTTCTGCCATTAGTCTGACACATTGGAGTTGCCTGGCAGCCTCTTGTTCTATATTGCATTTTCCTCTTAACAGTTCTTAGTTCATTAGTATTCATCTTAATTAATAATTATCAAGCGAAAATTCAAACGAACATATCATGATCGTTCATATCTGCCCAGGTCAACTCGCCATAATCGCCTCATCTCTCCTCTATTGATGGACATCATACTGTCTTCCTTTGCTGTGGTACAGAATTTGGTGAGCCCCTTTGATGATTCATTTGAATACCTGAGAGGGGAAACTCGTGCATGTGGAATTGCTAAATGAAAGAATATACATGTGCTACAGCTTGATTTATAATCAGGCTCTTAATGTCTACATAATTGATTGATCCAACATGAGTAGAGGGGCCTTCCAGTTCCTTCCTGATTTCTGGTAGATAAGGGAGAGTTGAAAGGGTGTATTGTGTGAATACAATTTTCCTAAGTAAACAAGGGCAGAGAATCCAGCCCCCCCTCCCCCAGCATTCATTGGCACTCACTCCCTTTTGTCCTTCATTCTCCCATTTAATACCCAGACTCTGAAATACTGGTTCAGCACCTGCAGACACTCAACCCGGGGTCTCAGGTAACACAATTGAGGGATCCTGTTGCAGTAGGGGTAGGAATGCCTCCTGACAGCTGATGACATTTAAAACAAAAGCAACCCTTTTCTGGTAGATGCTCTGAAATGATGTGTGCATTTCTGAGGTTGTTTCTCTGCGGTGTTTTATGTATTTTCTCTGTGAGGTTTATCTATGGCGCAAACCAGCTAGCTGTCCTCAGACTGTAGCATCCTGATAGAAAGTCACTCCACAGAACTCCTAACAAACCAGGGTCTTCAGATAGTGATTGCATTCCACACAATGGGGATTCTCTAACAAAATGAAGGAAAGGGGGTCTCTGGATCTCTGAGCTCCAGGGGAACACAGGTAGGTGAGGTGCGTATTTGTACTGTGACACGGGCAAAGCTGAACACTTGTGTAACCAGCAGATGGAGCACCCTGGAAACAGCTGGCTGCAAAAGCAAGTGACCTCTCTGAGACGGACAGAGGAAGCTTATCCTTCTAGGCTGGGGACTGTGGCAGTTGGTGATTCTTCCGATTCCCAAACTCCCCTTCCCCAACTCGATAAATAAATTACTCAAGACTGCAAAACAGATCTTCACTTCCAGACTGTAGCTACTGGTATTTTGCAGGAGAGAACTATCTGTTTGGCCTTTTTGAAGATACTACAATGTGTGCTGTTCGTTTTAAATGAATAACAATAATGCCAAAAGATCAGGTAGCTTGATGCATGCACTCAGAACAGGCAGAGCAATTCATTATTATTAAAAATATTTCATTCTAAAAAAAAAAGTCCCCTTTCTTCCTGTTCCTGGTAGTTCTCTCTTCCATGGAACTAATAATTTATGATCACCTGTTAGAAATCCATACTTACCTGGAAGGGGAGATACCATGATCAAGAAGGTAGTTTTCCCAGGGCGAGGCTTATCCATTGCACTCCGGATGTGCTGACCCCTGCGATTTCCCCAAATGTGGGGAAACTCAACTGCATAATTTGTGGTAGTGGGGGACTGCGTTCACTCTCTCCCCTTAGAAAAAAAAATTTAAAGAAGAAAGAAATCTTAGTTCCTCCACCCTCAACTGTCTGTGAGTTGTTAATGTGCTTGTGGGAATGTGGTGCATTAATATAAGCCAAAATATTTTAGTAGCAAGTTTCAGGGGCTCCATTTTGTGCTAAGTGAAGATAGCACAGCCATCAGACTGGGGAGATGTTCAGTGGGTAGAGGACTGGCCGCACAGCACGAGGACCTTCCTGAGGTTGGTCCCTTGGAACCTCTGCACAGCTGACCCTGGTAGAGCACGTCTGCGATCTGAGCTCTGCTATAGCAGGATGGGTGGTGGAGCGGGGGAAAACCTGAAGCGGGAGAGCCAGCTAGGCTGGTGCAGGAAACTTTTCTAGACAATGTCAGAATTTGGATTTTTAAACCAAACTTCATCTATCTATCTATCTATCTATCTATCTATCTATCTATCTATCCATCTATCTACCTACCTATCTATCTACCTACCTATTTGCAGTATCTACAAACAAACAAACAAACAAAAAAAAAAAAACAGTAACAACAAAAACTGCCATCCAGGCTGGTCTTGAACTAGAGGCATCCCTTCTTCCTCGGCCCTTCGAGTGCTAAAACCCCAAGCATGAGCCACCACACCCATACTATCTTTCTGACAGTGACAATTTTGTGGGACAGCAGGTTCCATTCACTGACTGTATTTTTCTCAGAGACCTTCCCCACACAACCACACACTTCTGATGTTGCCTGTTTTTTTTTTTTTTTTATGCTGTTCCTGTAACGTTGTAGCGCGATTTATTAAAGTGTATTTTGGAAGTATGGGTCTTCATCAAATATAAACATTTTTTTGGCATGTAATAAACACAGAAGCATCACCATTGCCTATGTCATCTTAGTAATACCTTAAACCTAAGTAATACCTTTAGTTTTTGACTTAATTTTCAGATTCCCCACCTTGGGGTACACACAACACCCAACTACTAAGGATGTGGGCAAAGAGTGCTTTCTATGTGACATGCCCTGCCTCGCTTCATTTTAATTTGGGACTGCATTTCAGTCACAGCTGTCTTTGGTGTTTTGACATGGCTGTAGAATATCAATGGCACTTAAAATGATGCAAATGCTGAGAATCAGGAAGAAATTAATCTTCAAGTTGTAGGTTTTCCTAAGTGATGATTTAGCAATGTGACAGATATGACACCCACAGATTCTGGAGGTTGAAAAATAGCACAATATTTTATTACCAATATTAACATAACATGCTGGCTGTTTACATAGTTTAATTCTGGCCAAGTTCTTAGTGGTTTATGTGATTCTCTCAAGATTCTCCATCAGGAGCCACAATACAACAGACTTCTAGCAAGCTGCAAAGGGTGCCCTCCTAATGAAAAGAACACAGGCAGAGAAACTCAAATTATAGGCTATTGGGGAGCAATGGGCAGTCCATCTCTTGCAATTTCACCAGAAAACCATGTGTTTTATCCCACTCTGGGTTTCCAGCACGTCTGTGTTCACAGGTTGCCACAGGAAGAGTTTACAGAGACGGATGCAAACACCCTTCGCCGTGCTTCTTCCTGAGACGTTTGGCACTTTGCATCTGTAGAGCTCTTGACAGTCTCAAGCACATTTGCTTATCTCATGTGGACCTCACATAAGGGAGGGGTACTTTGGCAGTTCTTAGCAGCTCAGTTTTCTCAGAGATGAAATATTAGGCCCAGATCTACTCATCCTAAGTAATAGAAGGAATACAACTTAGGTAAGTCTTGACACATATCAGGTGTCAAGTGGTAGAAGGCTCCTGTCCTAGGTCTCTATTGCTATGATAAAACACCATGCCCAAAAGCAATTTGGGGAAGAAAGGGTTTCTTTCAACTTACAGCTCTTAGGTCATTCTTCATCACTGAGGGAAGTCAAAGCAGGAGCTAAAGGTAGGAACCTGGAGACCAAAACTGAAGCAGAGGTCAAGGAGGAATTGCTTCTTACTAGCTTGTTCTCTGGGGCTTGCTCAATTTGCCTTCCTATACATTCCAGAAGCATTTGTCCAAGGGTGGTACTATTCACAGTGGGATGGACCCTATCACACCAATCACGAATGAAGAAAATCCCCCCCTAGGCTTGCCTATTGGCAATCTGATGAAGCCATGTTCTCCAATTAGGTTCCTCTTCTCAGATAACTCTAGCCTATGTGATGATGACAAGAAAGCAAAGAAATTAAAATACCTAGAAAACCAACCAGGACACTGATGTTATCATTGGTTATCATACCCTGTGACCTTAACAAGAATAAAGCCAAAGACTGACTCCCATATATTCCTAACCCTTCTGCATGCAGCCTTTGAATGTCAGCAGAGTTCTGTGTGTCACAACCTACTGCAGATCAGCAGATTTCCTCCATTAGAATCTGGTTTATAAGTGTATCCACGTTTCTGTTTCCTCCCCATTTGTGATGAACACCACAAGCAAGAGATACTTGGGGAAGGAATGACTTTTTTTTGGCTATCATCAAAGGAAGACATAAGCTTAAGCAGCAACAGGGAGGCAGGAACTGAGACGCAGACCCTAGAGGGAAGCTGCTCACTGGCTTGCTCTCCATGGCTTGTTCAGCTCCCTTTCATACACACCCAGGCTCACCTGCTTAGGGCTGCCCTATGCCTCAGCTTCATCCCATGACCACTTTGATCTTGGCATTTCCACTGGATCTGAGACCTGTACCTTCACCAGTGGCCTCTCCTGACCTCTCTGCAGGAAGACTGTCCTGTCATTGTAACCCTGCAATGCCAAGCCTCAACTGCTCTTCATGACACCTTCATGCCTTTAAAGCCAGCAATAGTCACACCGACAGGAATATACACCAGTCTATATAGAACACATGAGTGCTTTAGGTGTTGCCTGGTGTACTTTTAATAACAATTCTTTGAAATAAAAATGACTGTGATTCTATCCTTTTTGATGAGAAGATCAGGGTTCAGAGAATTGCAATAACTTCATAAGCTGATATTGGGCAGAACTGGGAAGCAGGCTGGATCCCCAAATCCTATGTAATTTTCTTCAAATTTCTCATTAATTTTTAAGTGATCACAAGAGTTGACATAAAGTATCATAATAAACACATCATGTATATTCCAACTCTAACACCATTCCATTTCCTTCATTCCTTTACCCCTTCCCTTCCTCTCTAGCTGCAGACAGCCAGCACACACTTCAGTCATAATATCCTTATCTTTTGTCTCTTAAGAATAAGAACCTCCTCCCGCAAAGCTGCAATACTGTTATCAGGCTTAACAGAGATTTTCTAGGATCATATTATGCCTATTAAATTCTATATTAATATAATCATCTGAATTCTTTCTTACATGCTGTTAATTATGATTTTAAACTACACATCTAGACATATACTTTGTATTTGGTCATTATGTGTTTTATTGTTGTTATTGCTACTTTTTACCACTATCTTTTTTATTCTGATGACTTTTTAAAAGATCTATTCATTTATTATTGTAGTGTGTGTGTGTGTGTGTGTGTGTGTGTGTGTGTGTGTGTGCTGCATGCGGAACTGAGAGAACAAAGAGAGATAGCTCTCTTTTTTTCATCACATGGGTCAGTGCCTTCACTGCTCAGCCATCTTGCCTGCACCAATATTGACCTTTTGAAGAATCCAACCAAGTCCTTTTTCTTTTTAAAATGGCTCTGCATTCTGTTTATACGGTTATTTGTAGTTTCTCTACCCTTTTGTCCTCCAATTTTCCAACAAAGCAAACTCTTTTTTTTTTTTTTTTTTTTTTTTGGTTAAGTGCCAAATCCCTTACTATAACAAGCACAGATTATAAAACAATAAAGAAGCCGTTCTGTGACAAAACTTTTCCTGGGGAGACACAACAACCAGAGAGGCAGCATACAACAGACTGAAGTGTGGATATCACCAAAGTCCAAGTTGGTAAACTCATGAGTTTAACTGGGATTACTTATAGGTATATGGGTGAGGGGTTACTTACACCCATATAGGGGAACGATTCCTTCAAGAGCAGAAATTATTCAAAGACACCTGCATCTCCAAAGCTTATCCCAGCATGGGTGGCAGGTCACAAAATCTGGGAAACTAGAGCACACTGCACAGATCTCAGGAAGCTCAACAGATTGTCCCTTCCAAGTGACTTAGTTAATCTAAACCTCTTCCGGGCAGCTTGGTTAGTTTGGTTTCTGGTTCTTCCAGGAAGGTGGTTGAATTTCAGAGTCTTCTTTGTAACTAAGCCTCATTGGGTCTGAGAGATACTCTCAAATTTTTAATGCTTACTAGGGCAGGGAGGGGCCTAGTGAATCTGGTCAGTTTCAGGGATTTCCTGAATCTATTTTGAGTTGTTATCCTTCCTACTTAAGGACTTTCCTGAAGGATGGAATGTTTCTATTTCAGAGGAAATTGTTACACAACAGAATCCCTCATCTTTAACTCTATTGTTAATATATAATATCTTTCTTAATCATAGAAAAATTATCATGATCTCAGTGTATAGAAAAAAGAGTCGTCTGGAGATATTGCATACTTGAAATTCATTGGGTATAAAAGTTTGCACATGATGTTTTCAGATTTGGCTACAAATTTATTCCCAGGCATAAATCTTAGGAAAATCTAGTTTAGGAAACTTTGCCAGTGACACCTAAAAATCCTCCAGCTTCTATTAGATTTGCAAATCCATCTACATAGTAGCACATTCTCTCTACTACAGAGATGAAATCTGGGGAAGTCTTGGAGTTCAGCCTGCTTGAAAGTTTCTGAAGCGTATGAGCTCCTGTCCACTACAAAGCTGCCAGACTGTCTTTACAAAATCAAGGAACTTTATTCCACTGGTGGACTTTATTCCACTAGTAATGTGTAGTTAAAACCCATATTCTGGCCTTATCATATGCAGAAATCTTAGTAACAACAGAAGACCCAATACCAGTTTATTTTGTAAAATGCTGCAAAATTAAAGACACGTAGGGTGAAATCTGACTTAGGGAGCACCCCACAGTAGCAAGCCTGTAGGAAAAGTGATAAAGAAGCTCCTTTGTATTTCTACCACTTTTTTCCTAAGACAGGATCTCCAGTCCAGGTAGGGCTTGAAGCCTTTATACAGTTGAGGATGAGCTTGAACTCCTGTCTTCTTGCCTCTTCCTCTCAAGTACCGGGATTACAGACATGTACCACTAGACCTGGTTTATTTGGTGCTGGGAAATCAAATCCAGTACTTCATGCATACCATACACTCTTCCTACTGAACTGTATTCCATAGCACCATTTCTACTACTTCTTAATTCATGCACGCATTCCTTGTTTTAGAAACATAAGCTCTCTAGGTATTATGTAAAATGTATTATGATTAAGTCTATCCAGAAATTAACTATCATGTAGGAAAGACAGTCTTGTGAACAATTGTTCTCAAAATAATATGGTACATAATAGAATAGTGTGTATGGAAGTCCAGATGAGTCTGGCAGGTCTGGAAGGCTTCACAGGCAAGGGGGTGGCTGTATGAATCTTGAGTTTAAACAAAGACAAGTATTCAGGAGAGAGGAGGAAGAAGAAGTGAAGGCTCACAGTCAAAACCTGGGGCAAGATGGAAATGTAGTATGAAATATACATCTTTGGTCTTCGGGAACATGGTGCATGAGATGACAAGAGAAACGTGATCTAGGACAGAACTAGGGATGTTCTTTGACAGTTCTCAGCCTGTGGGTTACGACCCTTTTAGGATCAAAGGACCCTTTCACAGGAATTGCATATCAGGCATCCTGCATACCAGATGTTTACATTATAATTCATAATGATAGTAAAATTACAGTTATCAAGTAACAACAAAAGTAATTTTATGGTTGGGGTCACCACAACATGAGGAACTGTATAAAGGGTCATAGCATTAGGAAGGTTAAAAACCACTGTTCTATGTGATCATTCACAAATGTATGTGTGTGTGTGAATGTGTGTGTGTGAGAGTGTGTGTGTGTATGTGTGGTGTTTGTGAGAGAGAGGCAAAGACAGAGAGACAAAGAGAAATATATAAATGGAGACAGAGAAGCTATAGACTCATTCAATCAATTCCAGAAGAAAAGAGGAAAGTAACTTGGCAATAGCCAACACAATCAACAGCTAGAAGAAGCCATGATGAATGATGTATTTAATGAATAAGTCTTCATTATAGAGTATAGATTTCAGTTCAATTAGAATATATAATTTAGACATTGGGTCTGGTTAATTTTGATGCAAGATGCTTTTATCTGTAAGTTTTTTTTAAATAAAGTTTATTTAAAAGCAAACCTATAAACTTTACAATAATTTTGCTTACCAGTTTCAAAGAAAATAGAATAAGAATAAGAACATACTCATTGTAATGAACAGCCTCAGGGACTCTGATCAATGAGGTCATACATATACCAAAAGGTACATTAAACATCACAGAGGTATAGATAGGACATAGGAAACGAGAAACAAATAGCACTGTCCAAGAATTGATACCTAAAGAGCTGATTGACAAGGTGCGATGTTCAGGTGATAAATTATCAGAAGAGAACAAAGAGATGAAGCCACTGCAATATCTCAGCTATGACTGGTCCTCTGAGTAGAAATGGAGGATAAGGACAAATGCAGAGAAAGAAGAATAAATCTAAAGCAGCAGCGGCTGACAGCCCAGCAGCAGCACTAAAACAGGACTGGAGAGGTCCTTGTGAGAACAAGTAGGTTGCAATTAATCACCAATGGTCAAATTCTGGAAGAAAAGACAAAGGCAAAACGACCCAATAGTATGAATTTTAGTAATGACAGCTGGTAGCTCTGAAAAGCCCCTATAGTGAAGGTAAAGAAACAGATAAATCACTGCAGGTGCCATTAGGACAAAAGGAGAACCTTGATCAGCTGTGAGAGCTTATGAGAAATACTGGTCCTTGAGCCTCTCTGAAGACTCGGTGTCTCAGACTTTCTGGCACTGAGGTCTAGAAATCAACTGGCAGAGGTATATATTACCACTGTATACATATACTTTATGCACACCTGTATGCAAAGTCCCTATGGCAGTGGCCCTACTAAACAACTGTGTACTAATCTTGTATTTGGGAAATCCCCTCCTCTAACATTTGTTAGACTTGGTAGTTTGCTTCTAAGTAATAAATTAGAACAGAGGGGTTGGAGTGGGTACCACTCCTATGATTACTTTTTATCATATAAGAATCTGCTTGAGCAGACAGAAAGGGGAGGCTTCAGAGAATAGTCTGGGAGAGGACTCCATGCAGCTCTGAAACTGGCACGTGGTAAGTGCCTGTATGTCAGGACTGAGTTACTGGGGTGGTTGGTTTGATGTCAACTTGAAACAAGTTAATGTCATCAACCTCAGTGGAGAAACTATCCCCAGAAGACTGACCCATGGGTAAGCCTGTGGTGCATATTGTCAACTGAAGATTGTTGTAGAAGAACCTATCCTACATGAGCAGAGCCACCCCTGCTCGGGTGCTGCTAGGTTGTATAAAGGAAAACAAACTGAGCAAGCCAGGGAAATGAATGAACAAGCATTATCCATCTATGGCTGTTTTTTTTATAAATTGAATGTCATCTTCATTTACATTGTCAATGGTAAAACCTTTCCCGATTTCCCCCCTGCCCAGAGACCCCCAACCCCTCCTGGACCCACCTCTTCCCTCCACATATATGCCCCTCTACCTGACACACTCCCACATCCCCCTCTTGGTTTCCCTTTGTTGGGGCCTCTATTGAGCCTTTACCTGACCAAGGACCACTCCTCCCACTGATGCCCAACAAGGCCTTCCTCTGCCACATTTTTGGCTATAACCATGTGTGCCCTTTGGTTGATGGTTCAGTCCCTGAGAGTCTTGGGGCATCTGGGTGGCCAAAGTCATTGTTCTTCCCATGGGGCTGTAAACCCCTTCAGCTCCTCTGGACCACCCCCCAGATCCTCCATTGGTGAACCCATGCCCAATCCAATAGTTGGTTGCTAGTTTCTGCCTTTGTATTTGTAAGGCTCTAGCAGGGCCCCTCCGGAGACAACCATGGCATGCTCCTTTTGGTATACGCTTCTTGTCATCCAAAGTACTATCGGGGTTTGGTGACTGTTTATAGGATGAATCCCAAGGTAGGGCAGTCTCTGGGTGGCCTTTACTTCAGTCACTACTCAACACATGGTCTGCCTTATTGCTCCTGTGAGTATTATGTTCCCTTTCTCAGAGGAACCAAAGCACCCTCACTTAAGTCCTCCTTCTTCTTGAGCTTCCTGTGCTGAATGAATTGTACCTTTTTTTATTTTGAGCTTTTGGACTACCATTTGCTTATTAGTGAGTGCATACCATGTGCGTTCTTTTGTGACTGTGTTACCTCGCTCAGGATGACACTTTCTAGTTCTATCCATTTGCCAAAGAATTTCATGAATTGATTGTTTTTAATAGCTGAATAGTACTCCATTGTGTATATATACCACAGTTTCTGTATCCATTCCTCTGTTGATGGGCATCTGGGTTCTTTCCAACTTCTAGCTGTTATAAATAAGGCAGCTATGAAGATAGTGGAGCATGTGTCCTTATTACATGTAGGAGCACCTTCTAGGATTTGTATAGCTGGGTCTGCATGTAGTATTATGTCTAATTTTCTGAGGAATCGCCAAACTGGGATCCAGAGTGGTTTTACCGGCCTGCAATCCTAGCAACAATGGAGAAGTGTTCCTCCTTCCCCACACCCTCTCCAGCAACTGCTTTCCCCTGAGTTTTTCATCTTAGCCATTCTGACTGATGTGAGGTGGAATCTCAGGGTTGTTTTGATTTGCATTTCTCTGATAATTAAGGATGCTGAACATTTCTTTAGGTGCTTTAGAGCCATTGAGTTTCCTCAGTTGAGAATTCCCTGTTTAGCTCTGTACCCCATTTTTAATAGGGTTATTTGACTCTCTGGAGACTAACTTCTTGAGTTCTTTGTATACATTGGATATCAGATGTAGGATTAGTAAAGATCTTTACCCAATTTGTTGGTTGCTGTTTTGTCCTATTGACCATGTCCTTTGCCTTACAGAAGCTTTGCAGTTTTATGAGGTCCCATTTGTCGATACTTGTTCTTATAGCATAAGCCATTGGTGTTCTGTTCTGGAACTTTTCCCGTGACCATGTGTTCAAGATTCTTCCCCACTTTCTCCTCTACAAGCATCAGTGTGTCTGGTTTTATGTATAGACCCTTGTTCCACTTCGACTTGAGCTTTGTACAAGGAGATAAGAATGGGTCGATTTACATTTTTCTGCATGCAGACCTCCAATTGATCCAGCACCATTTGTTAAAAATGTTGTCTTTTTTCCACTGCATGTTTTTAGCTCCTTTGTCAAATATCAAGTGACCATATGTGTGTGGGTTCTTTTCTGAGTCTTCAGTTCTATTCCATTGATCTTTCTGCCTGTCTGCAAAACAATACCAAACAGTTTTTATCACTATTGCTCTGTAGTAGAGCTTGAGGTCAGGGATGGTAATTTCCCCAGAAGATCTTTTGTTGTGAAGAATAGCTTTTGCTATCCTGGGTTTTTTGTTATACCAGATGAATTTGAGAATTGCTCTTTCTAGATCTATGAAGAATTGATTTGGGATTTTGATGGGGATTGCATTGAATCTGTAGATTGCTTTCGGCAAGGTGGCCATTTTTACAACATTGATCCTGCCAATCCATGAACATGGGAGATTTCTCTATCTTCTGAGACTTTCTTCAATTTCTTTCTTCTGAGGCTTAAAGTTCTTGTCATACAAATCTTTCACTTTGCTTCGTTAGGGCCACACCTAGCTATGACATATTATTTGGGACTATTGTGAAGGGTGTCATTTCCTTAATTTCTTTCTCCTCTTGTTTATCCTTTGAGTAGAGGAAGGCTACTGATATGCTTGAGTTAAATTTATATCCAGCCACTTTGCTGAAGTTGTAGGAGTTCTCTGGTAGAAGTCTTGGGGTTGCTTATGTATACTATCATATCATCTGCAAATAGGGATAGTTTGACTTCTTCCTTTCCAATTTGTATACCTTTGACCTCTTTTTGCTGCCTGATTGCCCTGGCTACGACTTCAAGTACTATATTGAATAGATAGGGAGAGAGTGGGCAGCCTTGTCTGGTCCCCGATTTTAGTGGGATTGCTTAAAGTTTCTCTCCATTTAGTTTGATGGTGGCTACCGGTTTTAGTATATTGCTTTCACTATATTTAGGTATGGGCCTTGGATTCCTGATCTCTCCAAGACTTTTATCATGAAGGGATGCTGGATTTTGTCAAAAGCCTTTTCAGCATCTAATGAAATGACCATGTGGTTTTTCTTTTTTTTTCCCCGTTTAGTTTGTTTATGTAGTGGATTACATTGATGGATTTCCATATATTGAACCACCACTGCATCTCTGGGATAAAGCCTACTTAATCATGGTGAATGATCATTTTGATGTGTTCTTGGATTTGGTTGGCAAGAATTTTTTTGAGTTTTTTTTGCATCAATGTTCATGAGTGAGATTGGTCTGAAGTTCTCCTTGTTTGGTCTTTGTTTGGTTTAGGTATAAGTGTTATTGTGGCTTCATAGAATGAGTTGGGTAGTGTTCCTTGAGTTTCTATTTTATGGAAAAGTTTGAAGAGTATCGGTATTAACTCTTCTTTGAAGATCTGATAGAATTCCCTGCTAAGCCCATCTGGTCCTGTGCTTTTTTTTTTTTTTTTTTTTTTTTTTTTTATGGGAGACTATTAATGACTGCTTTTATTTAGATGGTTTATCTGATCCCTTTTTAATGTTGGCATCTGGTATGTATCTAGAAAGTTGTCCATTTCATCCAGGTTTTCAAACTTTGTTGAGTATAAACTCTTGTAGTAGGATCTGATGATTTTTTTGAATTTCCACAGTTTCTGTTGTTATGTCTTCCTTTTCATTTAATTTGGATACTGTCTCTGTGCCCTCTTGTTAGTCTGGCTAAGGGTTTATCTATCTTGTTGATTTTTTTCAATGAACCAGCTCCTTGTTTTGTTGATTCTTTGTATAGTTCTTTTTGTTTCTTTTTGGTTGATTTCGGCTCTAAGTTTGACTATTTCCTAACATCTACTCCTCTTGGGTATATTTGCTTCCTTTTGTTATAGAGCTTTCAAGTGCACTGTCAAGCTGTTAGTGTAAGCTCTCTCCATTCTCTTTTTGGAGGCACTCAGAGCTATGAGTTTTCCTCTTAGCACTGCTTTCATCATGTCCCATAAATTTTGGTATGATGTGTCTTCATTTTCATTAAATTATAAAATGTCTTTAATTTCTTTCTTTTTTCTTCCTTGACCAAGCTATTATTGAGAAGAGCATTGTTTAAAGTTCATGTGTATGTGTGTTTTTGATTGCTTTTGTTTGAACTTAAGACCGGTCTTAGGCCATGGTGATCTGATAAGATACATGGAATAATTTCAACATTTCTGTATCTGTTGAGGCCTGTTTTGTGACCAATTATATGGTCAGTTTTAGAGAAGGTACCATGAGGTGCTGAGAAGAAGGTATATTCTTTTGCTTTTGGGTTGAATGTTCTATAAATATCTGTTAGATCCATTTGGTCCATAACTTCAGTTATTTTCACTGTTTCTCTGTTTAGTTTCTGATTCCATGATTTGTTCATTTTTGACAGTGGGATGTTGAAGTCTCCTGCTATTACTGTGTGGGGTACAATGTGTACTTTGAACTTTATTAAAGTTTCTTTTATGAATGTGGGTGCCCTTGCGTTCAGAGCATAGATGTTCAGAATTGAGAGTTCATCTTGGTAGACTTTTCCTTTGACCAGTATGAAGTGTCCCTCCTTATTTTTTTTGACAACTTTTGGTTGAAAGTCAATTTTATCCAATATAAGACTGGCCACTCCAGCTTGTTTCTTGGGACCATTTGCTTAGAAAACTGTTTCCAACCTTTGATTCTTGAATAGTGACTGTCTTTGTCACTGAGGTGGGTTTCTTGTATGCAGCAAAACATTGGGTCCTGTTTACATATTCAGTCTGTTAGTCTATGTCTTTTTCTAGGAGAATTGAGACCATTGATATTAAGAGATATTAAGGAAAAGTGATTGTTGCTTACTGTTACCTTCTTAGTTAAAGGTGACATTCTGGTTGTGTAGCTATCTTCTATTGGATTTGTTGAAAGATTACCTTATTGATTTTTCTACAGTGTGATTTGCTGCCTTGTGTTGGTATTTTCCACCCATTATCCTTTGCAGAGCTGGATTTGTGGAAAGATACTATGTAAATTTGCTTTTTGTCATGGAATGTCTTGTTTTCTCCAGCTATGGTAATTGAAATTTTTGCTGGGCATAGTAGTCTGGGCTGACATTTATGTTCTCTTTGGGTCTGTACGACATCTGCCCAGACTTTTCTGGCTTTCATCGTCTCTAGTGAGAAGTCTGGTGTAAATCTGATAGGTCTGCTTTATATGTTATTTGACCTTTTTCTCTCACTGCTTTTAATATTCTTTCTTTGTTTAGTGCATTTGGTGTTTTGATTATTATGTGATGGGAGGAATTTCTGCTCTGGTCCAATCTGTTTGGAGTTCTGTAGGCTTCTTGTATGTTCATGGGCATCTTTTTCTTTAGGTTATAGAAGTTTTCTTCTACAATTTTGTTGAAGATATTTATTGGGCCTTTAAGATGTAAATCCTTGCTTTCTTCTATTCCTATAATCCTTAGGTTTAGTCTTCTCATTGTGTCCTGGATTTACTGAATGTTTTGGGTTACAAGCTTTTTGCATTTTGCATTTTCTTTGACTGTTGAGTCAATGTTTTCTATGGAATCTTCAGCATCTGAGATTCTTTCTTCTATCTCTTGTATTCTGTTAGTGATGCTTGCATCTATGACTCCTGAATTCTTTCCAAGGTTTTCTATCTTCAGAGATGTCTCACTTTGCTATTTCTTTATTGTTTCTTTTTCCATTTTTAGATCCTGGTTAGTTTTGTTCAGTTCCTTCACTTCTTTGTTTGTTTTTTTTCCTGAAATTCCTTAAGGAATTTTTGTGTTTTCTCTTTAAGGGCTTTTACCTGTTGACCCATGTTCTCCTGTGTTTCTTTTAGGGATTTTTGTGATTCCTCTTTAAGGGCTTCTGCATCTTGACACATGTTCTTCCATAATTCCCTATGGGATTTTTGTATTTCCTCTTTAAGGGCTTCAACCTGTTGGCCCATGTTCTCCCGTATTTCTTTAAGAGATTTTTGTGTTTCCTCTTTAAAGGCTTCTCCTTTTGATCCATATTCTCTTGTATTTCTTTAAGGGATTTTTGTGCTTCTACCTATTGACCCATGTTCTTTTCTATTTCTTTAATGGAGTTATTTATGTCCTTCTTGAAGTCCTCCATCAGTAGTATGAGATGTGATTTTAAATCTAGCTCTTGCTTTTCTGATGTGATGGAGTATGCAGAATTTGCTGTTGTGGGAGAGCTGGGTTCTGATGGTGCCATGTTGCCTTGGTTCCTGTTGGTAATGATCTTGCATTTGCCTTTGGCCATCTCGTTATCTCTGGGGCTAGCTGGTTTTGCTGTCTCTATCTTCTCTGTCCTGTAGGCCTGTGTTTCTGTACTCCTTGTGATTCTCTTTCTGTCCAATGCCCTGCAAACAACTGATTCTCCAGGAAGTATCAGGTGATGGGGTTTCCCCTCTTGCAGACTTGGCAAGAGTCAAATGCCCTGCAGGCTGCTAGCTCTCAAATGATCTGCTACTAATGGATCTTGAATGCCCTGTTGATGCTGGTTCTCGAATGCCCCGCTTCTACCTGTTCGAATGCCCTGTTGCTGCCAGTTCTCAAATGACCTGCTCCTGCCAATTCTTGAATGCCCTGCTCCTTTTGGTTCTCTAGAGAGAATCAGGAAGTAGGGCTCTCTTCATGCCAGATGTGGCACAGGTCTACCACATCCTAAGGAAAGAGGCTGAGATGGGCAGAGGTGGGAGGAGTGAGGGGGTAGAAGGGGCAGAAGAGGAATGGTGATCTGGAGGTTGCTGGGCAGTGAGTCCCAGAGCAGAGCGGCTCTGGGACTCTAGGTGGTGTGCAGTGATTTTTACCTAATACCCTGTCAGTTCTCTAATGAGTATCAGTAAGTGGGGTCCTCTCCATGCCAGATGTGGCGCAGGTCTCTAAGGCTGTTTTTTAACTTATTCACTTTAAATCCCGATCACTGCCCACTTCCAGTCACCCCTCTCACATTCCTTTCCCTGCCCCCTCACCTTCTCCTCTGAGTGGGTGGGCCCCTCAGGTATCCCCCCACCCAGGTACATCCATTCTCTGCATCCTCTACCACTGAGGCCAGACAAAGGCAGTCCAGCTAGAGGAACATATACCACAAACAGGAACAGCTTTTGGGATGGTCCCTGTTCCAGTTGTTCAGGACCTACATGAAGACCAAGCTGCACATCTGCTATTTATGTCCAGCCCATGTATGTTCTTTAGTTGATGGTCCAGTCTCTGAGAGCCCCAAGGATCCAGGTTAGTTGACTGTATTGGTCTTCCTGTGGAGTTCCTATCCCCTTTGGGGCCTACAATCCTTCCTGCTATTCTTCCTTAAAAGTCCCCAAGCTTCTGTTTCAATTACTGCCTTCAGCCCTACCTTGATCCTGTCTTGACTCCTTTTCATAATGGACTACAAGCTGTAAGATGGAATAAACCCCTTCTTCCCCAAATGGCTTTTGGTTATGGTGTTTTATCACAGCAATGGAAACTCTAATGACAGTTATTATAATACTTTTTATTATAATCTACCTAATGTATGTCAAATTTCTTACATAGTGCTTTGCTCTTAATAGTAACTGCTATTTTCAGAGTCAAAATAGAGTGAAGAGGTGATATTTTATATAGCCATACATTTCTGTTTTTTAACAAGGCAAAGTAAGCACCCCAAACTATAAAGCTATTCATGTGACACATTCATAAATGATGACTGACTGGATGTGGGACAAAGGAAAAAAATCCAGGGACAGTGGAGCAAAGTGGCACTGAGACCTAGATCAGCTTCCTGCTCCATTCGGAAATATGTAGTTATTTCTGCAATGATCTGTTTAATTCCAAACATGCTGGGGAACATTTTAACAGGTATATCACACTCTGTGCAGACCTGCTGTGAGCTTGGGCCCAGTTTCTAGGATTTACCTTGCATACCTTACAGCCATTGAATAATAAGCGTGGTGGATCACAAGACCCTGTGCTCTACTGACAGCAAGACAAGGCAAAAGGAGCCTTCGGCTACTGGAGTCAACTGGAGGAGGGTAAATGATGTTCATCAAGTTTGCCTCAAGGGAATTCCTATGGGTAAAGTCAGGTGCCCGGGGATTTATACTATGGAAATCAAACACTGCAAGTTGGAATTTCATTTTGCATTCACAGGGCTGATTTATAGGGGTGCTCCTGGAGTTCCCTGAGCTGAATAAAAATTGAGAAAGCTATTCCTTGCATGAGTAATAAAGCACAATCCTCCCTCCATAAGAAAGGTTGATGACAGTTCTGGGCAGACAGCACAATGGCAGAGAAATAGAACAGCAAGCAGCACTGGATGCTACGGTTCTGTATTGAGGTGACAGTGTTGCCGTCACACCTGACTTACCTAGTCCCTTTACAGCCTTCTCATTCCCTTTGTGTAGGCTGCCAAGATGTCCATGCCTGCGGATCCTACTGACTGAGTTATATTAGGGAAGGGGCGGGGGTTTGAAAACAGAGCAGTTTTCTAAAATGGGTGTGTGCTCTACCAAGAGGCCTGGGGTGGCAGATAGCAATCTGTGTCCTTTGGTAAGTTTCAGTTCTCTCATCTCCTGCAAAGAGTCAGAATCTCGTCCCGAGGTGAGATTATGATGTGTGGAAAGATGTAGTTCTCAAACAATATGGCCTATCAGCATAAGCCAACTGCTTCAGCTGGTACCAGCCACAGAACCAGCCATCTGTTTCAGGGCTAGAAGGAACCCTGCCTTGGCTTATTAATGGTGGGTGAAAAAGCATTGTGCAGTATGCCTAACTTAAGGCAATTTCAAGGGGTGTTGGACTCCATACAAGTTGTTTTAACCCTTGTGTAAGATGCAATTCCACACATCAGAAAACAGAACAATAGGAACATCAAATGACACCCTCACCCACCGGCCCAGAAACGGCTATTGTATTTCTGAGTGGCTGCCTATGGAGAAACCCGAATAAGGTTAGAAGCCTCTCAATGTCTTGCGAAAGGTGTCAACCCCCTAGAAGAGTGTCAGGATGGAAGACAATCTCATTACTACACAGAGGGAAGCATAATCCTCTTAGGTAATAAAAACTGCAGTGCCCATGGTGCCCAGTACAGCCTGGATCATCACCAAAACACCAGTGTTTCATTATGACACTGTCAACAGAAACGTCAAAACATCTCTTTGTAAGCAAGATTCAATTTTCTTTCATTTAGCTCTGTGATTGCTTTCCTGCAGCAAGATGCCATATGCAGACGTCTCCCTGGGAGTATTCCACATTTTCTATCATATCTACATTGTACTTGTTAAATGGAGCTTTGAAATATCAAATGGGCTGGGGCAGGAAAGGATTCCTTGTTGATAGAGGAAACACTGCAGCAGCCTATTAGGGCCAGGGAACTGTAGATACCAGAACTTGACAAAGACTTTTTTTCTGTTTTAATTCTTTACCTTTCACATCTTTTTCTGTCCTTTTGGCTTGGATAGTGCTATTTAACAGAGAGCAAATGAACAGAATCGTGTGCCCAAAATGATCCTTCAATGACCTATCAATTACAACATTGATTCCAATGACAGAGTATGGACAATACATATAAGTTTCAGTTATGATGTTTGCTGACTGATTAACTTGGTCAAGCCACCAAAGGCTTCTGGAGAGAAAACAGCCGGATGAAAGCTTTGATTCATTCTTAAAATCCAAGTCATTGGGAGACAGAACTATCCAGCCTGCCTTGTACTTTTAGATTTTACTGGGCTTGCTGGAGAAAAGGTATTCAGTTTGAAAGTATTTCTTGTATTTAACTATCCACAGGATTTCCTGTCTCAGAGAAGTGGAGGTTCAAATGAGTAATCTTGTTTGCTCTCTGGTGCTCTGATAAACATCATGACCTAAAGCAACTTAAAAAGGAAAGATTGTTTCATGTTACACTTCCAGGTCACAGTTCACCATTAAAGGGAAGTCAGGACCGGAACTCTGGGCAGGGTCTTGAAGCAGACACCATAGAGTAATGCTGCTATCTATTCAGATCTCTAGTGAATGCTCATCAGGCTTTCTTATACAGCCCAGACTTGCCTGTCTAGGAATGGCGCTTCCCACAGTGGGCTGGGCCCTGCCCACATCAATCATCAACAAAGATGGTCTCTCATAGAAGTGACCTCCTGCCAATTGGATATGAGCAATTCTTCAATTGAGGTTCCCTTCTCCCACGTCACTTCAAGTTGGATCAAATTGACAGTAAAAAGTAACCAGCATAGATGGGAACATCAGAACCATGTCAGCTCTGACAGAAGAAAAAGGACTCCACCATCCCTATCCCAGTGAGGTCAGGGTACCATTCCCTTGGGGCTAGAGTACCAGGAGAAGGTAGGAAAGTAACATAAAAATAATTTCAAGTACTTGGAAGGCAGAGGCAGGTAGATTTCTATGAGTTTGAGGTCAGTCTGGTCTATATAGTGAGTTCCAGGCCAGTTGAGGACTCCATAGTAAGATATATATATATATATATATATATATATATATATATATATATATATATCCAAAAAAAATAATGATAACAACAATTTTGGTGGAATCAATAGTTTTGCTAAATAGTTCCATTCAGACAGAAGTAATAATAGGCATAGCTATTACCTGTCAAGATGTCTTCTTGGTTTCTGCTGTGATTCACAGTGAGAGATACATTTTGCATTGGCACTTGAAGTGCACAAACATAAATACAAATATATATGAAACAAATCTTAGTGCCACTAAGCAATCTTCTCACACTCTCCGTTTTTAAATCTTCAACTCATCAGCAAAACTCATCAACCACCAGTGTATCATAGTGACCAGTGGTCAGACAGAGAAGTGCCTGGTTGAAGGCACCCTGCAGTCAGCTTGCCTGTGTTGGAGTCCCGATTCATGCAAATATAAAACTTCCTTCTCTTACTACACTTCAGGTTTCTTGTCTATGAAATAGAATGAATGATATCACAGGGGACTTCCTATGGGATCAGTGATATCCAACTATATTTCATTATTTACAGGGACCAGAGTCCACAAATGCCAATGCCTCTTACAAAGCCATATAAGTTTACATAGAATTTATGTACATCCTCTGTACACTTCAAATTGTATCTAGCTTACTCTTAATGGCTAATATCTTTTTTCTGAAAATATCTCTTGCCGTGGAAGAGATGGAATTTTTGTCAGGTCTTGTAACCAAGGTAATGATATGCCTTGAGTTCATTTAATACTGTGTTTGTGAGCTGCTGTCCTACTGTTTGCTCAGGATATTTAAAGGTAATTTGCCTTTAAGAGAGTAATGTAACCAACTTTTTGATGCCTTGTGCTTCCCATGCAATCATGGGTTATATATAGCTAAATACTATAGCTTAGTTTCTAAATTATGTTCATATCCATGGCCTAAGAATAATGTATGTACTGTGTATGTTGTTATGTTATGGTAATCATTGGTTGAAAGTAGCCAAGGGTTGAAAGCAAGCTTAAATAACAAATATCAACTATAAATGTTGGCAGCAACATGTGGATTTAGGTTGATGACAACTGTGTGTAGTTTTGAGTGCTGGTGTGTGTCACTGGGTCAGGGAAGTAATTTATTGTTATTATATTTTAGAACTCTGTTATGGGTTTTTGAAAAGGTATTCTTCATCCTTCTCCCATATTATGTTTTCTGTGCTGTTGAATAAATACAGATCAAAATCCTTTGTCAGGGATAGGCAATAAGAAGAGATCAGACACACACAGCAGATAGACCAACAACAGGCCATAGACCACAAAATACCAGTAGATGAAAGACACAGGGAGAAAAATGGGGAATTTGAATTTGGCCTCACTCTTGGTTTAAATTACTCCAAGGGGAAGACTCCTTTTCTATCCTTACTGTGCATAAGTGCAAAGCCTAATACAATATAGATGTTCCATAAAGAAAAAGCAAAGCCCTACTGTGCTGTTGACAGAACAATGATTTAAAAAATGTGCACATTTAAAGCAGATATGTTTAAAGATACATTTCTATCTGCTGCTGATTGACACCAAAGACGCAGAATTCATGGATTCAAGAGTCTAAGTTTTAGCACATGGTAAGCATCTCATAACTGGTAGTTCTTTTACTGGTTATTGATGGCCAGAATAGCACCACATAAACCTCCACCAAGCTTTAAAGCAAGCATCCATCAGTCAACAGTTATTTACTTTGGATCTGTTGGATTTCCCCAATGAGTGGTTGACTAGGGAGTAGATGAGTCCGGCATAATCTTCTTGTCAAGGAAGACAGACAGAGACAGAGCAGGTTCTGTCTCCCAGGCATCAGGTCACAGAGGGAGGTCAGGACAGAGTTACACAGTGAAGAAGAAATGATAACCTCATTTTGTCTTGTACCAGGGCTACGATGAAGAACCTGAACGTCTTGCTGGGATGTATACCTCATATGAATCAAGCTAAATCTTGAAAATAACTCAGTGCTGTGATAAAAAGAATTTATAATTACCAGTGACAGAGAATCAGACAGTTTGGGGCCAGGTAACAAACAGCAACAATGACAATTACAAAAACAACACACACAAGCACATGGACGCACACATACACAGATACATGCACACACAGACACTCAATACACACACATGCATACACAGAGATGCATGTACATACTCAAACACATACATACACATGTACATATACAGACTACACACACACACACACACACACACACACACACACACACACTGAAGTCTAATCAGCAGGGAGGAATCTTCTAGCTCAGTTCCAGCATTATTTCTTGGTATTGTGCAAGCAAGATGTACCTTCGTGTACCAACATGTACCTTCAACAACAGTGTCTGACCATCTTGTTCAGGTAGGTTGTCGTTGGCTGTTGCTGCCTGCAGCTACTGTGAACTGGGTTCTTGGAATGGAAGCTGAGGGATGGATGGGGAAGGGCCAGGACTATAGTTTACCGATCGAGGCCAAAGTTTAATGGAGGTCTGACAATTTAACGGTTTGGGCGAGCCCCTCCTCTCAGACTCCAGCGTGAGTTCCAAGAACTAATCTGGCTGTTCCTTGGGTGTTGGCTCCACTGCTCAGGCAGCTGGGCGGGTCACCTGCTTAATTCAGGAATTCATAGATCTGGAGGAACTTCACCTTCACACTGAGCACTCTACCCTAGGTGGAGTAGAATTCTGAATAGCACAGGAATCCCTGCTCAACAAAGACTGGGAGAGGAAGTTCGTCTTGATCAATGTCAAGTTCATACCATGTGGCATAACACCCCATTATGGCTCTGTACACTTGGTTCCTGTCCAGGCACCCTGGTGTCCTACTGTCTACTGAACACTCTTTGAAAACACCATCTAAAGCCATGGTCATACTCAGACCTTCAACGTATCTCCTGAGTCCTTTGATTATTGGAACAATGATCTATTGGAGGAACATTGATGAGATTCATTTCCTGTGTGAGTTCTAAAACAGTGGCTGTTCTGTCCAGAAGTCCTTCAGAAGCCGCAGCTGGAGTCAGGGTTGGGAAGATTAAACCATGTGCCTGGGGCAGGGTCATGATTTTCTCAGCCTCAGTTATTTGGAAAGCAGTCACCTTACCAGCAGCAAATGTAAGAAAGAAGCATTCTGCTGGAGTGTTTGTCTGCATAAGAGAGCAAAGAACGGCAAGAAACAGGAAAGGTGCCCGTCACAGGTAGCGTGTTTTAAAAGACAGTAAAACGCTCAAGTGTTCCACTTCAGTGTCTTGCCCTGCACTTGTACAGGAAACAGCCAGTTGTAAGTTATTTAATGTGTCGAGGAAACTTTAAGTTGGAAGCTAACAGATATGTCTCTTGTTTGCACAAGTTCTACAATCTGATATAGTTTCAAGAGGAAGGAGAAAACCATCTATGGAGTACCAGTGTGATGCCAAATGCATCTTATATATAACTATCTTATATATAATTGAATCTTACCACCAACGCTGTGAGGTGAGCGTCACTATCACCATTTAGTACGTGAGGAACTAGGAACCTGAAGGTATAGAAATCCATGGAGCTGGGGATAAGACTCAGGAGAATCTCTTCCTATCCTATGCAGAGTCCTGAGTTTGAGCCAAAGCACTTCATACCACACACCTGTAAGTCTGTGCTCCACAGACAGATGCAAGAGCACCAGGAAGTCTAAGTCATCCCTGGCTTCATAGAAAAATCAAGGCCAGCCTAGGCTATGTGAAACCTTATCTTACAAACATTTGTTTTTTAAGGATCCTGTGTGAAAGTTCAACTAGTGAATGGGGAACTAATATTTAACTCCATATTTGATTGCCTATAAAACCTTGGACATACACAGAACCACTGGGAAGATGTTAGCAAAAAATACAACTGAAGAGTTCAACAGATTATCTTTTTGTATATCTTGTTTGTATACCTGCTTTGTGACACCTAAACAACAATGCTACAAACACAAACACAGCCGGTACCATTGAGAATATTCCAGAAACACTTTGTTAGGTTTGATTTGTATTTGGAAGAGGATTGCTGAGGAGACTAGTACAGAGGCAGGATTACGAACACATAACAACCAGAACCAGGGAAGTTAAGAACTGTGGGAATTGATTTACCTCAAGATCCATTTACAGGGGCCTTGAGAGATGGCTCAGTGGTTAAGAACACTGGCTACTCTTCCAGAGGTCCTGAGTTCATTTCCCAGCAACCACATGGTGGCTCATGCCATCTATAATGTGATCTGATGCTCTCTTCTGGCATACAGGCCCTATATGCAGATAGTGCACTCATATACATAAAACAAAGAAATCAATCTTTTTTAAAAAAAATCCATTTATACTACTCTTGAACTTGTGCCCAAAGGATGCTTTATCCTACTTCAGATAAATACTTCAACTGTATTCATTGCTACTCTATCCATAAGAGCCAGAAATTAGAAACAACCTGGATGTCCATCAATGGATGGACATTGTCATCAGAACTAACTGAAGAATAAGCATTCTGTTGCTCTGTGATGAAGCCAACCAGTCAGAATTCAATTGTCAAATGCTGGCCAAACCAATGAGCGAGGTTCCAGAATATTACTAAAAGTGTTAGAAGCCACCCAGCATACTCTGCACAAATGGCGTGAAGACTACCATGGGTACGCCTTCTGTTTGCCATGTGCAGGCGTGAGACATGTCAAAACAGAAGCATAAGGGCTGTCACAGCTTCAGAGTGGATACTAAGCCACCCAGCTTTATTGCAGCTAGAAAGCATAATGGGTCTCAGTTCAGACACGCAAACATACGTTGTCTTCTCATTAGAGAGGACAGCCGAGGAGAATTTGGACCTCTATAGATAATGGAGTGTGTATAAACACTTCCGCTTTGAGCCGATGCCAAAAATGTATAGTCTGAGAGCAATTACTGTGGGCATTAAAATGTTGCTTTGGGGTTAGAGTTCTGTTTTATGAAAACTATATTCATATATTCTGATATTCTGTATCAAGTCAGCATCATTGTTTAGCATTAACAATCCACATGGTGACCTTTAAAACTTCTTTCAGACTAGGCTTAACCCATAACAAAAAAAACAGTGAAACTTTTCAGTCTTATACTATGTGGAATCAGGAGACATGAGACATTTTTATATATTTTAGTTTTTCTAAGACCTGGCATAGTGCCTGGTGATATAGGCTCCAAGCAAGTGAATGGTTGTTTAGTTTACGTTTGGTGGTTCAAATTGGTGCTGCTTACACTTAAACAATCCACTTTTCTTTAATGTAGTTCCTTGCATGTGATTAATAAAGTGCTTAGCCTCTTTTGTTGCTCCTTCTTATATGCCTACAAAAGATACTTCCCAGTTATATCGTGAAGCAAAAGCAGTCTGAAAAATTAAAATTAAATACAAAATACAGTTTTGATTTAAAAAAAAAACATGATATTGAGAAGGATAAACTGGAAGAGGATCTAGGAGAAGTTATAGGGAGAAATGGAAGTAAATTTTAATTTTTAAATTTTAATAAAATATAAAGAAATACATTTTATTTGTATAAGACATTCTCAAATAATTAATAAAATACATTTTTTAAAGCAATGTAGGTTGTGATTGTCACACACTCCTCCGCCCTTCTGTAGCTGTAACTCTTCAACACACACCTCTCATAACCAAATTTATCTCTGGCCTCCAGACCTCTGAGTCTGGCAATGCTGGCCTCTATTATCCCTTGGCTCTATATTGTCCCTAGATCCTTAAGTTAGAATTTTCTCTTGGCAAAGTCAAATTTTAGATTAGCTAAGGTCATGTCCAAAAATTTATTGGTGAACAATGTGACTTTACAGGATGTCAACAGGTGAACATGTCCAGTTTCTCCACTTCCTCTGAGTGGGCATAATGAAGTAGGACTCTTCACACTGCTAAAGGATTTCCTGGATCATGGACCTGTCAGTGAAATCATCACGCTTTGCCTTTTGCTAATCATTATTTGCACCCAAGGATGCATGTTAGCAAGGACTAATAAAATAATTACTAGGATAAATTAGTGCCGCTGCCTTGAGAAGCTTGCACTAATCTCCCTCATTTCTTTAGAGCCATGAAACAATAAAACGGAAAGGCTTTGATAGGAAGCAATGATGAAACACATGCTTTGCCATTGATATGTATTAAACAATTTGCTCATGCACTACTGAAGTCATTAGGGAGCTCCTTGAAGCGGTTGGTTCAAAGATAGCTTAGGCAATGGTTAGTTGCTTGCAGATCTTCCTCTTCCGTGAATTTCATTTACATTTCCTTGCAGGTGAAGATAAGGTTGTATCTGCAGTGTTGATAGGTGACTAAGGAAGGAAAGAAAGCTGAACCAGAAAGTCTGAGGGGAAGCTTTTACTGTCCTGTGCACAGGAACAAGCACTCATCAGCATGCAGACTCTGGAGCAGTGATTCTCAAACTGTGGCTTGCCACCCCTTTGGGGGACAAACAATTCTTTCACAGGGGTCACCTTAGACTACTAGAAACATAGATGTTTGCACTATGATTCATAATAGTAGCAAAATTACAGTTATGAAGTAGCAATGGAATAATTTGAGGGTTGAGGGTCCTCACAGCATGCAGAACTGTATTAAAGGGTCACAGCATCGGGAAGGTTGAGAACCACTGGTTTGGAGAATAGTGACATAACATGTATCAGGGCTGCAGGCATTTGCAAGAGGCAGCACTGGAGGTCTTTGTAGGTTTGTGGATGCTGGAAGGGAGAAGCAATTTGCCAATCCTACTTTGTTCTGCCTGCTAAGCTCTGGAATACAGAAGGCTGTTATCAAATGTCCTTGAAGATATGTGAGCCAACCGTGCCTAGAAGAAACTCCAAGAAAATATCTTCCTTTCCTAATGCAAATATAGATGCTACAAAGATTGTTAGGGAGGGTAATCATGACTAACAAAGATATGGGAATAAATACATATCATCCCTGTGTCAAGTGCTGTTAGTTAGAAGTATGCTGGTGTGGTGGCTATTCTTGCCCACTGCCCCTGACCTGATACAAGCTACAGTAATTTGAGAAGAAGACACCTCAGTTGAGAATCCACCTCTTCCAGAATGTCATTTGGGGGCCTTTTCTTAGTTAGTGATTGATGTGGGAGGGCCCAGCACACTATGGGTGGTGCCTCCCCTGCGCAGGTCCTTCTTGGTTATATAAAAAGCAACTGAGCAAGCCACAAGGAACAAGCCGATATAGTGGTCTCTAGATTCCTGCTTGTGTCCCTTGCCCTGACTTCCTGTGATGATGAGTTGTGTTAAGGAAGTTTAAGCCAAATAAACCCTTTGCTTCTCAAGTTATTTTTGGTCATGGATTTTATCACAACACTGGCAATGCTAAGAAAAGAAATTGGTAGCAAGAGTGTGGGTGTTGGTGTGATAGACTTCAGTGAAAGTTTGACAGCAGAGTCCTGCAAATCACAACAAAAACTATGTGTTGTCTACTGACTTCTGGGGTGTAAATACTCCCATGGTGGCCAATTTCTAACTACAAACCTGACATTGTAGGCAAATTTTTTTTGCAACTTACAATTAATAAGGGCTCAACCTCTCCTCTAGCCCACCATCCAGCAGAGGTAGTAGAAAAGTTATTAGGATATTAGCAAAGTGGACCATTCAGCAATAGTTCTTTGGGGATGTGCTTGATCTTCTTTGGTTCAGTCCTGAAGCAAACACCAAATATGACTCAGCAACTGCAGACAAGTCCTCTAGGAAGACACCAGGCATGAACCATCAGCTACAGTTCAATCCTGAAGAAACTGCCAGCCTTCCCAACCAGCCTGAGGTAAGGCTGCAGAAGTGGCAAGCTGCCTCAGGAAACTTGCAAGCAGTTCTGGGGTGAACATTCCTCAATGTGAGCATTACCACAAGTTGAGCTCAACAACACTATGTAAGGCAAACCAATACATGTGTGTCCTTAGCGAAGAATAGCAAAGCAGACCAAACCAAACCAGTGCTCAGTGCTCATCTCCCTTCGTCTGTGCCGTCATATTTATACTCCTTCATCTCAGGTCCTTTCACATGTTTGCTATATCAAAACATACTTTCACCTTTGTCTCCTTTGGGAAAACAATCTTTCACATGTTTGCTTTAGCAAGATACCCTTTGACCTGTGTGCTGCAATAAAGCATCATTCGACAAGACTAACTTTCCAAAGGAATTAGAAGTTTCCACTTCATAACATCACCAAATGTAAACTTGGGAAGACAGCCTTGTCACCTGCATTCATGAGGTCATGCAGGCAGGCTTGGACACACTGTCAGGCCATCATTTCTGCCATCAGGTATTTCGTGGGCTTCTGTTCTGTGCTATCTATTACACTGCACAGTAGGGCTATAAGAGAGAGCAAAAAGAGACTGCCTCACTGCAAATCTTTCCTGGGTTTGCAATCTAGTAAGAAAGATGGACATTAGTAGAATAATTAGAGAAACAAAAATCAGATGACCCTGTTAAGAATGTTTCTTGCTCTTTCCGAGATTTGGGGTTGGTTCCAAGCACCCATATCAGGTCACTTTTAAGCGCCTTTAATTCCAGTTCAAAGGGATCAAAAGTTAATTTCTGTCACTTTTACTCTCCCTCACATGTGCATATATAAACACATTCATATATGCATAAATAAAAATCAAATAAACTTAAAAAAATAAAACCAATGCTTAAGTGAACTGGAAAGGAGAGATTAGAAGGTTTTCACCTTGTCTGTGAGCTCAGAAAAACTTTCTTTCTTAGTAACTAATTCCTAATAGTCCCTTATCTTTGGAATACCTTTGGTGGGTTCTTATTTCCTGACTAGACTCTCACTGAAATACAAAGAACATGACTTCTGTTGAAATGTGAGTATCAGTCTGTCTTGGGATTTCTCTCAAGGCAGATCCTAAGACAAGACATGAGGACAAGCCAAGAAGAAAGGAAGTATGGTAATCACAGGGAGGAGGCCAGTCAGTGGGGCACTGGGAGCCCGAGCATGAGTCTCTGGTGCTGCATTCTGTCTGGGACTGTGGGACAATGTAATGAAAATACAACTTGGAATCACCCCACCAAACAGGAGAGAGGGGCAGAGTGTTGGGATTCCTCTAGTGTTTCTGACCTGCCGTGTGTGTGTGTGTGTGTGTGTGTGTGTGTGTGTGTGTGTGTGTGAAAGAGAGAGAGAGACAGAGAGAGAGAGAGAGACAGAGAGGGAGGAGGGAGAGGGAAAGGGGAAGAGGGAGAAGGAGAGAGAGAGGGAGAGGGCAAGAGGGAGAATTAGAGGGAGAGGGAGAGGGAGACAGAGAGGGAGAGAGAAGTGTGGGCTTTCATGACAACAGGAAGGACACTCAGCCATTGATATTTTGCCAGAGCCAAATGGATGTGGGCAAAACAATGTCAATGATAGCAGCCGGTCAGTGAAGACCATTCTGAGAAGTATACAGGCATAAAACGTAAGCGAGTCTATGTGGAAATGTGTACAAGGTTACCCAAGTTGCCTGAAGACTGTGACTAAAGGTACATAAGCAACTCCCTGTGATACGAATGGGATAAGCAACTGGGGGATAATGGAATTGGACTGAGACAGCGATCGTCTAAGCCAGCCTGAGTTTATATGGCTACCTACAAGTGCTTCTTGAGATTCCAGTCCTTGGCATTTGCAGATGTGAATTGATAAGCACGTGCTGAACTAATATCATGCTTTAATTTTAACCGTGACACTCCTCTTGCCCTCCCCCCACAAAGCCAACATCACCAAGTTCTTTCAATCCCTCTCTGTAATGATCATGAGTTTCCTTTTTTATAAGATTTATTTTATTTGGATCAGGTTATGTGTTTGTCTTAATGTGTAGGTATGTACATATGAGCGCAGACACCAGAGGATGAGAGCGAGTGTTGAAGCCCCTGGATGTGGAGCGATAAGGTGTTTGTGAGCCTCTCTCCTTGGGCCCTAGGAACCAAACTTAGGTCTTCTGCAAGAGCAATGTGCACTCTAAAGCTCTGAGCCACATCTCCAGCCATATCTCCAGAGATAATGCTTCTTCACAAATTTTTCTGTCTACCTGGCAGAAACTACCTCACGTGTACACTCTCCTGTCTAGCGACTCTCTGGTCATTCTTTCATACCTGCCTTGATGGTTTGCTGCTCTGCAAGAGCCATTTCTCATCCAAAGGATTGGATAAGCCGTGGCTACTCAGTCATCTTACAGAAGGTATAGTTGGGTGGCCAAAGCCGAGATTCTGTAAGCAAAGTATCCCCCATTGCTGTCTGAACCAAAACTTACAAAGCATAAAACTGATGGTTTTAAGGTGTTCAATTTAGTGAGTCTAGTATATTCTCATCAACAAACATCTTTATTTAGTTCCAGCTTAAAACAGTATTCAAGAAAATCCTCTTCTCCTCAGCCCAGGGGAACCATTGCATAGTTTCTGGTCTCTCTGAGAGCTTACCTCTTCTAGATATCCCACACAAATGGAGGGCCTGACTGGAGTGCCTGAATGGGGTGCCTGTGCCTGACTGTCATGTGGCTTCTTTCAGTGGGCATGTTTTCAAGTTTCACTGATATCCTTTTCTTATTGTTGATTTAAGTTTTCATATCGTATTAATATTTGTGTGTATGAACATTTGGCTGCTTGCCTATCTGTGCATCACATATGTGTAATATCCACAGAGGCCAGAAGAGATTGTCAAATCCACTGGCACTGGAGTTACAGACAGTTACAAGTTGTGTCTTCCCGGTCTTGAAGTCAGGACTTCTAGAAGATCAACCAGTGGTCTTAACCTCCAATCCATCACTCCAGCCCCCTACATTTTATTTGCAAGATTTACTTATTTCATTGTATGTGTATGGGTGTTTTGCTTGCATATATGCATGTGAGCTACATGTATATCTGGTGCCCACAGAGGCCGTAAGGAGATGTTGGATCCTCCGGAAGGAACTGGAGTAACTAAAGGTGTGAACTATCACGTGGGTACTAGGAAACAAATCCAGGATTTCACAAAAGCAATGAATGCTCTTTGGTCACATAATCCACAGCTGGTGGGCATTGGGTAGTTTCCATTTCTGGCTAGTGAGAACAACACCCCTAGGCACCTGCCTATGCATGCATGCATATGTCCGAATGTAGATTTGGGCACTTTGGAGTGGTGTGTCAGATACTTTTATGTGGCTATGGCCGCATTTCTGACTGAAACAATGTAAGAGAGAGAAGATTTATGTCTGCTGATGGTTTCATCTTGGCGGTGTAGGTAGGACAACACAACACAGTTCATAGTGGTTGCTCTCAATTGGAGCAGAGCAGAAAGAGCCTAGGTGGGTGTAGCCTTCCAAAACCCGCCCTAGAGAACCAATTCTGCCAGCTAGGCCCTGCCTCCCAAAGCCTCAAATTTCTTATTATGAGTAAGCAGAGTAGTACCTACTTAATGGAAGCTTTATGGGGAATTAAATATAATTGTTTGTGAAAAAGATTTAAAAGTTCCTGTCTATATAAACTCTTAAATGTTAGCTATCCTTGTAATTTGCTTCTATAGTAGCCCTTGAGTATTTCTGCATAAAAATTCAAAATCTGTTCATTGCTTTAGATTTTTTTATCTTTCTTCTCATCACACACTACCTGATCATCAACTCCAGGGTTTAGAGAATTAAGTCAACTGTAAAAACTAAAGGTTATCTCAAAACTAAATGAGTGACTAAAACAAGCCATATTAAATATTTAGACTATAGCTTAGCCCATGGTCTGCTTTTGTAACAGATACATGATTCACTGTAGTAAATATCTAAGTCCATGACAGACCCAGCTACATAATACATAAGATTCTTGACTTACGAGGAACCACAGAATAAACAAGGAAGAATATTTAATGCAAAGGACTTGCAAGCTTGTCAACATTTGAAAGGAATAAAGAAGTAGATTCGGATTAATGTGGACTTTTTAAATCTAAAAATTAAATTAAAAAAGAAGAGTTAAGCAAAGATTTCTGAAGCTTAGCCTGTGGAGAGAAAAGTGTGGAATATGTGTCAAAGGAAAAAAAAAAAGCAACAAATTTGACTATTACACCAAAGAGAGTTGGCTCTTTAATCCTAAGGCGAATAAGGAAACAAATTGGAAAAAAAACTTGCCACAAAAACATCATCACATTTAAGCCCTGAAAAAATATGGCAGAGAGAGAAATATAAAATAGTTCAATGGTAATTACCAAGATAAATGTTACTGAAAATGAAATAAAAACACCTCTTAAAAATTAAAAAAAAAATGGATCAGTATTACTAGGGAACAAAAAATTCACAATTAAAACAGTAAATTCATTCAGCTCAGCAGATTAATGACTTTCGGGAACTAGTATTCCTCAGCGAGCAGATGAGTTCCCCAAGACCAGGACTTTTTCATACATTGCTGAAGACTAAGTGTATTGCTGCAAATATTCTATAAGTTCTAGAATTTCCTTTGATGGAATTGTGTGTCATGTTTCCTCTCCTTCTATCTTCTGTCTTCTGGTGCAATGCTTTTGATGGTCATGTATCTTATCCTGTATTGTTTACATGGAACTTTGTGTGTTTCAGCTGTTTTCTGTTCTCAGCCATTATAGATAAAGCTGTTGAGAACAGTTTTAGGGGCTAGAGTGAGCTCAAAGGGTAAGAGCACTAGTTGACCTTCCTGAGGACTGGGTTCAGGACCCAGCATGCACACCGTGGCTTACAGCCGCCTGTTACTCTAGCTCTGGGGGATCCATTACCTTTATCTAACCACAGGCATGTGCACGCGCACACTGTATATATATACATACTCACAGACACTCGCCCATGCTCAAAAACTACCTAAATCTTTTTAAAGAATATTTTAGACAGATGTTTGTTCAGTACAGGTGTGTGTTGTTTGTACTGAGGAAACCTAAAGAAATTACTAATCTCTGTGTTAGCATCCATCGTGATCTACAATCAGGTCCTGTGCTGTTTCCCAGTGTTTGGTCATTGAACAAGGAGAACTCTAGATGTTTCATGACTTCATTGACACTTTGTAATGGTGGTCTTTTCCATTTTAGCCAGTCTAGATATTATGGACTTATCCTATGGGTAGGTGGTGCTATGTTATAGGAAATGGGACAAATCTTTAATCCCCCTTCCCCCTAAACTGTCAATTCTCAGAAGACTGTTAGATCCCTAGTCATTTTGGGGATTATATTTTATATTTCTACTGGCCTTCTTATTTAACTCTTTTTTTTTTTTTGAGACAGGATCTGACTGTATTAGTTTAAGATGGCCTGGAAAATACTGGAAATTACAATTCTCCTACCTGAGACTCCCAAGTACCGGGTTTATAGGTGTATACTACCATGCCTAACTTTACTTTCACTGGTTTTCTTAGGCATTTTTTTTTTATTGAAACAAGCTGACATTTACAACACATTGAGAGAATCAGGACAGAACCATATTCAATAAGAACAGTGGTTATCTCCATTTGCAAACCTAAGGGGAATTACTATTGAAACTATAGATCACTTCCTAATTTTCTATAATGATGATATAATACTTCAAAATACCTCATTCAGAAAAGCTTCTCTAAGCTTGTTGACTCAGACAATAGAGGATAGTTCTCCAGACATCTCCTAGATGTCCCAGTATACTAGCTGCTTATGGCTGCCTGCCACAGCGGTAAGGCTAGGAGCCATCCGCAGGGAGAAGGGAGTATTCCACCCTAGCCAACTTTTCAGTTGGCTCTAATAAATTTTTCTTTAGGCTCTCATCCTTTAAGCGAAACAGAATGTGCTAGGCTATAAATAAAACTGTTGGCAAGCAGAGAAAGGTTGGGGCTGCTACCATAAAGTTCCCAAAATACACCCGAGAAGCAAATGCAGCAAGAGGCCACACACACCTCTTTCTACTTGTGGATGTATAATAACAGGTATGTCACAGCAAGGCCGATCTCTCTGATGTTCTATAACTCCTGTACTCGTGATGGGCTAAAATGGTGCCACTCACTGGCATGTTCCTTTTACGGCTTCAGAGCTTGGCACCACAATGAACGCTACTTTATTAAAAAAACAACTCAGTCAGGAATGTTTATGGGAACGGAATAACTTCAATGGAAAAATCTGTCTCCTTTGAACGCAGCATCCTGGTATCTTCCCTGGAGTCCCAGCTCATTTGTGGGAGTTGAAGCCCGGCATTCTTCAGAGTCTAAGTGTCAGAATGTCAGCTTGGCATACAAAGCATCTGAAGGCACATCCCCCACACCCTGTACCCTCCCCCCAAGCTCTTTGTCTTCCTTGTGTGGGGCTTGTACTCTTCCCTCTAGAGTTCTCGGTAGTCCTCTCAGCATCAGGAGGCTGCAGGATGCCTCGGAGCATAGAAGGATGGTTATTAAGATTGACATCTCTGGGAGTGGGGCTTGCTGATTGGTGTGATTTACTCAAAAGTCGCCTTTACAACTGCCGCGCCTACCATTAAATGAGAGATCTCTTCCTGCTGCTCACCTGAGGAGGGGTTCCTATGGGTGAGAACTATAAAAGAGCTCTCAAATTGGAGAAAGCAGCATATGTGTGCTGCTACACAGTGATTACCTAGCTGACAAGACATACAGCTGGGACTCTTTGGTTTCTCCTAGCATCTCTTTCTTCCTTTGACCTTTAAAAGCATCCACTTTTCTTCCTTTGGGAGGACCAGTATCCCATATTTGTTGTCATATGAATGGGATTGGGTTGACTTTACCCTAAATTCTGCAGATGGACTCCAATTTCCTTTGAATAAATTCGCTTTCCCCACAGGGAGGGAAGTGATTCAGAAACAGACATGGGAAGAAAGTACGTGGCCCAGAAACTGGAGAGAGAAGCTTTCTTTCATGAAACAGAGAAGACAAATTCTTTCTTAAGCTAAAGGGTATGCTCTGAGGACAGTGGCCTAGAAGTTCTACTGGTGGTGACACCATGGAGACAGACCCACTCAGTCCACAATAGGGGGAACATAATGCAGCTGACCACATTCAGTGTATGAATTCAGAAAGCAAGAGTAACAGTTATTGCAGCCTAATACCATAATATAAGAGTGTATGTACACATAGGGAGTGTGCATTACAACTTGGGAGTGAGGTACCATCTTAGTTAGAAGCATGAAAGAAACTACTGGATGTCTTAGAATACCTATAATGTGGTTCCATGGTTGACTGCATGCTTACATATTGATCACTCTGTCTACTGAGACTCCACACCAGTGTATGCATGTGTATCGCCATTTAAACTCATTTTACTAAATTGGCAAACCATGGCCAGACAAAATTAATGCTACTGTTTCTAAGTACACCAGAAGTAAATTGCTTTATACAAGTCTAGCTAGAAGTCATGTCATTGATTGCCTTTCTGGTAGAAAGTTCTCATAGAGAATAGCATATGATTTAGACCTAGGGCTTGGAAAACAATAAGATTTTAGGAACATTCTACAGTCACATTGATATAATATTTATGCAGAACCCTGTGTTGAAACCAAAAATTCAGTGATTGCTCCTGAAACCAGCCTTTCTTCTATGTCAAAGAGCAAAAGTGAATGTCACAACTTTGAGTCTGTATTGTTTCCCAAAAGAAAAAAGATGAAATTTATTGGCGTCCTCTTTGCTTCCAAATGAGGTCTGCTTCTGAGAGACAGGTGGCTCATAAATTGGTCTTTTTACATGGAAATTATGTTGCACTTAATTTTTCTTAAGACCGAAGGTATAAATAGAAAACAGGTCATTGTATCATGACAATAAGTTATTATTATTTATGCACATGGAAGATAAGAGTGACTTGCCTTCATAAATTACCTTTTCATGACTCATTGAGTTCCATTCCACCCATGAATAATGAGTTCCCTAATCTGTAAAGAGCTGGAGCATTGAAGACAAAGCAAGAGTGGGAGGGGCTTAGAGAAAATTATTGAATTAAGGGCTTAGCATATTTACATAGCAGGTTTATAAAGACAGTTTCTTGGCAGTCTACCCTAAATCGATGTGGCATAATTTGAAAAATGGCAGCCTGGTGCCTCTTTATTTTTTCTGACAAGGGTAAATGCTGTTATTCTAACAATGGCAACGCACATGTTTTTTTGAGACGGCCTGTTAAATAAAATCTTTATGGAGCTCACATGTGGAAAGCATGTAGAACCCAGTCATTTTCACACAATCCAAGAAAAAGTCTGGGCTTTATTTGTTGTTTTTGTTTGGTCACAGACCCCATTTTTCTCCTACTCTTGAAATATATACTATATAAATATTATTTCTGTTAAAATCATGAAAGGTTCAAACATTTAAGGATAGAGGACACTCTGTAATTAAGAATATGCCTGAGTTTATTGCATGAGAGAAATGTTGGACAGTTTTTTAAAAAAATGTACACCAATAAATTTGTTAAAATTCCAGACAAAGCCTCTTTCAGAATTTGAGATGTGGCAGATAAGCATTTGGAATAGAGTCTTTCTATTGGAAAATGATTTTTCCATCTCTGTGGTGTCAATAACTTTCTGTAATGTCATTATCATTTCAAATCTATAGGAGAGCTGCAGTATATAAGACTTAAAACTTAATGCTGCTGCTTTCATTTCAAGGTACCGCTGAACTCACTGTAGACTGTGTTTTATAGTTTCTTCTCTAACAAAGGGAAGGCAATATGTGTGGTGACTCTGAGGCCCTACTAATTAGAGACCATTTTTCTCTCTTTAAACAATGGGCTCACTATCTTTCAGATTCCTCAGACTTGACATTCATCATCATTTGGGGAAGAGCTCAGAGAGAGTGTTCTCCTGCAGCTCTGATGGAGAATAACATCTGATTATCTGTCCCCAGTTACTTTCCCAAGTTCCTATGAAAATATATAGGAAATTTAAGCAAAAAGCTAAACTTGTACTGGTGGTCAATGTACAGCTAATATGCTACATAAATTTGTACTTAAGTGATAGCTGTTTAACATGAAGTAGAATGGTCTCTAGCTGTCATTTTCTCTGCAATCCCAATAAACTTTCTAGTAAATTCCATGTGTCTCCTTGGTCTAAGTGTTTCTGGTTGAACCTTTCACACAAAGCATTCTAATTATGTCCATCCTCATTCCTGTCCTATCTCAGAAGCTCTAACAGGAGCCAAAACTCCTGGAAATCAAATAGACAGCAAACTGACATGCATGATAAGACACAGGATATGCCCATAGTACTAGCCAGAATTGTAGTTTTTCATGTGTTTCATCAAATACTAGATACTGATAATGGGATCACATAAGATCAAAAGAATTGCACCAGATGAACAAATCCTTGCAAGATACTAAGGGAAGCAATCAGAGATGGGCACATGAAGTTATTTCCAAGTGTGTATTTCTGCACTTTGTCAAGGTTGCTTTGTGCATCAGAAGATACTCACAGCATATGCCACAAATGAGACACCAACATATGGATTAGTAGCCTAGGAAACAAAAATGGCCAAACCATGGAATCACTGCCAATCACGACACCCTGATGATTGCCAAAGAAGAGGCCATGCAGACTGGCATCCTTCTACATGGATTGAAAACAATACATAAAGAATGACCTCAGAAACTGGAGAAAATTCTACCAAAAGTTCAGAAAAACAAGACTCTGAAAAGGATTCATCACAAAGAAACAAAGAAAATACAGAAAACTATTTGGCATGCTAATTGACTTTAGGACCATTTGAGTGTTGTGTAACTAAAGGCTGCCATTAGTAAATCAAAGGAAAAAGAAATTAAGATTGGATTCAATGAAAAATGAGGTTAATAGGAGGAATAATAGGAAAATCAAAATAAGAATGGGAAGATTAAAGTTTTTACATATAATTAACAAAAGGGACTGACTAACCAGTGTTGAAAATCAAATCCCTAATGAAGAATATGAAGAGAGTGGATGGAGTCTTGGGCGAACATGAACTGGTAACTTGAGTTACCAGTGACTATGTATGTCACAGGTGCCAATGTCTTAGGTCCATGGGAATGGCAAAGCCTTTGCTGGTCAGAATAAGGTTGTTGATAGTAAATGCAGAAAGTATGGACCACAGTTCCTCATCCTGGATGATGGCATCCTGAAACTGCTTCCCTACAGAGACTCACTACCAAGGCAGGCTGCTGGTGCAGCAACAGCACAGCAATGATTCTTTTGATTCCAGCTATGCTTACTGGTCCCTTCCTCCTTCCTCCTTCCTCCTTCCTCCTTCCTCCTTCCTCCTTCCTCCTTCCTCCTTCCTCCTTCCTCCTTCCTCCTTCCTCCTTCCTCCTTCCTCCTTCTTCCTTCCTTCCTTTCTTTCTTCCTCTCCTATTGCCTCCTGTTATCCCCAGTCAGGTTCACAAACCTAGCAACGCAAGCCTGGGCAGTGGAGTTGGGATATTCTTCCATTTCCAGAAGTGAGAGCAGTAAGCTAATTCAGTGGTTTTGAAGTGGTGGTTATACTTAGTCATTCATACAAACTGATAAATAAACACCAGAGAATTTGAACAGAAGTAACTTGGAAAAGACAATGGAGTAAAGATCCTATGAAACCCTGTGTGGTGGTTTGAATAGAACTGGTCCCCATAAAGTCATGTGTTTAAATGTCTGGTCAAAGGGAGTGGCACTATTAGGAGATGTGGCCTTGTTGGAGTAGGTATGGCCTTGTTAGAGGAAGTATGTCACTGTTGGTATGGGCTTTGAGGTTTCCTATGTTCAAGCTATGCCCAATGTGGACACAGTCTCTTTCTGTTGCCTGTGGATCAAGTTGTAGAACTCTCAGCTCCTTCTCTAGAACCATGTCTGCCTGCATACAACCATACTTCCTATCATGATAATAACAGACTAAATTTCTGAAACTGCAAGGTAGCCCCAATTAAATGTGTTCCTTTATAAGAATTGTTATAGTCTCAACTAACCTGGACCTCCGAGATCTCTCAGACACTGAGCCACCAACCAGGCAGGCAGCATATACTAGCTGGTTCGAGGTCCCTGTCACATACACATATACAACAGATGACTACTTGGTCTGGCCTCAGTAAGAGAAAACACACCTAACACCCAAGAGACTTGAGGCCCCAGAGAGGGGAGGCCTGGCTGGGTCGGGGACTGGGGCTAGGGGTGACATCATCTTGGAGACAAGGAAGGACAAAGGGTATAAGGAACTGTTGGAGGGCATTTCAGGAGGTGGATAAAAAAACTGGACTGTAAAAAAAAGGTTAAAAATAATTTAAAAAAATTGTCATGATGTCTCTTCACAGCAATAAAACCCTAAGATACCCTGTATGTACAGCTAGGAAAGGGATCACCACTATTCAAGGTGAGCATAAAAAAAATCATAATCACCCCATCATTGTGATGAAATATTTTGGCTCAGTGTTTCAGGGGCCTCATAACCATGGATCTGTGGATGGATAGATAATCATGTGACAGGAGCTTGTAGCAGAGAAATAGTTTCACTGCTTTGTTAAAAGGAAGTAAAGAGTTAGTCAAGTGTAAATTTCTGGTTTCTTTGAAGACTCGGTTGTGTCATGAGATGCTTTTTCTAGAAGCTGTCTTATGAGAGGATGTTTTGCTGAGAACAGACACATGGTGTTTTTCTGGAAGTTGCCTTCTGAGAAGAAATACAATGTTTTGCTGGAGCAGATGCTTGAGAGGGTGCATGATGTTTTGAAAGAATATACATATGACCCTACAGAGTGTGAGAGGATACTCTTACACTGGTTCACCTTGCAATAAGATGCTTTCACTGGTCTGCACTGATATTAAGACTTCATAGAGAGAAATGTGCCTCATAGTATTCCAGATGCTTCTTGCCACATTCATAGACTCATCCTGATTTGGCAGAACCTTGTGGTTTCTTCTGGATCAGGCTGCTGCTACTGATTCATGTTTGGGGCTTGCTCATTGGATTTCCACTATTGATTTGTGCTTGACTGCTGATATCCAGATAATGAAGACTGGAATTATCCTCCAAAGAACCACTCATAATCACATCCACATTCTCCTTGTTTTATTAACCATCTTCTGCTACCTCTGGTTGGTGGGATTGAAGGGAGGTTAAAGTGTTTAACCTAATTAAAGTAGGTTTTGAAAATTCTAAGCCTATAGCAACCAACTATTGGACTGGGCATGGGGTCCCCAATGGAGGAGCGGGAGGATGGTCCAGAGGAGCTGAAGGGGTTTAAAGCCCCATGGGAAGAACAATGATTTCAGCCACCCAGATGCCCCAAGACTCCCAGGGACTGAACCACCAACCAAGGGGCACACATGGTTCCAGCCAAAAATGTGGCAGAGGAAGGCCTTGTTGGGCATCAGAGGAAGGAATGGTCCTTGGTCCGGTAAGGGCTCAACAGAGGCCTGAACAAAGGGAAACCAAGGGGGAGGGAGGAGGGAGTGTGTTGGGTGAAGAGACATATACGTGGAGGCAGGGGGAAGGAGGAAGGGGACGGGTTGGGAGTCTTAGGGGAGGGGGGATATCCGGAAAGATTTTACCATTGGCAATGTAAATGAAAATGATATGCAATAAAAAATAAATTTTAAAAAATAAAATAAAAAAATCTAAGTTTACAAGTCAGGAAGGAGCCTGGATCAAAATAATATCAAAGATGTAGTGACCTACTTCTTCTAGCTTGGCCTACCTCCTAAATTTCCAAAACCTCTCAGAACAGCCTCATTACCTCAGTACCGAATGTTTAGCATACAAGCCTGTGGAGAACATCTTGTGATTATATTATGACATCCTGCAAGATTTTAGGATTTGTTCAAATAAATATATGTATTCTAAGTGACCTGAAATGGAGAAGAGACTATAAGGGAAAGCTAAGTATAAAGAAGTAGAAAGAAGGTAAACACAAAGTTTTATTCATGAGGAAAGCATCGTGCAAAATTGGTCCTTAAGGAAAACCAGACCTCCTTTTAAACAGTTCATCAATTTGTCCAAGTGACTTTAGAAATAAACAGGTGAGATATATTGTTTCTGAGACATGTTCAAATTTCCCAGAAGATGGAATATGAAAGAAAAACATGAAGAGCAAAAGGCTTTCTGGTTTAAAGAATGGTCATTGTTTTCCTAGTAATTCCAGTGTCCTGTTCTACAAGCAGAACAATTTTTTAATTGTACAATCCTTGAAGCCTGGTTTCTGCTACTTCAGTATTTATAGCATGAAGATCTGGGACTTGTTACCTTCCTGCACTGACTGGGGTAGCAACTCCAGGTTATCCACGCTTCTTTGACCTTCAATTTGGGATTCAGCAATGTGATACCTAACTAATATTGGTCCTGATGAGAGCAACAGTAAAATCTAGGAAGCTGCCAAGCTAGATAAATTTTAACTGATGGCACAGCAGCGGGCTTATCAAATTGGTCCAATGGCCTGATTTTGATTGTACAACACACTCCCCCAGCTTTCTGAGTTAATTTCCTATGCCTAATTCTATCTAATTAATTTAGTTAACTGCCTGTATCTCTAGTGTGTTTCCTTTAGCCAAGAAAACTATATCTGGTTCTTCTAATTTGTCACCAAGAGTTGGGACAGATACAGAACTTCAAGCTAATCTGAGCCTCAAAACCACTGAGACATTGCATTCTGAGGTTAAACCAGCCTTGCATTCCTGTGGAAAATCTCCTTTGACTGTGTTGTGTGATTACTTTGATTTATTATTGAATCCCATTCTCTGATCTAGTCTCATAATTTTCAGGTGTATAACACTTTGCTATGAATTGCAGCTATTGTACAGTGTGAGACATTTCCTGAATTTGGTATTATTCTTCTTAACTGATAGTTTGTTTCTGCCAATCCATATTGGAGCCCCTGTGATGGTTTGTGTATGCTCGGCTCAGGGAGTGGCACTATTAGAAGGTGTGGCCCTGTTGGAGTAGGTGTGGCCTTGTTGGAGTAGGTGTGTCACTATGGGAGTGGGCTTTAAGACCCTCATCCTAGCTGCCTGAAAGTCAGTATTCTGTTAGCAGCCTTCATATCAAGATGTAGAACTCTCAGCTCTGCCTATACCATGCCTGCCATGCTTCCTGCCTTGATGATTATAGACTGAACTTCTGAACCAGTAAGCCAGCCTCAAATAAATGCTATACTTAATAAGACTTGCCTTGGTCATGGTGTCTGTTCACAGCAATAAAACCCTAACTAAGACAGCCCCCCTCCCTCCCACACTGGCCTCATCCTCTTGCTAACAATCATCCCACTCTCTGCTTTTATTAGGTTGGCTTATTTAGATACTACAGACTTGAGTACCAGAAATATTTGTCTTGTCGTCCAGCTTATTTTACTTAGCACAGTATCCTCTATGTTCTCCTGTGTTGTCATAGATGAAAAGGTGTCCATCTTTCTTTTAAGTTTGAATAGCATTTCATTGTTCATCCATACCACATTTCCTTTATCGATTCACTTGTTGAAGGATTCCTTCCATGTCTTGGCTCTTGTGTTAATGCTGTAGTGAACATGGGGTACAAAATCTCTGACATGATGGTTGCATGTCTTTTGTGTGTTCACACAGAAGGGGAACTGCTGAGTCACATGGCAGTCCTCGGTCTAGTTTCTCTTCATTCATGTTATTACCTATTGTGTTGGACTTGCTCTGTTGTTCTACCTTCAAGCTCACTGTCTCTTGTGTCATCTCTGTTCAGCTCTTAAGCTTATTCTTGTTCAAATGTCTTTATCAACCTTGGCATTTTTGTTTGCTTCTTTTTAATAGATGTCAATTCTTTAATAATCCTTCTTGCTTTTTAAGTGTTTGCTTTTAGACATTAGAATCCTATTTATTGTGGTTTCTTAATTATCACTGTTAATGTCAACATCCAGACAGAGATGGGTTTTGTCGACTACCTGTTTTATGAAAGTAATGACTCTCCTGATATTCTAGCTCATGGAAGTTTTTTATTGTTCTTGTTTTAAATGGGCCCTTTAAGGCACTACCTTCTATCAACTCTGGGTTCCATTTTTCCACATGGGTTTTTTATTTTTGTTTCTTTGTTGCTCTTGAAATTTATCAGTATGCAAGCGGTACAAACAGATGGTCAGACACTAGTGTTCAGCCTCTAATGATCTGCTCAGTTTCTCTTTAATTTGGCACCTGTTGTTTTACACTTCGTTGCCACCAGTGACTGATCCCTGCTTGCACTGAAACACTCATGGTTAGTGGGGCTTATAGCCTCTGCTGGTGGATTTGTGTCTAAGAAAAGAAGCCAATGTTTATTCAGTTGAAAAACACCCCAATATGCTTGCCTTGTACCCAGCTCTCTCTCTCTCAAGTCTCCACCATAGGTACACATAAGCTGCTGGCCACATAGCCATAGCCCCGGATTTATCTGCAGAGTATTTAGGAAACATCTCAGAAGTGGACTCATTTCCCATTAAACCCTCATCAGTCTTTCCATCTGCTTCTAATCCATCAGGAACCACTATAACACATGCGTGGGTTATTTGTAGGTTTAAAACATTTGCCATTGGCACAGATTTTTCGCTCTCCACTCTGAATCAAGTCAGTGTTCTCATTTACACTCAAAGCTACTCGTTTCCTCAGTCCACTCTTACCAATCCAGGTGGAGAAGCCACGGGCAGGAGAGTGGTAGGCTCCTGCTCCTCCTCCCACAGGCCGCCATGTTACCATTAACACAGGCTTCTTGCTTTCTTGTTCTCCTCTAGTTGATTTGTACTCCTCCCAAAGTTGCTTTTGCCAACTTTGTCCAGTTTTATAGCCAATTTTTAAAGAGAATGTATTGACCTTTTACATCCTTCCTAGAGGCCAGAGGTTTATGTTGAATGTCTTCCACAATTTCTCTCCATCTTATTTTTGGAGACACCTGTGGTAGTTTGAATATGCTTGGCCCAGGGAGTCGCCCTATTAGGCTGTGTGGCCTTGGGTGAGGAAGTGTGTCATTGTGATCGTGGGTGTGGGCTTTAAGACCCTCCTCCTAGCTGCCTGGAAACAAGTCTAGTCCTGGCAGCCTTCAGATGAAGATGTAGAACTCTCAGCTCCTCCTTTACCATGACTGCCCAGATGCTGCCATGCTTCCACCTTGATGATAATGGACTGAACCGCTGAACCTGTAAGCCACATCCAATTAAATGTTGTCCTTATAAGAGTTGCCTTGATCATGGTGTTTCTTCACAGCAGTAAAACCCTAGCTATGACAACACCCATCTCAATCCTGACACGATGTTTTGATATCTGTATATATTAGGAAATGATCGGCACAGTCAAGATAATTAGCCTATTTGACACTTTATGTAATTACTTTTTGCAACAGGAACACTTAAGGTCTATACTTGGCAAATTTGGTTAGTCAGCTCTGTGACTGTCCTTTTTCAGAGTCTCCTTCCAGGACTCACCAGATCCAATTCCTTTCCAAGGGCATGTAGAACCTTCACTTATGTAATGAACCACTTAAAATTCTATTTCATTAATTCAATGTATTTGTGGATGGTTCAGGGGAAGTTGATTTTTACCAAGAGTAAAACTCAAAACAAGTTTTGTTTTGGCCTTGGCAGTACCTGCTGAGATTTTTTTTTTCTTTGAGGATGATATCACAAAGTCATAAGGCCAGATTCCTGTAACAGTGGATCTCTGCTAAAGTTTCAAGACAAACAAACAAACAAACAAACAAGTAAACAACAACAAAACCTCAGAAGAAACTATGTGATTGGCTAAAGGAAGTTCAGCGTCTGCCTCACTGTGAAGTAAGGAGGGGTAAGGGACCCACCCTGAAGGAGGAGGGAAGGCACCAGTGGATGAAGTGAGTCAACTCTCTCCCTCCTGTGGCAGTCTCTTCTCTCTTTTAACTGAGCCCTACTCATATGTCTTCCAATAAGCACAGATCCACCCTAGTTTGAAAGAAACTTCTCTTAGCTTTGTAATCCTCTTTCATAAATTTCCTGTATGTGTATAGAAAGGCTCTAATGAGCCATTTACTTTGGTTCCCAGACAGCCAAGTTACTCCTGTGGCATGCTATACTTCATTTCAAGGCACATGACCTCCTTCAAACTCAATGAACTCAAGTGCATAGAGTGTTTCCTCTGTCAGAAAGCCTTGTCTAACAAGGATCCCTCCCCACTTCTCCTTATCACAGGCCCCTTTGGTTTCAGCAAGCAGTGTTACTGAATACAGTGAATTCTATGTATTTGAGTTTACTTATTTTTTTTTTTTGTAGCTTATACTTCATTTCTTTATTTGCTTTTATTTTGGAGATGCTCAGAAGTAATAAAGAACTTAGGTGTGCTTTTATGTGTGTTCCTGTTTAATGGCATTTTAATACAAATAAGTCAAGTTGATTCTTGGAGGCCGAGGAAACACCTTTCTTTAAATAAGATCTAAATTTCAAGAAATATAGACTATATCATCAATGTGTCACTTAGTCATATACTTCCTGCTCTGGCACTTACCTCCACTAAGCTATGTGCCCCAGGAATTGAGATAAATTATTCAAAGGCAGGAACTATGACATTTGTTTCTTTTTTTATATACACTTCTATATATCTATTACTATTTCAAAACTGTATATCATTGTGGAATCTTTGCTTTGTTAGGAAATTCTGTTATATATCAAAGCTTTATTGGTTTTTTTATTAATATAGTTCTTGTACAATTTTGTGTGTGTGTGTGTGTGTGTGTGTGTGTGTGTGTGTGTGAGAGAGAGAGAGAGAGAGAGAGAGAGAGAGAGAGATAGGGTTACTATTGTTGTGATGAAGCACCATGAGTAAAGAGACTTAGAGAGGGTCCCTATGGCCCATGCTTCTATATCACAGTTCATCATCAAAGGGAGCCAGGACAGGAACTCAAGCAGGGCAGAAATCTAAAGGCAGGAGCCAATGCACAAGCCATGGAGGAGTGCTGTCTACCGGCTTGCTCCCTATAGAAACCAAGACCATCAGCCCAGGGATGGTACCACAAACAATGTGCACAATGGGCTGGGCCCTCCCTCATCAATCATCAATTAAGAAAATGCCCTAGAGGCCTGCCTACAGCCAGGACTTACGGAGATATCTTCTCAAGAGAGGCTCCATCTACTCGCATGACTCTAACTTGTCAAGTTGGCATAAAACTAGCTGCGTATGTGGTGTGTGTGTGTGTGTGTGTGTGTGTGTGTTAACATCCCTCCCCAACCCAATCTCCTTCTTATCACTATCTACTCTCTTCCTCCCTGCCTCCTATCCAGATTCATGGCCTTTGGTTTTAGGTATGACCCATTTTATTTAATCAGGGCCATCTTCTTGATCACCAGTTAAAGCCCGATGAAGTCACCTGTAGGTACAAGACTGAAGATAATGATTCTGTCATTCCCTGAACCTACCCCATAGGAAACAGATCAGCAGAAAAGACAGACATTTATTAAGAGCTAGACACTCTGCTAAACACGTTGGAGTTCCTCAGTTACTCTCTAAAACAAGTTTAGAGAATCTGACATAAATAAGACATTCACCAACAGAAGGGGAAACTGATACCCAGAGAAATGAAATGTTTTAACATCGAATGCGCTGTAAGCCCTAGGTCAATGTATGAAAGGCTGATTGCTAGATGGCTCAAAGCAGGACTATGCAGTGGGGCGTGCAGGACTATGCAGTGTGACTTGCCTATTTACAGCACTTGTTAGCTTGCAACTTATTTGTGCTCACTTCAGTCCTCAGCCTATGAACATAATAATGGCTGTATGTGTTTTTCCCAACTCCCACTAGCCAGGGGAGCATACAGTGAGTGCTTATTCAGTTCCCTTGATTTTACACTTGATTTGGAATCATTGTTATTAGGGTTGATAAATTTAGCCTTCTTTAGTAAAACAGCTTTTAAAACACTGAGCCTTGTACTTGGTAAGGGGACCTGTTACTATCTAGGCTGAGTTTTTCAATGAAGAAAATGCTATACCAACACATCGTTAGCAACATGTTTCTGCCTCCTGACTTCCCATCCATAACAGTGAGTCCATTGTAGGGATGACTACAGAGGGGACAGAGGGGACAATGAGGGGACAGAGAGAATGAGCGCTGATCATGTGTCAACAAGTGGCCAACCATAGCAAACACACCACGAACACAACCTTCCTGAAGACTAAATGCACATGTCTCTGCCCAGTCTCTGCCTAGTAATTGCAGCATTTATCAATTTCAATGCAATCATGCCTTGTAAAAAAAATCTCTCTGAATGGCTTCATTTTGCTCCTCTGACGACACAGATGAACTAAGCAGAAGAAGAGAGGGCTGTGTGGTTGTTGAGTATTAGCACATAGCTTAGGCTTGGCTAGGCTTTTCCACTCCTGTGTGTATAGTCACATGTGACAAGAATTACTCTGCCTTTGCAACCATGTTACCCTAGCTCGTTTCTGCAGCCAAAAGCCAAGCTTTAAGTTGATCCTTATTCTAGGGAATAAATATGTAAAGAATAGAGATGGATTCTACCATCACAAGGAAAGGCTAGAAAATTCTTATCAAGATCCACTAATTTTCTTCTTGCTGTGCATCCCTGTGATATTTTGTCTAGTTAATACTATTCCCTTCCCCATGACAACCAGTGTAAACAAGCGGTTTGTTCTGCATAGAGTTCTCTGTCCTTTTGCTGTCTGCTGTGCTGTCTTCCATGAGAATTCAGCCTAAGTGTTACCCTTTAAAGGAATCATTAGCTAAGTCATGACTGTTATCAGAGGCTCTGGAATCTGACCTCTTACTCAGTGCATTTATAACTAGAATTAGATAGTTAATTTGAGAGCAGGTGCTGTTTCACCTGATAGACAAAATAACAAAGTCTATCTTAAGTCTACTGGGAGAGTAAGAAGCAAAAAATGATTTAGTTATTCAGGGAGAATCCAAGATGGATACTGTGGTCCAGTATGTACTCATGTACAAGAAAGGAGTTGGGAGGAGGAGAGAGAGAGAGAGAGAGAGAGAGAGAGAGAGAGAGAGAGAGAGAGAGAGAGAGAGAGAGAGAGACAGAGAGAGACAGAGAGAGACAGAGAGAGACAGAGAGAGAGAGAGAAAGAGAGAGAGAGAGAGAGAGAGAGAGAGAGAGATCCTTATTAAGATGCTATGATTCTTAAATTTTTTTTTTGGTCTTTTTGAGACAGGGTTTCTCTGTGTAGCCCTGGCTGTCCTGGAACTCACTCGGTAGACTAGGCTGGCCTCGAACTCAGAAATCTGCCTGCCTCTGCCTCCCAAGTGCTGGGATTAAAGGCGTGCGCCACCAACTCCTGGCTCTTAATTTTTAATGTTTACCGACATTTTTGTTTAAATCAGCCTGTATTTCTGTATTTCCTGCTATGACAGAGGTCACTAGTAATACTTCACTATTCCTATGGTTTCCTGTTCTTCCTGGGTGTAACTATCTTATCATTCCCAGCTTTCTCTGCAAGTAAGTAATGCCACATTTGTAGAGGACTTTTAATCCAACAACATGGTTGCTCTGGCTGGAATACAGACACACCCTTAGTGCACACCTTTAATCCCAAACAATGAAGGTACAGTTAGTTTGTGGAGGAAAGCAGCCATGTTTGAAAGTGACATCTAATTGAGAAGCAGACAAACTGACAAATCAGAGAAAGATTTGATAGAATGAGTCACAGAATTCATGCACTTCGGTGCAGCAGAGGCACCTTCAGTCAGAGAATAAGGAGCCAGAAGGTTAGAACACACTGCCAGAGTTAGTTTGAGGTCAAGCAGAGCAATTTGGTGAGAAGCTGAGAGAAGCCAGAGCGAATCAGTCAGCTTGGAGAGGAGTTTGAGCCAGAACAGCTGAGAGTTGAACCAGCCAGCCACTGTTCAGAAAGAACTAGAAAGAGTGAACTCATTCAGAAATAAGCCTCAGAGATGACAATTACATCAGGTGGATAAAAGATACATCTGACTGAGTGCTGTTTAATGGAATATGCATAAAGGTAGTCATTACCAGACATGCTTGTTACTCTCTCAAGGGCTACTGCAGACTCTCATTCTTGGTTTGTTGATTGCCCAATGAAACAGCACCCAGCAGAGGATTCAAGATCCAGGGCAGCCATCTGCTAAAAAAAATACAACTCGCTTTGTAGAAGGCCACCTGGTGAAAACCTGGTTTGTGCGTGAAAGGAGCCAGAGGCAAGCCTTTGGCTCATCAGGCCATTGGGAGTTAGATGTTCATTTAAACAGTTAACTTTAACTTAAAAACAGCTCAACATATTTTTAAAAAATTATCTTTCTTTGGCTTGCATTACTTTGAAACATATCTGAATTGTTTACTACTAAAATAGCCTCAAATATAAGCTCAAAAATAAACTAGCTACTGAAAATGAAGGGAAAGCCTTGAACTGTGCTTTATATAACTGTTTTAGAAGAAACATACACATAAACACACAACATGCATGCCCACATACAAACGCATATAATATATAAGTCTATACAGAACAAAAAGTGACAAAGTATCAATAAAGGTGGATGTCTAGACAGGGTGTTTCTAGGTTCTTAGTGTCCGATTCAAGAAAACAAATGCATACAGATTGCAAAACAACAAAAACACTTTATTTAAAAATCAGGGATCAGAAATATACTTATATACTTTCAAAAGTGGCAGTAGGTCACATCAGTAAGAGTGCTCAAGGGTCCTTGGTTAATATTGCTCAGGACTTCTTTTATGGCACCTAAAAGAAAGAGGGGTTTGTTTGCTAAAGACTGTAACATGACTGGTTCCCTCTTTTGATTGAACAGACTTGAGTTATGCAACCTTTAATTACTGAATGTGTCTTTTCCCACGAAGCATCTGGTTTTAATCATATGCACCATGCCATCTCAAATATACTCTTCCCTAAAAATTACCTATAGGACACTGTGTACCTTATTGCACATGCACCCAAAACTAGTTCAGGCTAGGTCATCCCTGCTGCTCTCCTATGTATATATAACTGGGAATATGCTTGAATAGACATTTTTCTTGCCTGATGGTTGTCAAGGGGAAAGAGAAATTTAGTTTGTTGTTTGGAGTCAGATGGATGGCTGTGCAGCTCCATGCAGGTAAGGTCCTAAATTACTAGATATAGTTAGGAGATGGATGTGTGTGACCCAGGCCAAGTGGAGTCCTAGGTTGCTAAACTACCCCCTATGCTTTCCTGATTCAAAGCTACCTCCCCCAAAGAGGACAACATATGTCAATATACATATATTATGAATCACTGGGGAAAGGAAAATTGAAATCAGCCGTGCTAACTCATCACAGATCAAATCTAATATCTCTCTCTCTGTGTAACTAAAAGAAGTTCATAAGGTCAACCTGAATGATGAGCAAAGCATCTATAAATCCTTATTCACTGAATGTGTGGGTACACATGTGTACATGTGTTTATATGTGTGTATCCTATAACTCCCACACATAGTCAGGCCAGGGACTACTGACTCAGATTACATTCCAACTATCAATGGTGATGGGGCCTGAAAGGAGGACTGGTTGGCCATCCTGTGTCGTATGTTTCTGGGCTATTATTACAGTAATTTAAAGTTGGTTTTTGTTTGCTTAAGTAACAGATGGGCATGTCACAAAATAGAAAAGATGCAAAGGAAACAATGCTCTTTCTAGCTTCACCATTACAATCTGCTACCTTCTTCCCATTTATTCTTTCCACATCTATGCTAAATTTTAAACATTATATCATTCTTTGTACTTTTATGTGGTACATTTTTATTTCCTTCTTTCATATTATAAAATATGAAACATGGGTTAATATATGTATGATTCGTGCAAACAGAAGAAAGTTAGCTTTGAAACAAAAAAGAGATAAAATAGGACTGCCTTAAAAATTAAATTGAGTTAAACTGAAGATCATTGAGCTGAGCCTGGTGGGATATGCCTTTAACTTCAACACTGGTGAGGCAGAGGCAGGTCTACTTCTATGTGTTAATTAGTTCCGCATCAGCCAGGACTGCAAAGAACCAATGTTGTTGTTGTTGTTGTTGTTGTTGTTGTTGTTGTGATGGTGATGGTGGTGGTGGTGGTTATGGTGGTGGTAGTAATAATGCTGTTGTTTGTTTCTTAATGGAGGGAGGGAAGAACATCTTAATTGATTGTTAAATATAGACTCTTCTTCACTACAAGGACACTTCAGACTGAATACAATTTTGCTTCAGTCCTCTTGAATTTCGCCTCTCTTGGTGTGTGGAGATTATAAAAAGGACTTTCTAGTCCTGTACTTTCCATCCAGTTCTCCCCAAAATAGAACTTGTCTCATCTGTGCTCATAAGCCATGCCCTCCTCCAGTGTGTGTGTGTGCCAATGTGTGTGTGCATGTATGAGTGTGTGTGATGTGTGTGAGTGTGTGTGCATGTGTATGAGTGTGGTGTGTATGTGTGCTTGAGTATGTGTGTGTGTGTGAATGTAAATGTGGTACGTATGAGTGTATGAGAGTAAGTTTGGTGTGTGTGAGTGTTGCGTGTGTACGTGTATGTGCATGAGTGTGGTATGAGTGTGTGTGAGAGAGTGAGTATGGTGTGTTTGAGTGTGTATGGTGTGTGTGTGTGCCATGTATGAGTGTAAGTATGGTGTGGTGTGTGTGTGTGTGTGTGTGTGTGTGTGTGTATGTGTGTGTCTAGCCTGCAGCTTGTTCCCTTGGCTAGAGATCAAAAGGGAAGAAGCAGAAAGGAGACAGCATGAGAGACACAGGCCAGATGGGACAAGCATCATAAAGCCACAAATGGAGCTGCCCTCCACTTCCAGGGTGACCAGGACAAGACTGCCCACCCCTTGACCCAGACCTTCCCCCAGGGCTTTTGAAATGCATCTCACAATTCAGTCTGCCAGGGAGACAAAAGCAGGACTCTCTCCTCCTCCCTGCACCCAGGGCTCATTGTATACCATTCACTTTTGGCTGTGCTTCTTAATGGTCCCCAGGCAGAGCTGTCTGGTAGCACAGATGTTAATTATTCGTGACTATTCTTAATTAGTTGTGTGAGTTATTCACTCTGGAAACCTGACAGAAAGCCTCAGCTGGGTGGTCTCTGGGGACACACCCTGAGGGCCTTTCAGAAGCTGAGCTTACAACCCCTCCCCCACACCTCTCCCCCCCTCCTTGAACCCCAGCGTTTCTGTTTAATCAGGCTCAGTGAGGCCAGGCTCCATGGGGACCTCTGAAATGAATGCTTAGGCAGCACATAATACTTGAAGGTCCCTTGCCCTTGCAAGCTCCAGGCACAAAGTTGGAAATCAAGTTGCCTCCTGGAGGACTGGACTCTGACTAGTAAGATCCCTAGTTCTGGTGCTTGGTGTATTTGCTTGTGTGCTGTGTTAAGCCCATTGTTTGCCTTCAAGACAGTCTAAATAAGTAAAGCTTTATTGTGGAGCACATTGAACACTAATCTTCATTGCATTCAACTCCACATTCAAATGGGCAGCTGAGAGGCCACAAGCCGCATGAAACTCTCCTTGTCATGTGACATTCCTATTAGGGATGCCATTGCCGGTGGTCATTTGGAAGGAGTTTGTTGGAAGACATTGTTGATCTACACCATTGGGAACTTCTTTTCCCTGCTCCCGTTTTATTGGAACAGAAGAGTTGGCGCACAAAAAGCTCCCGTGTTCTGAAGACCACCTCCAGGTAGAGATAAATGAGGCCTCCGGATAATAAAACATATGCAAGAGAAAAATGACTTCTGTCGGAGCGATGGCAGGCGAGGAAATAGACCAGAGTTCATTTTCAAGCACTTCAAGCCTTGTGTTCTTTTCTTGAGTGTGATGTGAGCTCCTGGGAGAGCTGAGGGGAATGGAGGGGATACATCACAATTACACTTTAAACTCCGCTGTACAGAAGAAACTGCAAGAATAAAAAAAAAATTGCTCAGAAGCTACCATGGTAAGATTAAAAATGAAGAAGAAATATAGCAGCAAGCAGACTGAAACCCATTAGTATAAACTCTAGTTCAGAAAACTTCACCTGGACTATGCATGGTGTTATTAGGTCTATGAGTATGTGGAGAGGTTATATATCCAAATATTTTGGTGTTTGCCCTGAGAAATCAATTCATTTGAGTGGGAAAGAGAGAAAGCTTTTATTAAAAAAAAAAGAGTAAAGCACAAATATATAGCTGAATCAATGTATTAATTAGCTGAAGAGTTTTGTTACTAATAAGCATAATGTGGCAGCTAAGCTAGAGCCCTGAAAGACTTGTGAAGAAAAGTGACTTGGGTTTCATAATTTTGGAAAACTGTAGATGGAGGTATTTGGTCTTCAGGATGTTTAACTGTAGACTTAGAGGATTTGGCTGGGTTGGCTTTGTATTGTTTGGGATTTTGCTGACATCTGAGTTATTTTTCTGACCTTTTCCAGGAAGATTCCCCTCATATCATAAGCATGCATAAATAAAAGAGAAGTATTCCTAAATTCTGTCTCTACCACAGACCAACAGTGGCACCAGTACAACACACTCAGCCTCACTAAACCTTCTTATTCTCTCATGTAAAACAAGAAGCCAAACAAAACCGAGAGAGTGTGACTCTCAGCTGAGAGAATGTACGTAGAGGCCTCTGCCTGTCGGGTGGTTAGAAAACAAGCACGGAAGAAATGCCGGATGCTTATAAAAACTGTATAATAACATGTAGGATGTAATGTTGTTTAAAGTAGTCTATATACCATCCCAGCCCTAATGAACTTAACAGTGGCCAAATGGCCCACTTCCCAAAAGACACTGAAGAGCCAGACTACAGGTCACTGCAAGTCTCTTCACTGTCTTCTGTGACACCATCCATGTGATAGGTAGGGCTGTTCTAAGGGTTTGGATCTTGGAGTGAAGGTAGGCACTGAATAACGTAACCAGTATAGAACAGCCAGGGTATGGGACACAGGTGGAAAATGAACTGTGAGAGTATAAGGTATCGAGAGTCTGGACTGTTTGTCATTGAAGCTAAACCTAGCCTATCTAACTGATCTATAATTTCTCCCCTCTTCACATAAAGCTCAGGATGAGTGTTTTGCTATTGCCAGATACTCCTTGGTTGTGAACATCAGAAGTATCTCTACCTACTTTAAGCAAAGATATTGTTTATCAAAGGATATTCAGTGATATGCTATATGTCTTAGTAACTCAAGTGAGGTTTTGACCATTTAGGAACAATGATCAATTATTTTGTGGGTATTCTCCAGTGGATCCATGACGGCCACTATCCCTGGGGTCAGGCTTTGTAGATTGCATCATCCACATTTGGTCTGGTCTGGAGCCTTTGCCTCACCCTCCAGGACTTCTGAATTTGGAGATGAAAGGAATATGTCATAAATATCACTGGGATTAGAGCCCAGCAGGTGCTTTCATCTCACAAGTCTGCATTTAGATGTGATGGAGACCAAGAAGATGCCCTCTGGCTTGTAATTTGGCAAGATCCAAACTAACCGAACTGGGAAAATTTCCCACATGCTAAGGGAGGCAGAAAGGAATTGAAACATGTGAGGAGAACTCAGGTTGGGGAGGTAGCTTAAGGCGCTAGCTGCACACACTTTAGGAACTGAGTTCAAATCCCCCAAGACCAAGTTAAAAGCCACAAATGGTTGCACATATCTGCATTCTTAATGCTCCTATAGTGAGATGGGCGATGGAGACAGGTGAGTCACCAGAAGCATGAGAGCCAGCTAGCCCGTTGTACTTTGTGGCAAAAAGAATCCCAGAAAAATAAAAAAGAAACCCTGTCTCCAGGAAGTTGTGAGAAGTGAGGTCATCTCCTGACCTTGACAAGTGTTCCATGACATTCAAATCCCTACATATGTGCATACATACACACATAAAATGTGTGACTTGCTATGCTGTAGAATTGATTGGTCAGAGGCAGAAGCCACTAGTCACATGTGACTATCTTTAAAATTTTTAAGTTGAATTAAAAATTCAGTCCCTGCATCTCTCTAACACATTTTTTTAATTTTTATTTTCTATATTCTATGTTTACATTCCAAAGGCTTTCCCCTTTCCCAGTTCCCCCCCTCCCTATGTCCCATAGTTCCTCTCCCCCCCAACTATTCCCCAATCATTCCCCCTCCCCCCACAGTTTCTCTACAAAACTGGATCCAATCTTTCCAGGCCCAGGGTCCTCTCCTTTCTTCTTGGGAATCATTTGACTTGCTAATTGTGCCTTGAGTATTTAGGGCTTCTGGGCTCATTAATATCCACTTATCAGTGATTGCATTTCGTGTGTATTCTTTTGTGATTGGGTTAGCTCACTCAGGATGATATTTTCCAGGTCTAACCATTTACCTACAAATTGCATGAATTCATTATTTTTAATTGTTGAGTAGTATTCCATTGTATAAATATACCACATTTTCTGTATCCATTCCTCCTTTGAGGGATATTTGGGCTCCTTCCAATTTCTGGCTATTATAAACAAGGCTGCTATAAACATAGTGGAGCATGTGTCTTTATTGTATGCAAGGGAATCCTCTGGGTATATGCCCAGGAGTGGTATGCCAGGGTCCTCTGGAAGTAACATGCCCAATTTTCTGAGGAACCGCCAAACTGATTTCCAGAGTGGTTTTACCATTTTGCAATCCCACCAACAGTGGAGGAGTGTTCCTCTTTCTCCACATTCTCGCCAGCATTTGTTGTCTCTTGAGTTTTTAATCTTAGCCATTCTGACTGGTGTGAGGTGGAATCTCAGGGTTGTTTTGATTTGCATTTCTCTGATGACTAATGATGTTGAACATCTCTTAAGGTGTTTCTCAGCCATCCGAATTTCTTCTGGTGAAAATTCTTTGTTTAGCTCTGTACCCCATTTTTTGATAGGGTTATTTGGTTCTTTGGGGTCTAACTTCTTGAGTTCTTTGTATATATTGGATATTAGCCCTCTGTCGGATGTGGGGTTGGTGAAGATCTTTTCCCACTTTGTTGGTTGTCGTTTTGTCCTTCTGACAGTGTCCTTTGCCTTGCAGAAACTTTGTAATTTTATGAGGTCCCATTTGTCGATTCTTGATCTTAGTGCATAAGCTATTGGTGTTCTGTTCAGGAACTTTCCCCCTGTGCCTATGTCCTCCAGGGTCTTCCCAAGTTTCTTTCCTAATAGTTTCAGTGTGTCTGGTTTTATGTGGAGGTCCTTGATCCACTTGGAGTTGATCTTAGTGCAAGGAGATAAGAGTGGGTCAATTCGCATTCTTCTGCATGTTGACCTCCAGTTGAACCAGCACCATTTGTTGAAAAGACTATCTTTTTTCCACTGGATGGTTGTGGCTCCTTTATCAAAGATCAAGTGACCATAAGTCTTTGGGTTAATTTCTGGGTCTTCAATCCTATTCCATTGATCCACTTGCCTGTTGCTGTACCAATACCATGCAGTTTTTAACACAATTGCTCTGTAGTACTGTTTAAGGTCAGGGATATTGATTCCCCCAGAAGTCCTTTTATTGTTGAGCATAGTTTTAGCTATCCTGGGTTTTTTGTTGCTCCAGATGAATTTGAGACTTGCTCTTTCTAGATCTATAAAGAATTGAGTTGGGATTTTGATGGGGATCGCATTGAATCTGTATATTGCTTTTGGTAAGATGGCCATTTTTACTATATTGATCCTGCCAATCCAGGAGCAAGAAATATTTTTCCATCTTCTGAGGTCTTCTTCGATTTCTTTCTTCAAGGACTTGAAGTTCCTGTCATACAGATCTTTCACTTGTTTGGTTAGAGTTACGCCAAGGTACTTTATGTTGTTTGTGGCTATTGTGAAGGGTGTTATTTCCCTAACTTCTTTCTCAGCCTGCTTGTCCTTTGAGTACAAGAAGGCTACTGATTTGCTTGAGTTAATTTTATAACCAGTCACTTTGCTGAAGTTGTTTATCAGCTGTAGAAGTTCTCTCGTGGAGTTTTTTGGGTCACTTAAGTAAACTATCATATCATCTGCAAATAATGATAGTTTGACTTCTTCCTTTCCAATTTGTATCCCTTTGACTTCCTTATGTTGTCTAATTGCTCTCGCTAGAACTTCAAGTACTATATTGAAAAGATATGGAGAGAGAGGGCAGCCTTGTCTAGTCCCTGATTTTAGTGGGATTGCTTCAAGTTTCTCTAACACATTTTAAGGGACCAGTGACCACACACAGCTGGTGGCAAAGGCCCTGCACAGTGCAGGGAGTTCTTTGCTATAGAAATACAAAATGTAAGGTTTATTATTCTGACCTAGTAGATACAACACAATGAGGAAGATGCCTGGGAGTCCAGCTTCAAGTGACAACACCACAATCTGTGACATTTGGCAGATCCCTTAGACTGGGTGGGGGCTTTGGAGGACACCTGATATTCACATTTGTCAATCAAGGGCCCAATGAATGTAATGGAGCAAGTCCTGGTCCTCAGACTAGTCTCCCATAATGGCTTCCTGCTGCTACTTGTGCTGAGGGAGACCTGGATCACCAGGTGGATCAGGGGTGAGGAAGGAAGTACTTCCACGTGACACGTGGACACTTGAAAGCTGTCCCTAGGCTGTAGCACTCTCCTTCAGAAAGGAAGCTCCCTGTCCCCTTTATCCCTGTCTTGTTTATTCCTCAGATTCAAAACCACAATTATTGTAGCTAAGCATTTTAGGATGCTCTCTATTGCTGCCATAAACACTGTAACCAAAAGCAACTTGGGGATACAAAAAGTTATTTCTGCTTACAGTTGTAGTCCATCACAAAGGGAAGGCAGGGCGAGAACTTAAGGGAAGAAGTCAAGCAGAGCCCATAGTGGAACACTGCTCTTCTCTTACTTATTATTTGCTCAGTTTGCTTCTTTATACCATCCAGGCTCATTCTCCCAGAGTTGGCACCACCCACATTGTGCTGGACCTTCCCACTTCAATTCTTAATAAAGAAAATGTACCACAGGCTTGCTCCCAAGCCACTGAAGAGAATTACCACAGGCTTGCTCACAGGCCACTGGCATCATTTCTCACTTGAGGTTCCCTCTTCCCAGATGACCCCCAGCTTGGGTCAAGATGACAAAAAGCTAACCAGCTCATGATGTAGGAACAGTTTTCCAAACCAGCACCTCAATGGACGAGATAAAGAGTACAGGTTGAGCATACTACATCCAAAGAGTTTCAAAATCCAAGCTTGTTTAAAGCACTGACATGGAGCTGCAAATAGAAATTTCCAGAAATGCAACTTTGTTTCACCGCACAAATTTGTTAGAAACATTGCATGAAATTGCCTTCATTGATAATAATTAATAATGCCAGATATTTATTTCTTTTTTTCCCCAGATGTTCTAGTTGATTCTTGTTTTAGAATCTGTGTGTGGGTGGGTCTGTGCAGCAGAGGCTATCCAGGGAGATCTCTGACCCAGCTAGGTGGGAGGGTTCAAGTGAAGGGGAAAGGGCATGAGCAGAGAGGGGAAGTGATGTCACCGCTGCTCTGGTGCTGTTGCTCCAGCAGCCTCTGTTACTCCTAGACGCTGCCCTGGCTGCCCTGAGCAGAGCCGTTCTCTTCCCAGGCACTGGTTCTCTTCCCAGGCACTGTTTCAGCTCTTGTGCAGCAGTATAAACAGTTTTGGGGTGGATTGGGTCTGACAGCAGGTATTTCCTATTGGCTTGGCTTGAGATGCCTCATCTACCTGAGGAGGGACTTGTGGGTGTGAATGGCCACAATTCTCTCTATTGGGGGGTTGTGGCTATGTGACAGAAGCTTGGAGTTGGGAAGCTTCTACTGGCTCTTCTGAGTCTCGGGGTCAAGCCCTAGCTCAAGGCTTCCTCCCATGGTCCACCACCCCACATCTGTGTGGTTCCTTTGCCTGAAAATCACTGATCTAAGACCTTCCCATAGCTAACTCCTGTTTCTTCAAAGGCTGTACTCAAATGCTACCTCTTTGAGGCCTTCCCTGACCCTGTCCCCAATATCTAGACATCCCTTCTTTTTAGTAACCTCTCCCGCACTTCACACTCATCTAAGATTTTATTCTACGTGTTTATTGCTCTCTTTCTTCTTGGAGTTATTTTATTTTATTTTTTTTATTTTATTTTATTTTATTTTATTTTATTTTATTTTATTTTATTTTATTTTATTTTATTTTATTTTATTTTATTTTATTTTGTATGTATGAGTGTTTTAGCCATGCATGTATGTGTACCACATGTGTGCAGTGCATGTGGAGGACAGAGGAGGGCAGTGGACCCTGTAACTAGAGCGATGGAGGGTTGTGAGCCACCATGTGGGTACTGGGAACTAAGCCTCGTGTATTCCACACTGGCCTCAGATGTACCATATAGCTAAGGCTGATACAACCACCATGCCTTGTTTGTCCACTGCTGCAAATTAAGCCAGGACCCCAAGTGTGCTAGGCAAACAGTCTTCTAGCTTCTATTCAATCATATCTTGAACAGCCAATTCCCTTTTTTCTTTATCCCAAGGAGCAAAATACTTGTAAGCTCCTTGAAAGCCAAAATTGTATCACCTTTTCACTCATCATCCCTGGGCAGTACATGTAGTAGACACATAGGAAATGTGTTTGCTTCAATGAATGGCTAGATATTAATAAGCATATGTAGTATAGATAATAATAAGTGATATGAATCACTTACTGCCTTAGTAAGTGTCTTAGTCTGGACCTTTGGTCCTCTAGGATAACATGATGCCAATAGCCTTACCCTTCATGTTTTAGGAGGCTCCAAGTGAGACAGTGAGTGAAAAGAATTTAGCCAGCGAATGGCATACAGTAATTGTTCAGTAAATTAGGACCACTGGCATGGCTTTATCCTGGCTTGGTTCTTATATACCCCTCATTCTTCTGCTCTTGCATCCCTTGGTGGGACATGAAACCATGGAGAGTAGGGCTTCTCAGTTTGGAATGCCCAAGTTCTTGTTACCAGGACAAATAATTCCTGGTCTGTCTTCCTTGGGAAATGATGATAAAGGTCACCTGGGTTTCTCTCTTTGTCTAGGACATTTTAGCCAGAAACATAGGCCCACCACTGTCATCCCTGGCAATCGTTTCAAGGATCTCTGAGTTCATAGGTGCTCCTAGGTGAGAAGACCCTGCTGTGAGGAGCTGCAGGGGTGCCAGGAAGGAGCTTATTAAACGTTGTGTCAGCTCTTGGACAATGAAAGGACATCTGCATATGAGGGGAGAGAGCTTTCTCAAAGTCAGAGCAGTGTAGCAGTTGGGAACAGCTTGATGGGGTGGGTGAAACTGATATCAATTTTCATTTCAAAGTCAAGATTAGAACTTAGTATGCTGTACAGTCATCTACTGTTCCCACTACGCATACTGAACCAGAGTGGTTACATCCCTCAAAAGACAGCATATGGTCACATCAGCACTCAGGAATCTTGATGGCCATGACAAATGAGCACGGATATAATGCTTGTTAGTATTATGTGGGGGATGTTATCTAGTTTTCCTTACACCCGTGTTCTCAAATAGAACACAGACACAAAACCTCTCTGTTTTGACTCATGGGTGTTCTAGCCTAAGTTGACTTTGCCCTTTATCTTGGTCTTTATTTCTCACTCATTCTACTCTCTGTCTCTTGATGATGATGATCATGATGATGATGATGATGATGATCATGATGATGATGATGATGATAATGGTGATTTCTAAAGACTATCACACAGGATTCAGTAGGTAGATAGCTCTACCGGTGCAGTGTTTGCCTAGCATGCATGGGGCCCTGGAACTGAGCTCCAGCAGCAACAAAACAAAACAACAAAACAAAAAAAACAAACAAACAAAAAAACCCAAAACACCCCCCCAAAAAAAACCCCAAAAAACAAAAAACAAAAGCAAAAACAAAAAAAAACCGGGATGCTGCTGGTTCATGCCTGCCTGTCATATCAGCACTTTGGAAGTGAAGGCAAGAGTTCAAGGCCAGACTAGATACATAATAAGTAGGAAGCTAGCCTGGGCTGCAAGAGGCCTTTTCTAAACAAAGACATAAACATTTCATTCAAGGGTAAACTATAATGAAATCCATGCACAAATGAGCAGGATTTGATAGGGGTATCTCTTCCCACACACCACACAGGTTAAACCGTGTACATTTTTTCCACATGTTTATTCATACAGTACAATATTTAGCAGAGGTTGTAGGGAGACACAAGGGTTACTTGCTGGTTTTCTTGAAGAAGCAGAAAGAAGGGCATATAGATGATGCCCCTGGACTGGCTCCACAGTCTCAGACAGGAATGGTGAGGAGAGACTGAAAAAGAAAGATGCTTAGCAGAGCAGTGGCTTGCCGCCTGTCCCCAGTCAGCGTGGCTTTGGGCTGCACTTCTTGGAAAGAGCTGTGTTGACTGCAGTGGAATTGTGGCTGTGACCTCCAGGACAAATCAGCAGTTCTCCATGTCTCCATTTTCCTCTCTGGAAAACAAGGGTTAGACGAAATTGCCTGTTCACTCATTTCAACCCTATATCTAACTGTACATGCAGTTTCTTGCTTATGTCCGTACAAAGAGAAATAAATTTGACAAATGGATTAATCAGAACCAGAGGGTTAGAAACCCAAGGTTTTTAAGTCACCTTCTTTTATTTTGGATGCCATGCTTCCACCAGAGGAGTAGTGATGATGACCGTCACAGTGGAAAGGCTCTCAATGATTATTAAATAATCATCTAAAATAACATTTGCAAAAACTTTCAAGGGCCTGAAAGAATGCTATAGACAGATGCAAAATAGTAGGGAAAAATGAGACATTACATTGCAGGAACAGAACCACAGCAATGAGGAAAATTATAGGAAAATCATTACCATATTTTTTAAATCAGTGGCTGCCTTTAATGGTTGACTTTATAGAGAAACTGCTTTCTCGGTTTCCCTGCACTTATTTTTCTACACTACTACATAGATTAGATTTTCTTTTACATGTGTGTTATATGTTTGCTATGCAGTGTGTCCTCTACCTCCCCATTACAGGCTTATTGGTTGAACACTTTCCCCTAGACATGGGTGATGAATTTCTGCCTCTGGCATCTACAGATTGTATGACAAATGGAAGGACATTGAGAAAAAGCCAGCTGGGATGGAGACACACCCTGCCATTCAACAGCAGTTCAACGGCTAGCAAGTCCTCAGCCTTGGTATTATTAGAGTGCCCAAAGGAATGGCTATCTATCTACATAAAAAGTTTCAGACTATTAAAATAGAAAAGATCTCTCTCCGCCAGAAGTAGGCCATTGACCCTGTACATGGGCAGGAGGGAATACTGGTATCTCAGAACAGTCATTTCTGGCACGATACTCTTCTGATACTAAGGAAAATGAGTAGTGTGGTAATTACATACCAATCAGCCCTTCTTAAATGTGAGCTTTGGGTGAAGCCCTGTGCTAGTTATTAAGGATCTAGAAAAAATATGATCTAGCTTTGTTCATCAAGGAATTCACATGTAGCACAGGCCACAGACGAAAGCCAAACAGTTCTGTTAGCACATGAGGCTGAAGATGAAGGGAGCAGATACAAGAATGGTGGGAGCTCAGAAGGGAACCTGTACAATACCAAGAAATGCAGGGAAGTATGAGGACTCTTCCAAGACAAGGAGCCCTTGAGTTTAGTAGCAAATGGATGTGGACTTGGAAAAGGGGGAAACTGTGCCAGGCAGAAGGAGAAAAACAGCAAGGCTGAAAGGCAGGAAATAGCATAGAATGTGATGGAGCCAATGGGATGAGAGTGTGATGGGCAGAGAATGGGAGGCCGAGAAAGGCAAGCAATGACAACAGAGAGGGAGCGGGTCCTTCAGATGCACATGTATCTTGGGCAGCCAACAAAACATGTCACACTGGTTTAAATAGCTCATTTATACATTTATGCAATACCTACTGAATGTCTCTAATTTTCCTGCTTGGCTAACAAAGCCTAAACTATTTACTCTTTGTCCCTTTAAGGAAGACATTTGCTCACCTTGAACTAGATGTATACTGAAGATGATAGAAGACCATCTGGAATGAGCCCAGGAGATGTAGCTGTAGCTATCTAAGGGTGGCTGGAAAATCTGCTCAAGAGAGACATAAGCCATGCATTGAGGCCATGGTAGGGAGTTGGGGAGGATTGCTGGGAAAGATTTTGAGTTCAGGTTTGGATGGTATCTTGGGAATGCATAGAAATGTGCATATATACAGAAGTCAGCCAGCTGCTGTGTCTGGAACTCTGGAATACTCTGAAGAGGGGCCAGTTTTAATTGACATCAGGAAATATGCAAGTGAATGTGTAACTAAAGTGAGGGTCTTGGGGTCTCCTGGTTCTTGGCCTCTTGTTTTTTTCCAAGACAGAGTTTATCTGTGTAGTCTTGGAAGTCACCCTGTAGACCAGGTTGGCCTTGAACTCTTATAGAGAACCACCTGTCTCTGCCTCCCTAGTGCTGGAATTAAAGGCGTGTGCCATTACTGCCCAGCTGGTTCTTAGCCTCTTATTCAAGGAATTGAAACAAGGTTTATATAGGTTTTCAAAAGTAGCAAAGAAACAATATTTTGAACAAAGCAGTAGGATGATCAGCATACCCCGGAGAAGAGTGGTGTACCACATGTGACGATATAGCACTGCACCACACGTGAAGACACTCAAGGGCTGCAGCATTACTCAGGGCTTCCATTTATGGCATTGAAGAGAAGGGAGGGTTTAGCTGTATAGAGTGTAGCATAGATAATAATATGTATTTTGATCAATCAGTACATTGTCACATAATAAATTTTCTTCCCCTGATGCATCTGATTTTAATCATATACAAGCACAAGGACAGCATGGAAAACTAGGGAATTCTCCCTAAATGTTCACTTAAGGCTACAGTTTTGTCTTGTTACATATGTACCCAAAACCAGTTTGGGACAGATTGATGTCAGTATTTGTCATACACAGATAGAAACTCTGGTGATATGTTTCAACAGACACTATCTAAGTTTGATTGTTGCTTGAAGAGGAGAAACTTATCCCAGGGTTTATAGAGGACTGTGACTACAGAATGATGTGGATAGAGAGGCCACAGTGGCTAGATATGTTGTTGGGAGAGTACATACATGCATGCAAGGGATCAATGCATAACCTAAGCTCAGAAGAGTCTCAAGGTGGTAGGCCATGCCTTGTTCTTGCCCACCTCCAAAGGGTTCATGGATGCGTGTATGTGTGTGTGTGTGGGGGGGTCAAGACAAGAGCAGAGGAATAAGATCAGAACCTTGGGGATCACACTATTTAAATTTTTCAAAGGAGGTGAGAAAATCACAAAGAAAGTGGGAAAGTATTGGGCCAAGAGCTACAAGAACCAACAATTTATCAAAGAACCAGGAAGGAAAGATTGCTTGCTGTGATGGCTGGCCTTGGGGGACAACTTGACTGCATCTGGAATCAACAAAACTCAAGCAGCTAGGGAGGCCTTTGAGTAATGTTCTTGGTTGGATCATTTGAGGAAAGAAGTCCCACCCTAACTCTGAACTGCACCTTCTGGTAGTAGCCCACATAAAAGGACTACCCTCACCGTAATGGTGAGTTCATCTATCCTGTTGCTGAAGCATGTCTTTACTTGTACTAGAATCTACTTCTTTTGGATTCCAGCAGCTCCCTAGGACTTCCCTGGGACTCTAGCACTAGATTAGGACTGCTGTGACATCTACTCTAGCGGACTGAACATCAGGGGATAACCATTGTTGGAATACTTGAATCATAGCCTGTAAGCTAATCTAAATACATAGACATATACAGACACACACAGACACACAGACACACACACACACACACACACACACACACACATTTGCTAGATCCATGGGATTTATTCAGTGCTATTTGTAAGAAATGTTCAAAGAATACCACAAAGGGCATTTCAGCAATCTGGAATAGTGATCCACTCAATGGCTTGAATCATCATAATGGGACTGATGCTTCAATTATTTATCCTAGTAAATGTAACAAGCACCTCAGACAAAGCAATATGATTTATGTAAAGCATAATTTTTGTGGTAATGCTACTTTAAAACAAAGAACTAGGTGCCATAAATAAGAAAGCTACACATAAGCACTCCCAGCAGTGAAGAAAGCAAAGAGACAACAAAAATTAAGAATGCAATAATGAGAGCCAGATATGTGGTATGTGCTTACAATTCCAGGACTGAGGAGGTGGCAGAGTCTTGCAGCTTACTGGCCAGTGAGCCCAGCCTATGTGGAAAGTTTCAAGTCTCTGAGATACCCTGTCTCAGAAAAAAGATGCCAGAGGAAATACACCCAGCATTGACCTCTGGTCATATACACATATATACATGCATTCATATACACATGAAGGCATATGTATGTGCACACACACAGTACAATGGTTAAGTAGTTTGAAAAATAATAATGCTAATCACATAAGATTCAGAAATTAACAAGTAGGTGAATTTTTTAACGGACTTTCTTTTATTTGTACAAAAATCAAATCTATAAATAGCCAAATAATCCCCATTGAGTGCACTTTTTCTAGCTTCATAGCACAAGAGGAATTGCTACTTTTGTAGGACTGGGGAGTGGTGTCCAGTTTCCATCCCAAGAGGATCCTTATCTTCTGAACCATAAAGATTTAGAGATGGGCTTGTACCATAGTTAGTCTTTGTTAACTGAACACAAACCTAAACCTTGGAAGAGAAGATCTCAGATGAGGAATTTCCTCTATCAGAAAGGGCTGTGGTTGTATCTATTATGCATTTTCTTGCTTAATGATTGTTGTTGGAAGGCCTTAATGATTGTATGTGGATAGTGCCCTCCATAGTCTGGTGGAGCTGAGCTATGTAAGAAAGGTAGAAGCAGGCCAGGAGAAGAAAACCAGTAAGCAGTATTCCTCCATGGCTTCTGCTTCTGTTTCTGCTTCCTGGTTTCTACCTTGAGTTCTTGCCCTGACTTCACTAAACGATGGGCGGTGATATAGTAGTCTAAGCCAAACAAACCCTTGCCTTCTCAAGTTGCTTTTGATTAGTGTTTTATCACAGCAACAGAAACCGGACTAGAATATTTTGGGATCCCAGCATAATTCAGCAAGAGATGGCTTGGGCCTTTCCCTGGCACTCATAGCATCAAGATTCTCTATTTCCATCAGGATACTAAACAAGTAGAAAGCACTAAAGGACTCACGGTGGCTGTGCTTGCCCCACAGTAGCTGCATCAGAATGAAGGTCCTACAGAGAGGAGAGAAACAGAGCTGAGAGAAAAAACAAAACAAAACTAACAAAGCAATCAAACAACTGGGCAGCGGGGGTTCACACCTTTAATTCCAACACTTGGGAAGCAAAAGCAGCCATATCTCTATGAGTTCTGGGCCAGCCTGGTGTACAAAGCTAGTTCCAGGACAGTCCATGTCTTGAAAATACAACCGAACAACCAAACAAACAAAACCAGGTACTTTGCTGATGGCATCATTAGGTCATGCCAAAAGCAAGTCCTAGATGTTTTAGTGACAACAGCCAAAGAGATTTCCATTCTCCCTAAAACTACTTTGATTTCAAGTTTCTGTCATTTGCAATTACATCCACCCACACTGGTGGAGTAAACTGGGGGATCTTTGGATAATATAACTCATGCTAAGGGAATCAAAAGTTACAGAATTATTATGTGTTTCAAAATATGCCTATTAACTTGGTCATGGGTTGTTTGGGTTAGAGCAGGAGAATTATACTGTGTAAATAGAAAAGAATTCATTGAGTTGCTCACAGAACTCAAGAGTAGTGATTGAAGTCAGACAGCACAGTCTCTGGAACAATAGTAGGCACATTAGTTACTTTCCTATTGCTATGAAAAAAAAATGCCATGAGCAAGGGAACTTCCAGAAAGAAGCTATTTGGGCTTACAGCTCCTATTTGGGATAGGAGTCTATCACCGCCTGGAGGGAGAGCATTAGGCTTGGTGATAAGCAGGGTGGCTGGAGAAGCAAGCTGAGGGCTTGTATCTTAAACTGCAAGCAGCAAGTAGAGAAAGTGACATCAAAATGTCTGGAGCCTTCAAAGTCTCAAAGCCTACCTCTAGGACATCATCCAACAAGGCCACACCTCTTAAACCTCCCAAGCAGTCCCATCAATTGGGGGAACAAAGTGTTTAAATACCCCATACTATGGAGGACATTAATATTCAAACTGCAGCAGCAGGTTTCAAGGCTACTTCTCTCTGCCTGTTTGCCTTACAGGGTTCACAGGGCATCACTGTGGTCCTGCTAAACCTCATATGACTAAGAAAGAAAATGAAACATACCTGTCCCAGGAAGCAGATGCAACTTCCAAGGAGCTACAAGCTGTCCAGTGCCTCTCCCTAAGGCATAAGCAACAACTGTTTCTGGGGAGAAGAGATTCTGTGAGCATGAGTTGCCTCCACATCATGCAGGGGAGGCCCAAGGATGCAGCGTTTGGGTTGTCACCTGTACTGGGGCAGGCCTGTTGGTTATATAGCTGCTTTTGACTCACCAGTAAATGATCCTGCATCCATTTTCCTGTAATTAATCCCAGTAAATTCACTAATTCACTAGACTGGGCTAGAACTGTTCTTGTGGTCTGTCATCGGTGCCCTATCTTGGTTAAATGCTCATTTGTTCCCATCTCTTTAGGAAAAGTCACAGAACCTGATCTGTGAACATCTGTGTTCTCTTGCCATTTTATTTAGCCTTAGAAAGAAGCACACTAAAGAGATTTCATCTAACACTGACTAGCATGGCTGGATTAATTGTTTGTATTAGTAAGCTGTTACTCTGAGAAAATATCTGAGATCATCAATGTAAAAGTGGAAAGGTTTGCCTTAGCTCACTGTTTTAGAGGTTTCTCTCAGGCCTGTGGGAAAATGGCTCACTCACCCCAACTGGGAAGATGAGGAGGGAAAGGAGGAAGAGAAATAGAAGGGATGAAGAAGAAGAGAGGGAAGAGAAAGAAGAAGGAGGATAAGGGTAAAGGAAGGGAGGGAGGGAGGGAGGGCAGAAGGGATAGATGTAGGGAGGGAGAGAGATTCATAACAAGGCATGTTCTTCAGTAGGTAGATTCTATCTCCTGTTTTCAACTGTTCTATCTTCCATCCAAAAATGGAGTGGGCAGACATTGACAGGAAAATATGAGTAGCTATTTGTTACAGGTGAATCTTTAACAGTTTGATAGCTCTTCCCTGGTTGGCTCCATCTTTCATCCTCTTTGTATACGTACAATTGTCAATCTTTCAGCTGGCCCTCAATACATTTGTCTACCCTGGGCCTTCATGGATAGAAGGCACAATGGAGAGCTAGTCCTGGGATGATTAGTCCTGGGGAGCTAGTCCTCAGATGCCTTTGTGTTTAGAGGAATAAGGCCCAAAGATTTCAGTTTGACTCATAAGCAGCTTGGTCATCCAAAACTCCTAGTACTTGAAGCTTCTGCCCCAGGCCAGGAGCTCACCTTCAGGCAGGTGAGAAAGACTAATTCCTGTCTTGGCCACCAGAGACCTGCAACTCCAGCCTTTCCAACCTGCAAGACAGGGTGCCTGCTGCTTCCGTTCCTCCTGTTGGTAACCTGCAGATTTTCCCTGTACAGGACTATTCGGCTTGACAAACCCAAAGCCCTCCTAGAGCTTTGAAGCTGCAATATCAGTTTTCTGAGGTTTTGATCAACAGAAGACTGGACTCACCAGCTGTTCTCAGTTACCGTGGTAATCTTTGCAGGCTTCTGCCTCCTGTTTTCCAGTTTGCTCATACTTAGGGTCTCTGGCTTTCCAAAGCTAAAAGGATTTTCTCGCCTCTGTCAGCTCCCTTGCCCTCAGGTTTTGAATTTCCCACATGTTAGACAGTTCTATACCAGTAAGGAAGCCCTCTCTCCTGGGAAAGGGGGTATTGAAGATATGTATCTGGGGCCTCCTTCTTTCCCCATGAAGGTGCCCCCAGTGACCCACTTCCTGTAGCCGAGTTCTAATTACCCCATTCAGCAATGGTCTTATCAGTGAATTAAGTCATTGATCCAATCTCCCTCATGATCCAATCTCAAACACATGGGTCTTTGGGGAGCATTTTATATCCAAACCATGACAGTGCTTAAAAGTGGAACTGACTCTTTTCCTCTTCTAGTCCTAAAATCCTGACTAGAGAGAGAGAATATTTTGTTGTTTTGTTGTAGCAGTGAAGAACATTATTGTTCCCTAAACTCAAAAGTCAGCACATCACGAAGAAAGCAGGATGTATAACAGTAGAAAACACCAAGAGTTTCCACCTCATGTTCTAGGGAAAGCAAACTGATTCAGTGGTCCTGCCTCCCAAGAGCTCCAGACTCCATTTTGCCATGCTGGAACTCTTCTTGAGGGCTTCATATGTAAATAGCAACCCCCATACACAAAATTTGAAAATGAAATCTTTACATTGCATTTAAGAGCCATGTGTAGTGGTGCAGAATTGTGACCTTAGCACTCAAGAGGCTGAAAGGGGAGGTTTGAAAGTTCAAAGTCTGCTTGAGCTGCATACCAATGAGTTCCATGCCAACCTGAGCTAGCCTAGTAAGACTATATCAAACAACAACAATAAGCTTCAAACACAAATACAATACTTAAAACACTAGCCTAATGTACAGGGTTAAGGCTGAATGCATTAAAATAGAGTCTTGTGTTTTCTCATAGTGTGTGTTTCCAGCATTTGGGTTGTTGTGTAGGAGACTGTTAGGGAGAGTGCAGTGCCACAGTGGTGTGTAAAAGTGCATAAAAAGCCTTCTGAGGGAGGACACCGGCTTTGGCTCTCAGGATGGAAGTGCTTCCTCCATCTTGTCCTGTGCTATCTCTGCGTTTGTTTCTTGGCTTCTTGCTCCACCGACCACATTGCTACCAAGAGACAGGAATGTTCAGACATCAGTACAGCTCAAACGTTTCCTTCTCCATCCTCATCAAGAGTTGGAGTTTGTTTGCTTGCATACAGACCATATTTTTCATGTATTAAGTGCCACAAGCCAAAATAAAGATACCAGCAAGGGAAGAATTCAAGAGGAGTGAGCCTCATACAGAACCGTGGACTCAGTTTAAACCCTAAAAGGTCAGGTGGGAATAAACCCTCACAGGACCAATTAAAAGTCAGAACTGTGAGGTAATATTACTAAGTGCTTGCCATGTGGCTGGAGGAGAATTGGAATTTGGAGGTGTTAACAGCACCTGAATCTTAGAACCTCAGAAAATGCATAATGAGTTAAAAGGCATCAACTCTAACACAGCCATTGCAAGAAGGAAAAGAAAATGGATTTCATTGTATTAAAGACAGCAGAGAAAGTTGGCCTACTGGAAAGGTCTAGAAATGAAGGAAGAATAAGAAAGTAAACTGGACCCACAAATCACCTTTTCAAATTATTGTACAGAGGAGTAAGAAGGAAAGGGAAGCACAAGAATGTCAGAAAACCATGGGACCAAAAGAAGCAGAAAGGATGTCAGGTGGGACAGGGTGGAGTATCCATGACACCTTTCAGTAAAGGATTTTAATATAAAACAATTAAGAAGATGGGCTGAGGCTGATGGAAAGCTCACACTCTTTTTTTGTGTAATGGATGCATAAGTGTCCATGTGACTCTGTGTGGGGTACCTGTGTACATAGGTGTGAAGACCGGAGGTCAGCCTTGGCTATCCTTCTGCACCTTATTGTTTTAATCAGAGACTCTCTCCGAGACTTGGTTTTCACCTGTCAGTTTAGGCTAGCTGGCCAGTGAGCCTGTCCCCCGTCCGCCATTGCTAGGTGAGCTCCACCATGGCCAGCTTTTTCTGTGAGTGCTTTCCACAGTGCTGATGGTGCTATGCATGCTCCCAGAGGAGAAAAATAGTCCTCAGTCATACCCAGCTGTGAACCCTGAATTCCAATATGTTTGCCTTTCTTTGGGACAGTGGACATAAACCTCTTTGTTCGTTGCCTGGGAGAGAGTAGATAGTCAGGAATCCAGCCAATGTAATGTGTAATATGATACCTGATTACTCAGTAGGATCATTTTATGGGGACTGGTTGACACTGGAGCCCCAAACATATGGAGCATCTTTTATGCCTTATTGTACCACTCCCAGATCTTTATGAAAGGAGTTTTACAGCACAAGCCTGCCTGTCTCTCAGGAGATCCCACTTCCCAGGAAACCATCTTCCCAGAGCATGTTAGCAACACCTGCTGCTCCTCCTTGCAGACCCAGAGTGTCTGTAAGACCTATGGGAAAAATCATCACGACACACAGGTCAGACTGAAGAGTTCCTTATCTTTGATCAGGATGCTAGAACAAAATAACCAGACTGAGTGCCTTACTAGCTACAGAAATTGATTTCTTGCAGTTGTGAAGGCAGGGAAGCCCAAGTTGAAGGCTAATGAGAGCTGCTAAAGACTTCTTTTTAAAAGTAAAATAATTTTATAGTCTTTTGAGAATTTCATACAATATAAAATTTATTTTGATCATATAATTCCCCAACTTCCCCCCCTACACACACACACACACACACACACCAGATCTGCACATGCTTCCACTTTCTTTCCTGGTCTCTCTCTCTCTCTCTCTCTCTCTCTCTCTCTCTCTCTCTCTCTCTCTCTCTCTCTCTCTCTCTCTCTCTGCATGTGTGTAATATGTGTATGTGTGCATATGAGTGCATTTGAATTCACAAGGGACACAATGAGCAAAGGTCAGAGCAGGCATGTGAAGCCCAGAGAACAGCTTTTGGGCCTTGTTCTTCCCCCTTCCCACTTGTCTGAGACAGAGCTTTGCTGTTTTGTTAGCCAGGCTATCTGGCCCATGCGCTGCTAGGAAATCTCCTGTCTCTGCCTCCTGTCCCCCTGTGGGGATGCTCTAGCATGCTCTAGCATGCTTGTCCTTCTGTCCGTAGATTTTACATGGCTTCCGATGATCTGAACTCAGGTTGCCAGGCTTGCAAGGTGAGAGTTTTCACCCACCGTGCCCTCCCTTCCCAGCCCTGGAGTTCCTTTTACAAAGGGATGGATCACCACCCAAGGCTTCACCCCCAATACCATCCATTAGGCTGGTGGATAGAATTCTAACACAGAAATTTTAGAAAGGAAATAAACACAAGGAGTCTGAATTTTAGACCAGGAAACCCTCATGTTTCTCTGTAAATGTCAGTCCGTGTCTTGCTAGCCTGTGGTAATGTAAGCTCTGTTGCTTGTAGACCCATGGGAAGGCATCAGAGGCAGCGTCAATGGCACCATCTACTACGCTTTCCCCATTTGACTAACCAGTAAGCCAGACTCCAGAGAGAAAGCAGAGCCATGGGCCTGTAGCCTTGTGGTACTTTCATGATTGCCTCATGCTGGGGAGCCTTCTCAGAAACAAAGGCTGTAGTAGAACTGTTGAGGATATTAGGAAATCCTGCCCCAAGAGGCCACAGATGACATCAGAACAATTAGATATTAAAAGCTGCAGACTTTGCAATTATTAACAAGCTCAGGGAGCCAATTAAGGGTGAGTGGATCCGAGTAGCCAGAAGCTTAACTTGTCAATGAAGGCTCTTTACTTCTACAACTGCTCTAAGGGTTGAGAACCCCTACTGGCCACAGAGCCCCACAAGCCAGTTACAGCTGTCACTAGGTATTTTAACTAAGTATTTAGGTCTCATCTATATTAGAACCCAACATAGCCAGACTAATTTCCAACTTCCTTCATGTTTTGGAACACTGCTCTTGGAAGGGCGCGTTAGACTGATTTTTGTTATTAAGAAATTTATCACTGCCCCTAAAGTAATAAACATTTATATTATCTTCAAAGAACAGAAGCTGTTAGGACAGATGGACAGAGTTTGGATCTTGCCCGTATGGCCAACAAGGTTAGACTGATTTGTTCCCTCTAGGCATTTGTTTTCCCTATCCATCAAATGGGAACACTCACTGTGTCAGGCACTGAAGTATTGCCAGGAAAACTGTGTGCATGCATGCAAATTTTAATTGTGATGTGACTAGCTCAGGGTTTGGCCCACAGTCAATGGTAGCTATTTATGACTATAATTACTTCAATGATTATCATTAAGTTTCACCTTGTGAGGGATCATCTTTAAAAGCCAGGAATAAGAGCACATATTTCATACAGTGTTTCTCTTGAAGATCTATTGACCACCTGTAGCTTCTCAGTCTTCAGGAAGACTAAGAAGCAAGGATTAACTCTGTTGCTTTGTGCAATCTATCTACAGTTTTCTGAGTCAGCATGGAGACTGAATTCTAGGTTGGAGGGGAAACATGTAATGAATAAATTAAAAGGCTTTCCCCTTGCTGTCCTAGGGATAGGATCCAGGACCATGTGCAAGCACTTCATCACTGAGCCAGCAAGCCATCTTGGGAGAGCTTGTTCCTATTGCTCAAGCTCACATACTTGAGTTTGAGTGGTCAACACCCATGAGATGTGATTTCACTGTATCACATTTCTTTCTTTTTCCATTCTGAAATTAAAATATAGCACATCATTTCCCCCTCCCCCCTTCTCCCTCCAACACTTCTCATGTCTTCCTTTCCTTGATCCTTCTCAGATTCATGGCCTCTTTTTCTTTAATACATATGTATGATATAATTTATGTATTTTTGCAAATGTGTGGTGGTTTGAATATGCTTGGCCCGTAGAGAGTAGGTGTGGCCTTGTTGGAGGAAGTGTGTCACTGTGGGGGTGGACTTTGAAACCCTCTTCCTAGCTGCCTGAGGAGCCAGTCCACTTCTTTTTGCCTTCGGGACAAGATGTAGAACTCTTAGCTTCCCCAGTACCATGACTGCCTGGATGCTGCCAGGCTTCCTGCCTTGGTGATAATGGACTGAACCTCTGAATCTGTAAGTCAGCTCCAATTAAATGTTGTCCTTTATAAGAGTTACCTTAGTCAAGAGCTTAGTGTTGCTTATGTGTACATGATTTCAGGGTTGACCACTTCATATTGGGTAACCAATTAGAGGTTAACCAATTAATCTTCCCTTGGAAGACTAATTCTCCTGCTCTAAGCATTCCTTAGTTGTCTGTAGGTTTTTGTTTGTTTGCTTTGATTTTTTTAGGGGTCAACGGAATCTTTTTATGACTACAATTATTTTAATAATTGTCCATAAGTTTCATTTTGTGAGGAATGGGCTGGGACACCATGAGAACCATATTTCCCATATTAGCATGTCTATTTGTGTTGTTCTTATCCTGGTCTTGTTTAGAATTGCTATGGTATTATGGGTGAAGCTTCCCTCTCATTTCTAAGAGACACTATCACAGCAGATTTTCTGGTCCTCTGGCTCTTTTCATCTTTCCTAGCATACTCCTTCCAAGATGTTCCTGAGCCATTTGGTGCAAATGCATTGGAGATGTATCATTTGAGGTTGGGTATCTCATGGTCAGTTTTGTCCTTCATTATGGCCAGTTTTATTCTTTTGCAATGGTCTCTCTCTGTTGCAAGAAGACATTTCTTTAATGAGGGGTGGAAACTACACTATTAGTGGGTATAAGAATAAGAAGTTAAAATGCAGTTAGGAATTAGTGGCGGTGGTAGGTTCTCTTCTAAAACCCATTTCATGGGTAGTGGGCTAGATCTCTAGTAGCAGCTATGTTTTCCCTAGTGTTGATCAGATGCTAAGTCCAATTAGACAGCTGTTGGTTACTGCCAAGATCTAAGCATGCTGGCTAATTTCATGCCAACTCAACACCAGCTAGATTTATCTGAAGGAAAATAACCTCAATTGAGAAATTGCCTCCATAAGATCTAGCTGTAAGGCATAAGTGATTGATGGAGGACCCAACACATTGTGAGTGGTGCTGAGGCCCTGAGTTCTGTAAAAAAGTAGACTGAGTAAGCCATGAGAAGCAAGTCAGTAAGCAGCTCCTCTCCATGGTCTCTGCATTAGTTCCTGCTGGGTTCATGTCCTGTTTGAGTTTCTGTCCTAACTCACTTCAATGATGAACTGCAATGTGCAGGTGTAACCCAATTTAACCCTCTCCTCTCCAATTTGCTTTTTGGTCATGGTGTTTCATCACAGCAATAGGAACCCTAACTAAGACAGTAAGTGCCATTATTGTATTGTATTCCAGGCTAGTTCAAACTTACAATATAGCCAATGAATATCTTGAATGCTAATCACCCTGTCATCGCATTTGGGTGTTAGGATTGTGTGACTATACCACCATATATAGTTTATGTGGCACTGCGAATCAAACTCAGGCCTTCCTGCTTGCTGGGCAAGTACTGTGTTAACTGAGTTAGGTCTCCAGTACCTCGTTTCTTTGAATGTTAACTCTAGAGCAGGCTGGGTCTCTGAACATAGAGTTGAAATGCTCACAGTTCCTTCAGAGAGTAGATTACTTGATATAGAAGGTTGAGAAGTCAAGCTCTATTGCCATTAATGTTTGCCTAAGGTATTTATGGGGTGTTTGTTTGTTTGTTTAATGTATTTAAATGTTTTGTCTGCATGCATGTGTATGGCTAATGCCCACGGTGACCAGGAAAGCATGTCAGGGCCCTTGGAACTGGAGTTATAAATGGATGTAAGCCACAATGCAGTTACTAGGTCCTTAGCAAAAGCAATAAGCGCTCTTAACCACCGAGTTGTTTAATTTCTATCATTCCCAGTAACTCCTTTTGTACAGAATCAGCCTACTTAACTATGTTGGTCCCAAGCTCAGTTTTGACAACTCTACCGGCCCTGGCCAGCATGAATGGCACCTACATCACTTAATGTGCTTAGGAAATTCCTCCATCTCCATCCCATTATGAGACATGCTGGATCAAATAATTATCAGGTCTTCAGTCCATCAGCCTCAAGAATGGGAGGACAAAGCTTTGGAAGAGAAGGGAAGACAGTGAGACAGATGTAAACTTATCACTGCAGAAAACCTAGCTTTGCAAACCTAGCTCACAAACATTACTTAGGTTTTGCAAACCTAGCTCACATACATGATTCATTTGGTTCATGTAGGGTTAACATTGATTTTTGAATTGGCTTCTATCTTTGAGTCTGAGGTTATCTTCTAAAAATTGGAGTTTCTGGCTTCTGAAAAGTCAAAAAATTTGGCAATCCTCAACTTTTGTTCCCACATGGTCCCATAGCTGTAGTGAGAAGATGAACTTCTAGTAGGTTAAAGGCTGATCTCCACTCTACCACATTTCCCCCAGTCCCCGAAGCTTTGTTTTCATCTGTTTATGTTACATTCATTTGTGCTTTAGTTACAGCTGCATTTTACCATGTATGCAACATGATTGTGTTATTTCATTGTTATAAACTTGTCATTCCTTCTATAATAAAGAGAAAAATAAAAATGTTCTGCATATCCAGTTCTTGATCCAAAGCAAGGAATCAAAATGACTACATGATTTGGCACTTAAAAGAACATCTTATGCTCATCTTCCCTTCATTCATGTGATGTTTGGCTGACAGACACTTGGGGGACAGTTTCAACTTATAAAATAATGAAACATTCCTATACAACTTGATCCAAAGCTGATGTCCTCAACTTTTATATCCTGGAGTACCCAACAAGCTCGAAATCTTCTCCTGAGACTTTAAAACTAGGTTCAATGGCTGGCCCTAGCAAAGGGCCCTTTAGAACCACACCTCTGTGCTGGGTGACCATACATATATGCTGGTAAGTGGAGAATGATAGTTTATGTGTTGGTCTCATTTCTACCTAAGACATGTTATCTCAGGCAATATTCCATAGTGATGGTGAAACCCACAGTACTTGGCTGATTTTTGTCCTTCAACCCACAGGGAATAGCTGCTGATATTTGGAGGTAAAGATAACAGAATATCTTTTCACAGTTTGTTGATTGCTGTTTTGTCCTTCTGACAGTGTCCTTTGCCTTACAGAAACTTTGTAATTTTATGAGGTCCCATTTGTCAATTCTTGATCTTAGAGCATAAGCTATTGGTGTTCTGTTCAGGAACTTTCCCCCTGTGCCCATGTCCTCCAGGGTCTTCCCAAGTTTCTTTTCTATTAGTTTCAGTGTGTCTGGTTTTATGTGGAGGTCCTTGGTCCACTTGGAGTTGATCTTAGTACAAGGAGATAAGAGTGGGTCAATTCACATTCTTCTGCATGTTGACCTCTAGTTGAACCAGCACCATTTGTTGAAAAGGCTATCTTTTTTCCACTGGATGGTTGTGGCTCCTTTATCAAAGATCAAGTGACCATAAGTCTGTGGGTTCATTTCTGGGTCTTCAATCCTATTCCACTGATCTACTTGCCTGTTGCTGTACCAATACCATGCAGTTTTTAACACAATTGCTCTGTAGTACTGCTTGAGGTCAGGGATATTGATTCCCCCAGAAGTCCTTTTATTGTTGAGAATAGTTTTAGCTATCCTGGGTTTTTTGTTACTCCAGATGAATTTGAGAATTGCTCTTTCTAGATCTATGAAGAATTAATTTGGGATTTTGATGGGGATTGCATTGAATCAGTATATTGCTTTTGGCAAGATGGCCATTTTTACTATATTGATCCTGCCAATCCAAGAGCAAGAAATATTTTTCCATCTTCTGGGGTCTTCTTCGTTTTATTTCTTCAAGGACTTGAAGTTCCTGTCATACAGATCTTTCACTTGTTTGGTTAGAGTCATGCCAAGGTACTTTATGTTGTTTGTGGCTATTGTGAAGGGTGTTATTTCCCTAACTTCTTTCTCAGCCTGCTTGTCCTTTGAGTACAGGAAGGCTACTGATTTGCTTGAGTTAATTTTATAACCAGCCACTTTGCTGAAGTTGTTTATCAGCTGTAGAAGTTCTCTGGTGGAGTTTTTCGGGTCGCTTAAGTAAACTATCATATCATCTGCAAATAATGATAGTTTCACTTCTTCCTTTCCAATTTGTATCCCTTTGACTTCCTTATGTTGTCTAATTGTTCTCGCTAGAACTTCAAGTACTATATTGAAAAGATATGGAGAGAGAGGGCAGCCTTGTCTAGTCCCTGATTTTAGTGGGATTGCTTCAAGTTTCTCTCCATTTAGTTTGATGTTGGCTACTGGTTTGCTGTAGATTGCTTTTACTATGTTTAGGTATGGGCCTTGAATTCCTGCTCTTTCCAAGACTTTTAGCATGAAAGGATGCTGAATTTTGTCGAATGCTTCACCAACACCACATCCAACAGAGGGCTAATATCCAATATATACAAAGAACTCAAGAAGTTAGACCCCAAAGAACCAAATAACCCTATTAAAAATGGTGTACAGAGCTAAACAAAGAATTGTCACCAGAAGAAATTCGGATGGCTGAAAAACACCTTAAGAAATGTTCAACATCATTAGTCATCAGGGAAATGCAAATCAAAACAACCCTGAGATTCCACCTTACACCAGTCAGAATGGCTAAGATTAAAAATTCAGGAGACAACAGGTGCTGGTGAGGATATGGAGAAAGAGGAACACTCCTCCACTGTTGGTGGGATTGCAAGATGGTACAACCGCTCTGGAAATCAGTCTGGCAGTTCCTCTGAAAATTGGGCATGATGCTTCCAGAGGACCCTGTCATACCACTCCTGGGCATATACTCAGAGGATTCCCCTGCATACAATAAAGACACATGCTCCACTATGTTCATAGCAGCCTTGTTTATAATAGCCAGAAGTTGGAAGGAGCCCAGATATCCCTCAAAGGAGGAATGGATACAGAAATTGTGGTATATTTATACAATGGAATACTACTCAGCAATTAAAAATAATGAATTCATGCAATTTGTAGGCAAATGGTTAGATCTGGAAAATATCATCCTAAGCGAGTTAACCCAATCACAAAAGAATACACATGAAATGCAATCACTGATAAGTGGATATTAATGAGCCCAGAAGCCCTGAATACTCAAGGCACAATTAGCAAGCCAAATGATTCTCAAGAAGAAGAAAGGAGAGGACCCTGGGCCTGAAAAGATTGGATCCAGTTTTGTAGGAGAGTACCAGAACAGAGAAATGGTGTGTGTGTGGGGGGGGTGTGATTGGGGAATAGTTGGGGGGGAGAGGACTTATGGGACATACGGTGGGGCAGGGGGACTGGGAAAGGGGAAAACCTTTGAAATCTTTGGAATATAAACAAAGAATATAGAATAAAAAATTATGAAAAAAAAGATAGCAGAATAAATTTGAAAAAAAAAAAGTGTCCCAGGAAGTGGTATGGCAGTATTAGAAGAGGGAGGAGCCCATGAATCCTGGCTTACAAACTCTCGTTTTAAATGCATATTACTAGTTAGCCTCTAGTCCTTCCAATGATTTCTGCTCCCATTTTGTCTAGGTTATCATGCATCTTGGTCTTTGTGTGTAGGGGTATCTTCATGGCTCTACTTATGTGCAGACTCTGCTTCAGCCTCTTACTTAGCTTGCCCCTACCAAACTGAGTGTTACCTCTTAGGGAACATTATTGAAGGCTGATGAGGTGTCGCTACAGGAGGAGACTTCACTCCAGCACCATGTACAAGCGTTTGTTTGCTGAACACATGTACTGTGTACCTATTCCCCTCTAGTTCACAGCACAGGTCATGGTACATGGTGTAAAGCCAATCACTATTTGCTGAGTGAATGGATACTTGAATAAATGCCTTAGAGCCTTCAGTTGTGTTGGCACACTTCTGGACTATAAAGCAGCAGGAGTTACAGGCCCTCCAGACTCTTGTGACTACCAGTGTCTGTTGCTCTTCTGGCAACCTTCCTGCGTGGAGCCTTCTTCAAAAGACAGAACACATTTACAAGCTACTGCTCCTTTCCTAGACGGAAATCCAAAAGTACCTGGAAGTTTCTATATTAACCAGGAAGCTCATGACAGGCTGTTGCCCCCGGGAAGAATCATGCGATATACCTCCCATATGAAGCTGTCTACAGAATTAAGGCTGGACTAGACCTGAAGGAGCTTTCACCACATCTAATTCCATCCCCTTTCCTGTCTCACTGCCCTCATCTCTTGGCAGCTTCTCCTAAAAGAATCTTATTCTTGGATCTGACTGTCTGTCTGGAAGACTTCAATTTAAGAAAATTATCAGGTAAGCATTTGTGGCTGAGGCCAGATTGTTATTATCACATCTGACTGCCCAGCAAGCTGCCTTGGTACAGACACATTGGGGCATGCCTCTAGGGACAGCATAGCTCTGAGAGTACCCCCCAGTGAAGCCATCTGACACTACTTACTTACATTTTGTCACTTTTAGAATAATAGCCCAACATAAATATAGACCATTACAAAATAATAAAAGTCTATAGGAAATCAATAGCCTTTCCCTCCAAAGTCACGGAGAAGGTTCCAGCTCAGGATTTCCTTAATGAGGCTTCCGTTGGAACTTTGAAGAGCTATAATTGCATGGACTTCCCTAAGACCTAAATAAAGGACTTATTTTGAGAGCTCAATGATGGACTCTGAATGCTTGGAGACTTAATTGAAGAAACAATTGATTTCCCCATTAATATTTTAACTTCCTTGAAAGATAAGAAAGTAAAGTCTAATCTGGTTTTTAAAATACTCTGCTTAAAAACTGTCAGGCAGGTACACATTTGATTCAGTTGAGGTTAGCGATAAAAATAATAGATGTGAGTCTGGGGTAAACATCTGAGTTAGTTAAGTGCTTGCTATTGCAAGCATGAAGACCTGAATTTAATCCCCAGGATCTATGCAAAAAAGGCAGACTTGTTGGTACTCAGGCATAATCCCTACACTAAAGAGGCAGAGATAAGTGGATGCTTTAGGATCCTGGGCCAGCCAGGTTAGCCTAATGGGTGCAAGCTCTAGACCAACAAGAGGACCTGTCTCAACAATAAAGTGGGTATGGACAGCATTCCTGAGGAACGGCAATAGAGGTAGCCTTATTGCTTTCACAAGCATGTACACACATATATGTATGCACACGTGAACACACACATGTGCATGTGCGTGCACACACACAAACATGAATCAGGATTCCTCAATAGTGGCAATTTGGGCATTTTGTCTGAGCTACAGAGGATCTGTTGCATGCATTGGAGAATGGTTAGAAACCTCTCTGTCTCCCACTGCCCAGATTTCATCAGCGAATCTCTACTTGGACAGTTGTGTAACCCAAAATATCTCCAGACACTGTCAGGTGTTTCTGGGCACAAGCTGATGGCAAACCAGAGGACATGTAGAAGGACTGTGGCTAGAAGTCTGAAGGACAAGTGTCAGAGACTGGGGATTCTTATCTCTGTCCTTTGAGTATAATTACAAAGGACAAGCATGTTACCTGGATCCTGAAATTATTAATGGAATCCTCTAGAAATTGGTTCCTAAATGAATCATTGAAGTCTATTTAAAGACCACATTGTGTGGTTTTACAGCATCTCCCTTCTTGTGAAAGTGCTTTACCGGGAGGCTCGTGTACTTAAGAAGAACATTTCAAAAAGTGTGCCAGGGATTATCCTGAAAGATTAAAAAAGTATTGGGAACTAGGAAACTAATCTAACTGCTGAGCTAATTAAATAGATTTCCTCTAACATGTGGGGATCAGCATGTCCTGACGGAGGTCAGGCATATCTGGTCTTAGTCCATGGAAACTTAAAGAGATTAAAATAAAAATAAGAACAGAATAAATGGGCTTTACCATCTATGTCCTAATGGTTTCTTGCTTGAAGTTATTTGCACTGGGGAAGAAAGATGGAGAGGGTGAATCTTGGGAACTCCTAGAGGAAGTCAATGATGAACATTTTGTGGTCATTTCAATGGCCGAAATCAAAATCTTTTTAAAACTAGGATTCAGAGCACTATCACAATATCCAGGTGACAAGCGTACACAGCATGCACCACCTACATAGCAGTCCATACTGTCCCATGCCGGTAGCTCTTCATGTAAAATGCTTTACTTCAATAAATATAATCCCGTGCGAGTCAGCAAAGATCCTGGCTTCTTATTAAAAACTCCGGAAGACAGTCTGAAGGACGCGTGTTCTTGTTGTACATAATTTTGATCCATTAAGCAGTATAATGAGTAAATTAGATCATCCTCTTTGCCACCAAAAACTAACAAGAAGGCAAGTTTGTCCCTTGTCATAATTGTCACATCGTTGCCAAGGTTTAACAAGGGTTCTTTAGACTTTTGCATAACTGTTCTCTCTGCTTTTTTCCTCAGCCCAGCTGAACGTGGGCATCTACTTTCTTGTTAAATAATGCTCTCTCAAATGGATGGTGTATACACACACACACACACACACACACACACACACACACACACACACACATTATTACCATGTTGATACCAAATGCACAGGTGTGGCATCCCTTACTTAATTAAGGCCACTGTGAAATTCTCCCTGTGCTCCTGAGACGGGCCATTGTGCATCTGAATACTTGCATGATCTGTATTGTTTGTCCCTTTGCATTTGGCAACGAGCTTCTTGAATTCCATTATGCATGGTCAAATGATTAAACGTCCATCCTGCTTTGTCCCTACTGAGAAGGGCTCTATAGAATTCATCAGCTCGATTTCGGGTAGGGAAACAGCTAAGTGTGCTGCCTGGTGGTTGTAATTGTTCTTGACCTTCAAATGTCAGGTTCATGCCATTACATTATTTTTTAGTTGAGAGATGGGAAACAAACATTAAGCAAAGAATTACTCAGGTGGATGGGAAGGTTGTCATCCCTTTGGAGCAGGGCTCCTGGACCATTGCAGCATTGTTGTGATTTTGAGATGGGTAAATCTTTCTGTTGAGTGGCTATCCTCTCCACCATTGCATGCGCCTGGGAATCTCTGAGCTCTACTAAGGGTAGTAGGAATCCCTGCACCCCTTCTCCTCAAGAGTAACCCACAAATGTCTGTTTAATAAAATGCAAGAATCCAAGAGACCCAGGAGTGTGCCAAAAGGACAGAGGTCATGGCTTCACTTGAGTGTGTGATCAGATGATTGGATGGAACCTGAGAAATCCTAAGAAAGATTTTCCAGGGGCTAGGATCTGTGCCAAAGCCCCAATGATTCACGAGTTAACTTAGAAACAAAGACATTCATTCATTATATGAAGAAACTCCTAATAAATCCCTACTAGGTGCTGATGTTACAGCAATAAGTAAAAGAACCAAACCAAACCAAACAACAACAGAAACAAAACAACAACAAAAAATAAGTGCTTTGAAGCTGCCCTTTTACCAAGGAAACACAATTAAAACCAGATAAACAAACAAGGCTGAGAATGTAGGGTTTTGTTCCCCTAGGGCAAGCATGGAAATTCATTCTCTGATTGTTTTGTTGGTCCTGGAATGAAGAGAAGGAGGTAGCCCACGCCAAGATCATAGAAGAACTGAATGCCTGGTAGGGTAGGAAAAGCCATGATACTGTGCACATAAGCTACCTTGGAAAAGAATTTAATAATTCTCAGACCCAAATCTTCATTGCATTCATGTGGAATCCTGACCAAAGCGAAAATGCAGATTTATTTAATGGCTCAGCGGCTACTCGAGTGACACCCATTTCTGGAATTTATTTAGGTCCAAAAAGGCCTGTACTCACATCGCCTCCCACACAGTAGAAATCAGAGATGCGTTGTTAGGAGAATGAGCATCATTGTGGTTTCCAGGCCACCTCATCCAAAACATGAGACCGAGTGCTCTAGAAACTGTCCATTGGCTATGTCTTAGGGCTAAAAGGAAAGACTCTTAAGATGTCATGGGCTGTAAATCTGCACCCTTTTTCTTGAAGATCAAATTCGCCCATGAGATAAACAGCCTGCAATTACTGTTAACAGCATCTACCAGATTGTTTTATAATGAGGTAGGCAATTGACAAGATCATTTAAAAAGAAGTAATGTGGAAATATATCCAGGGGCTGTGCTTTCTAATAAAAAAAAAGGTTGCCTTCCATGATATACAATATTTAGCAATGCACCCTGTCTGCATTTATTTTTATTCAAGTGAAAACAATTTCCAAATGCTGGCTCCTCACACCTATGCTGATAATTCAGGGGATTCAGAGGTCACCAGTACTAGAGAATTTTAAGCTGGAAATGTGAACTATCTAGGAAGTGTACACTAAGAAAGAAACTGAAGTTCAGAAATGTTAACTGCTTCAAGGCAGTGGAAGGGAGTACTTTATGTTTCTCTCAGCTTGTCCTTACCCCTGTCTCTGGCAACTTTTCACAGACACAGATATTTAATGCGTTTTTCGTTATGTCATAGTTAGATTTACTCTCATTTAAAACCACAATAGAAGTTGGCCTTTCCTTCAAAAAACTGTTGTTCAGAAGCACAGTTGTAGAAAGCCAATGACTACTTACCATATCACAGGAAAACGCTTTAGTTGGTATAGATTCCCTATCCAGGGTGGAATTGGGTTTCATAAGGATATTTCCATAGGATTGACTATACGATGTTCTTGGAACCTGTTCTCCTGTGTCTGAGCCTGCCTCGCTCCTCCTTAGTCCACTGCATTCCCCTAGGTTTGATTATACTTTGATGCCTCAAATACATAAAGTTTTATGTATTTATATAAAACATAGGATCCATAAATGAGAAAAAATCATACTTTATGAGACTGATTTAATCACAAAATTATCCATTTTCTACAAATGACATAATTTTGTTCTTTATGACTGAATAAAACTCTATTGTACATGTACATCACTTTTTAATTAATTTTTTTCAAGCTTCATTCTTTTGAGGAATCTCAAAGCAAGACCTTTTAATCTTCCCTTGTGAAAACTATCACTTTAAACAATTTTTCTTATCTATATTTTCCAGTAGACTCCATGCAATTCCAGAAAGATCAAGAACTTTGGACTGAGAAGGAAGTAGAAAATATTCTCTACCTTGGTTCTGGATAATAAGAAAAACTACCAGTTTAAAACTTATTGTTAATGTTTTCAGTAAAATCAGCTCCTTATTTAAATGTTTTGAAATAAAATAGTTCAGTCTTTGAAAATGAGCAGATAAAAATGAACAAATACAATGTAGAATATTATCAAGTGGCTAAAAATTTAAACTAGATTCATATCTATCACCTTGGAGAAATATTTATAAGGATTTCTCCGAGTGTTTCTAAGTGAAACACACAGGCTAAGTTATGGAATAGCAAAAGAATGTATTTTCAAAGTACAGATTGTCATACTAGGAGCTATTCACAGATACATGTGACACTCAACATCAGATAGATTTGGACACATTCATGCTACTGGTTACTTTTGGAAAGTTGGGAAGAATAATATTGGGAATAGGAGACCAAGAGAACCTCAGATTTCTGTAATGTTTTACTTTGAATAAAAACAAAGAGTGGTGGTCTGCCCTGAGTGGTAGTTGTGTCTGTGCTTGCTATGGAAAAGCAAAACAAAAACTTTTTCTGCAGAAGAAAAAAAGGAAGTAATCTCAGATGTATCATGGAGGTTCCAGTTTCTAAGACTCCTGGAGAAATGATCTCCACTTCCTCCAGAGAGTCCTGGGCCCGGACAAGTTAGCCGTGTGCTTTGTTTGCTTTGGCAGCACAGGCAAGGGAGCTGCAGGGCTCAGCGCAGGGCTGAGCCTTTACCTCGCAGTCTCACGGTATGTTCCTCTGTCAATGCTGTCCGTCTATTTCTCGTTCATGGTAGAGCAGTCAGCGTGCTACCTCTTACATATTTTGCTTTTCTCTAAAACTGGCCAGATTCCTTAAGGGAGAAGAAATGTGGGAAATAAAGATACAGAAACTTCTTGAAAAGATATGACTGGAAGTGGAACCGCGGTAGCCTTATAAACATTAGAAATGATTTGTAACATGTGATCATGTGACTAAAACGCTATCAGCGTTAAGTTGTATGCTTCAAAGCCAATACATTTGTTTTAACAGTGAACAGTATTTGAAATCATGTAATTGGGAATACGACTTAAATCTTAGAAAGGAAATAGAAGCAGATGTTTGCACTGGAAGGCCCTAGGCTAAAAGCCAAGTGTCCATGCTTCAATTTCCTGTGATATTATTTTGTATTCTTAGGCAAATTATTTTCATGTTCTGAGCCTCACTTTCCCCATTTGCAAGCAGGAGAGTCTGGGATGGGCCAGCAGCCAAACTGGGACCCCTGAGTCCTATCAGGACTACAGATAGCTTTTGTTTGACTAATTAATTTTAAATGGCTTCAGATTAATTGCTAGCATTTAATAATGAGATATTCTTAAGAAATAAAATCCTCAATACGGACTCCACTGTCTTAATTGGATTGGGGTCGTAGGGACCCTGTGGACATAGTACATATTTCCCATTTTGCGGTGGCCTCTGCTTTGTCATCCTGATCCTCTTGGTTTAGCTGTTCCTCTTGTTATTGTGACAAGCTAACAACCTGACAATGAAGGGTTAACTCTGGCTTACAGTTAGAGGAGACACAGTCCGGAGTGGAAATGAAGGCATGGTGACAGGAACTGTTGCAAGATATTTCTTCTCCATTCACATCGAGGCAGTGAGAGGCCAGTGACTGGAGGGGAGAGAGGAGGAGGAGGAGCTAAGAGAAGTGAGGGGAGGAGAGAGAAAAAGGCTCAGTGGGCCAGACGAGCAGAGCAGAGAGGGACATGCGGATATCCAGATGGCTTCAGACATATTTCTGGTGTTTTGGAGAGGTTAGAAATATTGGGATAAGACTTTATCACTGTAATTGGCTTTACGAAATTGGGAGTTTCTTATACATAAATATATTTGGTTAACTACTGAATTTAAGAGTCATGCTTTACTGGATACTTGGAAGGAGTGGGTGCTGGGCAGAAGTGTGGGATTCCCGCCATTTACGGAGTCTGTGGCGGATAGGAAACACAGCTGGGATGCTGTGAGAACTAGCTGAAAGAGAGAGTCACCCTGAGCGGGACACACCGGGACTTGGTGCAGAGGCTTGGTGGGGTGCTACTCTTTATTAATTATTACCTACTACGAGGAACAGGAGGCTATTGTCCACATTGCATCCACAGACAGGAAGTGCGGAGTGAATGTGAGATGGGGCTAGGTTAGAATATCTCTCCAGGCCTCATGGTGATGTACTTCCTGTATTGTTGCTCCACCTCCTAAAGTTTCCAACAGAGGGCCATCATCCCCTGGACACCAAGTAAGTGTTCAAACACACAAATCTCTGGGGAAGCATCTATATTAAGTTCAATCACAACACCTGTGCTCCCAGTGATGTTCTTTGCTTAGTTCTAAACATCTGAATTAGTCACCCTTGGGCACAAAGGTCTCCCAAATCCTTCAGGTTTTATCAGAGAAAGGGTCAACAAGGCATCCCAAGTGAAACAGGACCAAAGGAAGACGCAGCAAAGCCACCCATGGATTGGAAGATCCCTCCTAGCCAGGTCCGACGTTCCAAGAGAACTCTACTAAGCTGATGAAACTTTTAAAGAACATGGGCCCCTCTTTTCTGCATTACTGTGAAGGTCGTTTGCAGTCATCACCTTACACTTGTATGCTCACATGCCGTAGAATAATAAGCACAGTTGACTATGGAATGAGCATATGAAACCATGGCAGACAAGCCATTGCTACAACCTTCTGCTTCCCTTCATTTTTAAAGGAAACTCTAAAATGTTTTTGATGAAATACCCCCCAGAAGCATACAAAGAGATCATGATGTTTGTAGAAAATGAGTGCGAAGTTCTGGAATGACATTAGACATGTCCCTACCACTCTTTGTTAGACAACCCTTTCAGGCTTCGGTCATCTACAATAGCAAGGACCGTCCCGGAAGACACAATCAATGAAGTGAGCTGGAATCTGGAGGAAAAACCACCCTACACTCTTGCTTGTAGGTGGAACCTACGTATACACACTCAGGGCTAAAGCATCAGTGGCTCAACGTTTGCAAAGCATCTGTAGAGCCCAAAGTTTCATGTCCAGCACTGAGAAGCTGCAAGCAGGAAGGCTTGTGTTGCCTCGGGCAGGCTAAGTGGGCAAAGGAGCTGTAGCCAAGGCCGATCACCTGCGTTCAATTCCTCTGACCCATCCAGTGAAAGGAGAGGAATGACTCCCACTAGTTGTCCTCCGACCTCCACACATGCAATGTGGCAATTCCGCAGACCCACTGCCAAAGTACATAAATGGATGTAATACAAATCGTATGTCCTAGTGCCAGAGAATTTAATGGTGCTTGAGCCACTAAGTTTCAATTAAATAGATGTTCAGGTGGTTGGGAATGGTTAACAACCCTAGTGTGTGTATGTTGACATGGCTGTAAGGGAAGATTTCGAATGTTCTCATTACAGAAATTATAACTTTGCATAGGCTCATTTCCACGGCTTGATCACCATACATCATAGTCATGTATGGAAACATCATTTTGTAACCCTAAACATGTACAATGATCACTTGTCAATTAAAAGTAACACTTAAAACATCCCCCCCCACCTTAGAACTAATAGAATGGTGTCAAACAGTAGCCTGGGTCTGGAATCCTCTCCAAATAGACTCCAGCACACCTGCCAATCAACACACTTAGGTTAAAAACCTCCAAGTTTTGACCAGTAGTGAAAAGCAAGGCAAAACAACCACACAAGATCCCACCACACAGGCCAGAACGAATTCTAGCCTGCCTTGGCATGGGTCCTGTCAATACCATCTCTGAGGTGCGCCCCCCCACCCTGTAGTTCTGGAACCTTGGGATTAGGTAACATGGGGGCAGAATAGCAAAGGGATAGTTGTTTATGTCCTGTGGAGTGTCCTCACCCTTTGGAGGGAAAGATGTGGCGGCGGCCTGTGTTCTCTGATGTAACATTTCAGCAGATCTGCTCCACTCTCGGGCTAGCCCATAATGCACTGGATTTCTGCATTGGCTGCTCTCCAAGGCATTTCAACCGGTTAAGTGCCAAAGGAACATTATTAAAAAGCATTTTCACATGCGAAGCGCATAGTGATAGGCCCTTAAAAGGCAGTTATATATGCGTGTCTGTGAAGTTTGCATTCAGTTATTTTACTTGCATAATCTGGGAGCAAGAGAGAGGAGCGGCTATCCGTGTGCACAGCTAAGCTGCCCCAAAAGCTTTGCCTTAGCTTGAACATTATGAAATTGCCAGTATTGACCCTGAAAAGCAATTTCCTATCGTGGACCCTAACATCCACCCTGCTTTAACCAGCATTATTTAAGCGTTCATATTCTGTTTTAATTTTAGGGCACCATAGTTCATGCACTTAAAACACTAATTTTGCATATTCATATCACATCTCTGACTCAAAATTAGAAATAATATTTTAATGCTATATTTGAGTATAAAATGCAACAGCCTTGGAGACCTTATTAGAAAGAGAGGATTTGGATTCATCTTGCTGCGTGTGAAAAGGCCCTGGGGTTAACCGAAAGATGAAGCCATTATGACAGTAAACACCTCCCATAGAAGCAGCAAGGAGCAAATTATTCTTGACAGTTACAATGTATATGTGGTGTCTTTGGGATGCAGAGTTTGTGTAGAGCTTAAGTAGAAATGTATGACATCATGGCATTCTTTAAGACGGGACGACATGGTCTGGGATGCAGCTTTGGATAGCCATCATCCTCACCAGCAGTTACTGCTAAGAAAAGAATATTCTAGAAAGAAAATAGCCACTGGCCTTGAACCAGAGTAACTCCAGTTTCTACCATGTCCAGTATCACTAGGTCCTATTTTAATTTTGAGACGGGATTTCATATTATACCCCAGGCTGTCCTGGAACTTTCCCTAGCTCAGGGTGATCTAGAATGCATATTTCTTGTGGGATGGGATCACAGCTGTATACTACCAAGCCTGACTCAATATTTGATTTTTAAAGAACTCCCACTCCAAACCAGTGCAGAGTTACCTAAGCCATGACACTAATAACAGAAGTGCCCCAAATAGTGAGGTCCACAGGCGTGGCACCGGGATGGGGCCACCATGCTGAGTCACTTAGACCTAGAAGCCAACTAAAGTTGACTTAAGAGCTAACTCACCTTGAGCGCATCCCCTCTCCTCCCTGGCTCTGAGTCCTCCTCTGTCTCCACATCTCAAATGGAAACTGTAGGAGAGAGTGCTTCCTAGGGTTGGTAATTAAATGGCCTCACCCCTGTGCCGGGAACCCAAGTGTGGCTACTCTAATTACACATAAATGAACGCCTGCTCACGTGCAAGCCTCTAGCTATGGAACATGTGTGCTTTCATCCAAAATTTCAGTGATCAGCAGGAAATCTTTGGAAAGCACAAACTTGCTAAAAATTAAAAATCTTGCTGCAGGGATGGTATGACCTTCTTTTAACCTTATCTTTCAAATTTTACGTAAAGCAAACAAAAAAATCAAAGAAGCCTAATTGGTATGGGTAAATAATAGGTGGAACATTAATAAAAAATTTGATTTATGTATGTGCCTTGCATATGTATTTTTGAAGTCTGAAGTATAGAGGTTAAAGATTCTTATTCAGAGCAATGACCTTGTGTTACTTTTCCACTCTCACTATGCTTACTTTGTTGTATTATCAAAAACAAAAAAAGAATATCTCTAAATGAGAGGCTGGAGAGATGGCTCAGCAGTTAAACGCACTGCCACCTTTCCCAGAGGCTCTGTGTGTTCATTCCCAGTACCCACGTGATAACTCACAACTGTCTGTGGCTCCAGCTCCAGGGGAGCCAGTGCCCTCTTCTGGCCTCTGTGAGCACCAGGCACAAAAGTGGCAAAGTAGATATATGTGCAAACAAAATACCAGTACACATAAATTCATTTTTTTAAATCCAACAAACATGTATCTACTATTAATACAAATAAATGAACACATTAAGTGTTCTAATTTGGATATTTATAATACATGTCTTTGTTAACACAGTAGCCCGAGTTGGTGACACACATACCAAAATACCAAAACACTCTTATGCTGAAAAAAAACAAAACAAAACAAAACAAAAAACCAAAAACCAAAACCCTAATATAGGGCTGGAAACAGAGATAGGAAAACTCTAACATAATCTTCCATTATGTTAGAATAATATATACATGTACATATATATACACATACACACATACACACACATACACACATACACACACACACACACACACACACACACACGCATACACATACACATATACATATACAACTATTTCTTTTTGTGTATTAGAGCCATGAGTGGAGCCTTGATTTTTTTTTTAAAAAAAATCTGGAAATTCGGTATTTCAGGTTCCCAATGTTCGTGGCTGTTGTTTCGACCATAGATATTTGCCTCATATCTATTCAACTTCCTGCAGAACACATCTTTTATTTGATTCATTGCAGTGGGTTTTTTTTCACACTGCCCAGCATGGAGTTACCTATTTACTAATTTCACAAAGACTACAAGAGGTATTGATTATTGTTTTTGAAGCTCAAATATTATTTTTATTGTCTAGATGTTGTCTCATTTGACTTATCCTACAATCATATTTAAACTAGACACAGTTTTACATATTGTTTGTATTTTGAAAACAAACATCATCTACCTTTCAGTGGCCTCGCTCCTCTTCCATTTCCTCCCTCATTTTTATGACAGCATCTCCTAGAGAATTGATTGGCCAAAAGAGAAAGAGTCTCTTTTCTGAAGCAAGACCTAATGTAATCCCTTGGTTTTCTTAACTCTGTATGCATATTCATTGTCTTTCCTCACTCTGACCAAACTCCTAGAGATACAGCTTGAGGGAGCAAAGATGAACTTGGCTCTCAGTTTCAGAGTCTGGTCTGGCAGGGTGGGAAAGGCATGAAGGAAGGCCAGAGCAGCATTCATTGCAATGGCAGATCACCTGAAATCAGATCACCATGGACCAGGAAGCAGAGACCTGGGAGCTGAGGCAGACTCTTGCCTTCAGAGGCTCACCCTAGTGATGTACTTTCACCAGCCAAGTCCCACCTTCCAAAAGGTCTCCTGGTTCACAAAGTATCCCCCACCTAGAAGGAAACAAAGTCTGGAAAACTTTAGCTTATGGGGGATATTTTTACACTGAACAGTAGTTTTATAGCGAGGTCTGCAAATTTGCAGGTGGGTACCACCTCTTCCCAGGGTCCTGTTCCCAGGCTGGTCAGCTGTTCTGAGCCTCATCTGCTTCCTCAGTAAAATAGAGGACCACAAACTCAACTGACGCTGAATGTGCTCCCAGTATGTGTTAGAAGCTGAGAGAGTCAGATGCAGACCTGGCTGCAGAGAGCTCCCTTATCTTCCCAGGCCATGGGGGTGGAAGGTAGGTCTGAGGGTGTGGGGTGTGTGTGTGGGAGGTGGGTCTGAGGGTAGAGGTGGAGGAGGTGGGATGTGGGTCTGAGGGTGGAGGTGGGGGTGGGAGGTGGGTCTGATGGTGGAGGTCGGGGTGGGGGATGGGACAGAAGTGAGATGGTGTCAAATGATCAGCTCAGGTCTGGGAGGGCAAGTAATTACCACTCGACAAATGTTAGCTGTTCATTCAGTATTTTCTATTTAATGGAAAGCAAACAGTCCATTCAGCACCAGAAGAAATTTTAATTAAAACTTATCCCAGGCACACACAATATCTGTCACACGCCAAGCCACATCAAGTGTCTGTCACTTCAGATCTCGCCTTGTCCTTTGCCTTCCCATCAACAGCACTGATACCAGGGCCTGGAAAACCAAGGTCCTCCCCCCCCCCGGCCTCAAACTGTGTAGGACTGTGATCTATGAAGAAGAAGGAAACAGGCAGAGGACCAGGAACAGAAGAAGGCAAGAAAGGGAGGAAAGGAAGAATAGTAAAAGTCTAGTATTGCAGCGAGATTTAATATTCACAAGCGATAAGTCAACTAACTGTTCGACAAAACACAGAGCTACGTAATTGTGTAGTTGAAGATAATTAGTTTTGTAAAGGATTTACTTTGAAAAATGAATTAACTGCAAGTGTGCAGAGAAATGAGGTGTGTGGGGGGCGTGGGGAGGGCGGGGTAAAAGAGCTTTCGGACATGCCCAGCCTTTCCATCGGCCAACTCATTTGGATAAATCTTTGTTGGGGTCTTTCATGAGTTGTCTTCTTTCCCTCTCCCAATCACTGCGTTAAGGTCAGAACCAGATCAGACTGCAACCTCTGCTCTGTCCCTATTGGCTGTTTGGAGGGAATCTCTCTGAGCCTTCAAAGAAATCCCAACACAGCATCTCCGAGTCAGAGAATTAAATGTCACATCCTAAATGTCTACTGCGAGACAGTATCAGACACCTTTCTTCTTTCATTCAGAGCCATCTGATTGCAGGAGTCTAAGGTCCAGTCATTTCTCCAGGCCCACTCAAGTCCTGAGGGAACCTTGCATCTCTCACTGTCTCCCTTATTCTAAGGTCCCGGGATGCCTAAATCCAGGAAGCACAATAGAGAGTCCCATAGCGTATCAAAGTTAGGGGAATGCAAAGAAGCTAGCTTTCCCGCCGCCTTCTAGCTGCACCCCAAGAGTCTCTCGAATTCGTTACCCGCTGCCTGTGCGCGCGCAGAAGGCCAGGCGAGCTGCAACCGCGGGGCCGAGCGCCCCCTCCCTGCTTCGCTCTCCCTCCTCCTCCCGATACAATGACTGGGCCGGAACAGCGCATCCGCCGAGCCTCATTGGCAGGGCCGCCCGGCCCCGGGAGAGGCGACGGGCGGGGGCAGTGCCGAGAGAGCGGTGGAGAGCCGGTACTGACAGCGGCCAAAGGCTGGACTGAGGAAGGCGGGGACACTCGGAAGGCGGCTCGGGGCTCCTCCGCGGAGCGTGGCTATCCTGGTGAGGATACCGGGCCAGGGGATGCTGCGGGCTCTGGCTGCCCGGCTAGCCGCCGCAGAGTTGGGCTGTGCGGCTCCGACGCTGAGCCCAAGCCTGGGCAGAGAGGAGGAGGACCGAGAGGAAGACAGCTGCCGCGGGGGAAGGCGTCGCACGCCGTGGAGTTGCGGGACTGGCGCGGAGCGGGTTCCCCGGGTCCCGCGCGCTGCGCAACGCAGACAATAAAGTAGCAAGGCGACAGCCCCCGCTCGCCAGAGGAAGGAGGCGGCTGAGCAGGTAGGTAGGCGACCGTCCCGGGGTTATCAGAATGCCCTGTCGCTGGAGGAAGGAGGCCGAGGTTCCGCCTTAGGAGCGCAGAGTGCGCCCCCCGCGCGGCGCGCAGGTTGGGGACCTGCAGAGCTGGTCCCCAATCTTCTGCCACCGGGAAGCCCCGCCCCAAGGCTCCCGGGCTGGTGCAGCCTGGACTGGAGTTCCTAGGCACTTGGCGCCGCTCTTTGGTGGCTCTGGCAGTGTGGTGACAGGAAGTTTGGCGGGTCTGAGGCTTTGACGCTGGTGGGGTTTGAGAACGCGCCTCATTGGACCACGCGCTCTTTGCTTTGGTGGGAGCTAGGGAGAAGAATCGTGGAATCCCATTCCCTGTTGCCCGGAGAATTCCTCCGAAGGTGGTGGAAGGAGCTGAGGGGACCCTGGCGTTATCCGAGGACGTCCAGGGCTTGGCTTGGCCACCCTTTGTAAATAGGCGTGTCACATCCTAAGCGCGCCTGTACTGGAGAGGCTGTGTGCGTGTGAACCGCTCTCTGTCAATTTTCTGGAGTATTTCACTTTTCATTTTCACCGGAGAAGGCACATTTAGCCCCAATTTGAGAAATGCTGTTTTGTTTGTACTAGAGGCCAACGTCTTCCCTTGCAAAGGGCTGTAAAGGGCGCCTTGCACTCTCAAAGATGCTCCTGATTAGAGAAGATTAGGGAAGAGCTGGCCTCCAGTCTTCCCCGGGTCTGAGAATTCAGTGGCAGGAGGAAGTCTCTCTCGCTCTCCTTTGTGTGGCCGCTTCCTTCCTTCCAGATGTGAGAGGGTTGGGTTGGGCGCTTCTGGGTGCGGTAATAATTATCCTGAACATTCCTGAGATCTGCTAGGACTTGTAAACATACCAGAGCCAACTCCTCTGAACTTTGCGGGTTGACTCGATGTGTTTGCTGGTACCCAGAGAGCCGCGTCTGCAAGGTTGCCCCTTGGGGAAGGAAGACGCCTGCCGCTGTGGTGCTGACAGCCTCAGTCTCTCAGGGAAGAAGAGACATGATTCTTCAGGGTTAGCCTGAGCTTGCCCCAGAAACATACCAGCTAACTCAAGAGGATGTGTTCAAGATTACAGGGCATCCCTGACATGCTGATTCATGTCCCAAAGGGAGTGGATCTGTGAAGCTTCCAAATCCAGTGTCTGGAGGGCAAGAAAAGCTTCTTCGCCTTGCTTAACCCTCTCAAGCCGCACTTTGATCTGTCATAGGCGTGCTGAAAAGAACTAAGGGGAATCCGTGTCAGGCAGCAGGATAGGCAGTTTGCAGGCATCATGAATAGTGCGGGAGATAGTAAGGAAGGCAAATCCTAGAAGAAGGGTGAGGACTGTGCCGTTCGAGTTTACTAACAACTAGTCTCATGTTAGCAGAGCAGGGGCATTAGACGGCAACCCAGTCATGCGCTGTTAATGATTATGAAGAAAAATAAATAAATCAACAACAGTAGCCACCTTGCCATTTTCTTCCTCATAAATTTAAGTTGATATGTAAGAGATGATGGAGAATCAAGAGTTGTGTGATTTGTTTTGTTGTTCCCAAAAATCAGTGTTACAAAATAGCCAGCAGGTTTTCTATAAACAGAGGCAGGCACATACACACTCCTCTTCCTAGAAGAGGTCAAGAAACATGCAGGATTTCCTGGGACAGAGAAGACCTGTCATTTCTTCAGGATGTTGCACACATATTAAGCAAACACTTTATTTGCATATATTTGGAAATGCATGCAGAAAGTATTTTAATAAGACGATGGCAGAAAATGAAGAAATCGACCTCACGCACACTGACAGTGAGATTTGAGTTTCATCATTGTCCACAAAGTTTGCAGAAAATCATTCCTTGGGGCATGCAAGGGCTTGTACTAAATGCCACTCTGTTTGCAGAGTCACAGGTTAGCTAAAGAAAAGTTGAGGGGCTTCCTATAGGAGGTACAGAATCACCCTCAAGGCTAAAGAGTCCAGAAAAGTGTGGGAGGAGCTAACTTCACAGCCAGCCCAGAATGTGGGAAGAGCTTCCCAGGTCTCTGAAGCGTTTATCATTTCTAGCCTCTATTTCTAGCAAAACTCGGTGCTCCCGCTTGTCCATTTGATGGCACAGTTTTAATTATGGCTTTGCAGTGCCTTTGGGGGAAGAGAAAGAAAGTTTTGGCTAACGGACAACACAAACAGGAGGCATGAATGGCAGTTACAAATACACGAGTGTCATATCTAGTCTGCAATAATTTTCAAGAATTGCATAGTTATCTTTACACTGTAAGTGAAGGCTTGGAGCTTATACCACAAATAGCCTCCTTCTCCATCTGCCCATCCCCCCTCTTCTTGTTCTCCCTTCCTCCCTCTTATAATTTTTATTTTGTTTTGGATGATCTTTTTTGGGGGATAATTTCTTTCTAAATCCTTAGGACTTTCCTCTACTCCCCATCCTCCCTACTCCCCCCCGCCCCGCCCCTCACCCCCTGTCTAGCTAATGTGGCTCCGGGTTATCAGAAAGATATCCTGGAATGGCATTTTTCTGTGCCAAGATGCTTGATAAAAGCCATCTTGGTAATTCAGAGGCCAAACTTATTTTCTTTTGTAAACTGCCTTCCTGTAATTATAATATCATTCAAAAAAAAAAAACCCACATATTCTTCCTAATGACATCAATTTCTAAACATTTTTCTCACAGGATAGTGTTTCTCAAAATGAAGGTCATAAACTCTATTTTATGGTCATAACCAATATTAGAAGACTATCTGACAAGACAAGAGACTGGCGCCATGATACCTTGGTAAGGGTGCTGTGGCTTCGTGGAACTTTGAGCCAGATTCAGGGGATGGGGTGATGTATACATTTAGGTTGCAGCATAACTTGTCATTTTATTGTGAGTTACTGTCTGAAGTTTGAAAAGCACAGAGACTGTGTATTTATTAGGGTTGTTTTGATAAGTGGGATACAGAGTTTTAAATGGACTTGGGATACTTTATAGACACCACAAAAGCACTATGCCTTTTCCTGAGTGGAGATTATGTCATTATCAGGTAAGGGGTGTATTTTACTTGGAGATGAAAACAACTTTGAGGTCTGGTTTCTTCTCACTTTTTAAAAGCCTTGCTTTTCTGTCCTGTATACTGGGACCTCTTTTGCACAGTAAGAAGATTGTATAGTAGAGCTATTGCTGGCTTAGATGGATATAGTTTGAGTATGTCCTCCAAAGCTTCCATGGGCTGGAAGCCTGGTTCCCAGTGTGGTCATGTGAAGAAGTGAAGAATTTTGGTCACAGGGTACCAGCTTAGAAGGAACTAATGTAGTGTTTGTAGGACCTGGGTCAGTTCCAGAGAGAGGTAACTACTGAATATCTCTGCCTTCTTGTCTTACCATGTGATCTCTCTCATTATAAACCCCTAGCCATAGGCTCAACAGAAGAGGGTCATGTGATGTTGACCTTTCAGCCTACCAAACGGCAAGCTTTCTTTGTTTTGTTTCCAGAGGAAATGTCAGGCTGGTTGACTTCTCTGGAGGAAGCTCCTGTAATAAATGACTTCTGGAGGAGAGAAGCACTCAGACCACGTGACCTGTCATAAGAATACAGTTGCTGGGGAGGAGAATTATACACTGAGGTCAGGAGTGGGTGTTTCAGCAGAGTGCAGGGACCTCATGAAGATGTCTGATCCCTGATTTCTTTGATGTCCTGCATAATGCAAGTTGAGCTGAGCTGTATTCCCGTAAATAGGTTATCAATATAGTCTCTCCTGTGTGTCAGGAGAACCCCAGCTGCTTCTGAATATAGTCAATATTGGGGCTGATGAGATCAAAATGTAAAGCAAGTGAAACTGATCGGAGGTGTGCTACTGTCGATGAGACCTGTCGATGAGACACGGATGAAATATTCACACCACGCCCAAAAACCTCTTCTCCGGTATGACCATGATCTTTTCTGCATGCACGGGCAAATATTGGAAGGCATTTATTTTAAATCAATGCCTTGCTCTAATGTAATGTAAGTTATGTAAGTTGGTCTTGGTGATTATTTGGAGAGTGTACCCCCTTAGCGCCCAGGGGCAAATCAGCCCTCCATTGTGTCGCTCTTTGGCCTTGAGCTACTTATTTGGGACTATGTTACTTTTCCCTTGGGGGAATGCGCTGCTTTTAATTGTCTCCTGTCACTTCATATACAATTAAGCAGTGGGAAGACAGCCCTAATTGTGCCTGGCTGCAAGAATACTGCTTCCTCACAGCAGAGGGTCCTTAGAAGTAGGTTGATCATGCTGACTTGCCCAGGCTCGGGCCTGATTAATATCTCTGTCTCCAGTATGGACAGTAAATTATATGGTCACCCTGCCTAGGTGGTCACCATTTAGGAGGGCTAGGATTGAGGTTGGTGTAACAGTTTAAGTTATTTGATAAAGTGTTCATTCTACCAGGGAGAGCTAAATGATTATGATAAAAAGGGCATGTGGCCATATAGCAAAGGCGAAAGAATACACAAGACATCACTATCAAAATGCTGTTGTAGCCCTAAACGGGGGTTAATTCCCATCCCCCCCACAGCCCCCCCCCCCGGGACATTTGTCAATATATGAGAAATGTGTTGGTTGTCACCTGGTGACGTCAGCAGCATCAGTGCAAACTCTACAAGCACCCTGAGCTTGCCAAGTGCTCCCCACACACTGTCTCCATCATCCCCACCAACCCCAAAGCTACCCACACTTCACAGAGGTGGACGACAGGCCTGGAAAGCCCGAGGAATTTTTCAGGACCATATGGCTAGTGAATGACAGGCTTAGGGGTACGCAAACAGTGCCCCTTGGTTCTAGGAGACTCCCCTCTTCTTTATCACCTCAACATTCACAGTGCGAGAACCTGGCCGTTTCTCCAGTAGAAGCTGGCACAGACCTACCGACTTGTATATACTTTCTCCTCTGTTGTTATCTATAAAAGGTTTTCCTGTGTGATTTGGCAGGAGAGTATGTAAATGACCGCCAATACTACTGTTAATACAGCATTTGCAAGAAATGAGGGGAAAAAATACTCCTTTCTGTTTTGCTGAATAACCCTTTAGCAGAGTAGAGATTTTAGCCGTGGACTCTGACCTGGGCAGTAAATACAACACCCTCCCAGAGCATCCCTAAATATTTGGCTGCAATAAGAAAGCCCCTGGCTTTGAAACTCACCAGCAGCCTAGACAGTTATTGGAAATAATTATGCCTCTGCCGCAGCATGGGGCCCCGTCACAACTCTCCGGATTCAAAAGGTCTTTCTGGAAATACCAGCATCCATCTTCCAGCTGGTGCCGCCAACAGCCAACAGTGTCAGTGGGGGACCAGACAATGGGTGGGGGTGGGGATTGTTTTTAGCCTTTCTTGGTTACACCTGACTGAGCCCATCCCATCAATTCAGTCCTTGCAAGAGAGCAGAAGGGGCCTTATGTGACTAGAATGCCAGGCACCCAGTGGCCCAGAGCTTACCTAGCCAGCCCTGATGCTGCTAATTTACCAAAGTTTAATGCCGAGACAGAATCCTCCCAGAAGAAGGAGGAGCTGGGGAGAACCGAGGTGGGTTGTGGTCTAGAATTGGCAGCAGCAGTGGGAGAATCTGAGCAGAGGATTCGGGTCAATAGTCGAGCACTTGACTAGCATGCTCCAAGCCCTGGGTTCTAGTTCCAGCAAAACCAGAAAGTGAGAAGAAAAAAAAAACCCAAAACAAACGAACAAACAAACAAACAAACAAACAAACAAAAAAACAGTGCTGGGAAAAAACGTTTAAGGCAGAGTTCTCATCCCACCTTGCCAGGAGTGTCATGAGGTGTCCTAACTAGATTTCTGAGTCCTTCAAATGCGTGGTGACACCTACAGCCTGGAAGTCATTGAGTCATCGTGCTTGATAGTAATAAACTTTTACAACTTTAACATTTTTCAAAGTTCTCAGATAACTGTTCTTTTTAAAAGGACGTTTCGTCATAGCCTGTTGCAGTAAAGTTAACTTGCTGTTCAGTTACGATGGCACTTGGTGTAACTGATTATATTAAAGAGCCTTTCCGGATTTAGATAAATTCCAAAGCAGGAGAATTCGGCTTCTGGATACATCAGAAGAGAAGAGATAAGGGCATTTGAGGCCATCACACATGAGCAAATTGGCTCCATTTAAATGTGCAAAGTAAAAACCAGGGTCCTGATAAACTAATGAAAGCCATGTGTCCCAGACTGGGAGCACAGAACATTGTCCCAGCAAGGCAGTTAAGACCTAAGTGAGCACATAGCACAGTTATTTGCTCCAACTGTGTTAAATTAATTCAATTTGTATGAGAGAGAGAGAGAGAGAGAGAGAGAGAGAGAGAGAGAGAGAGAGAGAGATGTTGTTTTTAATTTACCTCTGTGGCTCCAGTCTCCCTTTCCCTCCATCATCTGGAAGGGTTGGGCATCCAGTTTACTGGAGACATAATATGACTCAAATGGACAAAGAGTGAAACAGTTTCTTGGGAATGATTCGGCCAGCGTAGACCATTCTAATCATGAGTTCGTCTCCCTGTATTCTCAAGTTTAATCTTCCTTGGGAACTCATACAGAAAAAATATTCTGTATAGATCTCAGAGAAAAGCTGCAAATATAGTCATGATAAAGGACATTAAAACTGACAGTTTGTCAGGCACGCATGCTCCTGATGGACGACTTGGCCATACAATCCGAGAGAAGCACAAGTTCGACTTCCTTCAGACTGCACAGTTTTGTTTTGTTTTTTTTTCCTGCTCTGTAGGCAATTTCATTTCCATTACTGATGTCCAAGAATCGGCAATATATTTCACCTAGGACATCTTTTCCGGGTGATTGAGAGCTTAGTCTTTGCAGTCACGTTGTCTTTTGCTATTTGGTTGGACTGTTTTCTAACTTGGGGAATATTAATGTGGCTGCATTTTTCCTGCACATGGCTTTATTATGATGAACATCGCCTCTGGTTCCTTACTATCATCCTGTTCTGTGACAGCTGGATGGTTTGGGTTGAGGGCACCAAACAAACAGTATTGTTGAACTATGTATGGTTCATACCTATCATCCATCCAGGAGGCAAAGACAGGAGCATCAATGTGAGTTCCAAGCCAGCTTCTACTACATCTGTGGACTCCGCCTCAAAAATAAATATGAGGCCAGTGATGTAGCCCAGTCTGTAAAATGCTTGCTCCGAATGCATGAAGCCCTGGATTGGATTTTCCAGCACTTCATAAAACTGTGAGTGGTAGTGCAGGCCTGTAATCTCATCGCCAGGAAGACAAACATAGGACGACCAGACAAAACTTTTCCTGCGGAGATATAAAACACACACACACACACACACACACACACACACACACACACACCTCCTCATGCCGATAGGGATCCCACAGCAAACCAAAATATGAAGGGACCAGTATTGGCACAAGACATCCCAAGACCAAGTTCAAAACACAAAGAGATTTATTTGCCCCAGAGGGACAAAGGACAGGCAATAAGAGACAAAGATGGGAGGCAGAAGACCAGGGAGAAGAGGAAGGGAACAAAGGAGAGGGGGAAGGATATTTGTCTGTGGGAGAGGTACTGACAAAAGACTGTCTCTGGATAGAGAGGAGACAGGCATGACCCATAGGCCAGTGTCAGTTTATAAAGGTAAAAGGAGCAACCCTGTGTTAGGATGAGGAGTTTAATTTTGATTGGATAGGTTAATTAGGAAAACCAAAAGGGGGCTTTCTGTTTGCTGGACTTCAGCTCTTTGATAGCTGGGCCTTGGTAGTCAGCCTCAAGAGAGGAAGTGGCCAGAAGAGGAAATAGACCTTGGTGGCTAGCTTTAGGAGTGTAATACGGTTTTAACAAGGAAGAGAGAATGGGGGAGAAGGGCAAGGCCTGCCAGAGCTACGTTTGCCATGTTCTACCTGGATAGAGTTCCTTCAGTGGATATCACCAAAGTCCAACCTGGTAAATCAATGAGTTTTCTTTAGGTTACTTACAGAAGTATGGGTGGGTAGGGGTCACTTAAAGGAACAGAATTGACTCAAAGACAGCTGCATCTCTAAGGTCCCCCCCCCCCATCATGGTGACATCTCAGAAAGCTGGGAATCTGGTGCACGCAGCACACAGCCTGCTGGCAGCCCAACAGTTTGGAGAGTGTCTTTCCCAAGTGACTCTGATCTAAACCTCTTCTGCACAGTTACACTGTTTTCTACTTCTTACAGGCAACTGTCTCTGTTTTCTTTGCAACCTTGCCTCTCCAAGTGTTGTGTAACTGTTTCCACTGAGATTGAAATACTCCACCCTGCAGGGAAACGTTCTTGAACTGGAAGATACAACAAGTCAAAATAGCTTGGGAAGTTCCTGAAACTGACCAGATTCTCTAGACCCCTCCCTTCTAGAGTAAGCAGTTAAAGCCGAGAAGTCCTCAGGGGAGGGGAAGCCCATCTGCAAAGAAGACTCGTCACCTGAAAGAGGTTTAGACTCTCTCTCTCTCTCTCTCTCTCTCTCTCCTCCAACCAGTTGAACTGCATGCTGTGTAGTGTGTTTCAGGTCCCTAGTTTTGTGAACTGTCATCTACGCTTGGGTGGGCATTGGTGACATAGCTGTCTAAGTCACTTTTGCTCCTGTAAGTAGCCCCAATAGAACTCATTGGTTTACTGAGGTAGACTTTGGTGGTATCTGTACTTTGGTCTGTGTGGGCTCCCTGTCTGGGGTTAGTAGATGTGTCTGTTGCATCTCCTCCTCCCAAAAAGTTTTGTCACCCAACACCTAGTGAGCTTGAGGCCAGCCTAATATTCATGAGACTGTCCATAAATATGCGAACAAATCCACAAAAAACAGAGCTTCCCAGCAACCAAGCTCACCTAGACTGGTTAGAAAATGGCCGGCAGCTTGCTTAGACCTCCGTGCTCAGGATCTTGGCCAAGTGGTCTAACACACTGGGAAATGAGCACCACTCCTCCTCCTCGCCCATCAGAGAGAAGATGGAGATGGACTAGATAGAGCGGGGACTTGAACCTGAGGCTGAGTCCCTGACACAGCGCACCTCTTGCAAAGTCTGAGCATGAGCTGAGTTGCCCTTCTCTGCCCTCTGAGTTTCCCGGCTTCTCCCTTTGCCAGGACAGCATTCAGAGCCGGGGAGGGCCTGAGATGAAAGCTCTACATCCTTGACGTCTGCCTTCTTGGCATCTTTCTGCACAGGTGGAATTCTGCTGATCCCTGGGTTCCTGGGCATCTTCTGCCCAGTTGCACTTTCTGAAAGTCTAACAAGTGAGTTCAGTCCCGGGCCGGGCTTTGGGAGGATTTTTAGAATTTCCTACATTATGATTAAGTGGCGTATTTGAGAAACCTGCAATCAAAAGAATGCTGGGTGAATCTATAATGCAGAAGTTGGCAAACCTTCCCCCCCCCCCAGAGGGCCAGATCTTAAATATATTGGGCCTCTCAGGCCACGAAGCCAAAGTTGCAATCACTTCCCAACTCGGCCTTTGTAGAGCTGGAGAGACAGTAAATCAAATAAGGGGTGCAGACGCAGGAGAGATGGCTCAGTTAGCAAGTGCCTGCCCTGTAAGCATGAGGATCTGAGTTTCATTGAGAACCTATGAGTCTTGGTTAGGGTTTCTATTCCTATGATAAAATACCACTGACCAAAATCAACTTGGGGAAGAAAGGGCTTATTTCACTTCTACAGCATGCTCAGTTACTAAGAAAAATTAGAGCAGAACCTGGGGAGGAGCTGATGCGAGGCCATGGAAGGATGCTGCTTCCAGGCTTGATCCTCGTGGTTTGCTCAGCCTCCCAGGACCAGCTACCGCACGGTGGTACTGACCGCAGTACACTGGCTCCTTCTACACCAATCGCTAATTCTTCCTTATAGGCCAATTTGCTGGGGGCATTTTCTCAATTGAGGTTTATTCTTCCCAAGTGATTCTGACGTGTGTCAATTTGACATAAAACTAGCCAGCACACCATGTAAAAAAAAAAAAAAAAAAAAAAAAAAACACTCTGTCATGGTAGGGTGCCCATAACCACAGTGCTAGAGAGGCCCTGTGACTAGATGGCCCATACTTGGTAAAATCCAAGGCCGTGGAGACCCTGTCTCCAAAAAGCTTGATGGAAGGCTAGATAGATGGCTCAGCGGTTAAGAGGACTTATTGCTCTTGCAGAGGACCTGAGTTCAATTCCCAACACCCACATCATAAGGTTCACAACCACCTCTAACACCAGCTCTACGGAGTTTAATGTCTCTAGCCTCTGAGGGCACTAAGACTCGCCTGGACAGACCCACACTTATATACACAGCTTTAAAATTATATAATAGGTCTTAAAATAATTAAAATATAAAGTGGAGAGCAATTGGGAAAGATCTAGATAGTCTCCACATTGCATTGACACACACTCTGTCTCTGTCTCTGTCTCTCTGTCTCTCTGTCTCTCTGTCTCTCTCTCTCTCTCTCTCACACACACACACATACACACACACATACACACACAAGTACACAGACATGTATATAGATGTTTTATTCTGGTGAACCTTTACTTATAGAAATCAAATAACAGGAAGAAGTTGACGCAGGAGTTATATTTTACCAACTCCTCTTCAACATAAAAAAGGACCAATCTGGGTATTAAAGTCTGTGTGGTATGTTGGTGAGTGACAGACTCAAAAGATGACAACCTAGGTCTGTCCCTCTCCCTACTTCTAACCACTTTAATCGAAACAGATGCTTTAAACACACCATACCTCGGTTTCCTGTCTTCAAGCCTGGAGAACGGACAGGTCTTACCTCATTTGGGGGCTTTGGGAGTTGATAGATCTATGCTTGCGCTTCACTTAGGGATGGAGAAGAGGTCTGAGAAATGAGTCATTAGGTGGAATTGTCCAGTATGCGTCTCAGAGTGCACTTCCACACACCTCGACGATACAGGTCAATGAGAGCTGCTTCTTAATGCAATCAGTAGATGCAGGAACCATGAGACGAATGGGACTGTTGCACAGTAAGCCTTTGCGCGTGCGTGTGAGTGCCTATGTACATGTGTTTGTGTACGTTGGAGGCCAGAGCACAACTCCCAAGTGTTGTTCACCCTCGTCTGCTTTTCTTTCTTTCTTTCTTTCTTTCTTTCTTTCTTTCTTCCTTCCTTCCTTCCTTCCTTCCTTCCTTTCTTTCTTTCTTTCTTTCTTTCTTTCTTTCTTTTTAACAGAACAGGGGCTCTCACTGACCTGGAGCTTGCCAAGTAGTCTGGATTGCCCAGGCAGCGAGGCTCGGGGATCCTCCTACCTTTGCCTCCCCCTAACATTGGGATTACAAGTTGGGGCCTCCACACTTGGCTTTTTCTAGAGGTTCTGGAGGTGACTCTCTGATCCCTGTGCTTGAACATCTCCCTACCCCTCATAGTAAACTTTGCTTCTCGGTTTACTTTTATTTTGTATGTGTGTTGCGTGCACAGGTATGTAAGAGCCAGGGCGTGTATATGAGCGTGTGTGGAGGGCTAATGTCGGTGTCGGCTTTGTGGCTCCGGATGGTAGAGGAGGCCAGAAGCTTAGGTGAACTCGATGAACTCTGTCATTGATTACTAGTAGCCTGGCGGTTGGCTGCTTGTGAAGTACTCAGCTTTTAGCAGCAGCGGCAGCTACTGTCCCAGCTCCAAGTGTGACTGAGGATCCCAGACCTGAGGTGTCACACTGATGCCTCTGAACAGTAGTAGCTAGTGTCACAGTTCTTCACCTTAAGTCCTTAGGGAATGGGCCAGTCCCCAGAATGCCACGAGTGACTAGAATTCGTAACACCCTGTCTTTGGTTCTTCACAGCCTTTTCTGCATGCCTGCCATCCTTTGTCCCCGCTGCTGTCTCTGCCCTGGCGACTCTGTCCCCTCTTGCCAGTCCTGCCTCCGTGGTATTGTTGGACTTGCTGCCGCTGCTGCTCCTTCTCAGTGTTCGCCACCTCAGCCTTCTCTGCTTACAATAGAAATCAAAAGTAGGCAAAGAAAAGGCCATTCAGAAAAGCCTTTTATTCATTCTAATGGTATGACTGCGGGCAGAGCCCTGGAGGTTGAGCCCTGGCCGACTCCACACAGAAGGAAAATGAACAGCTTGCTTACGTAGTCAGCAGAGAGCTGTGAAAGAGATGTTCCCACAAATCATGGGGACTGTCTGTCATGCAAATGAAGGATTGTCTTTAAACAAATTGTAGGTCTTCTCCAAGACCAGAAGGTCTTCCTTCCATAGGAAGGGAAGTACTTCCTAATTGCCAGGGGTGAAAATGTCCAATGGAGTCCACTGAGGCTTATAGTGATAAAAATACATACATACATACATACAAACATACATACATACATACTAAAAAGACCAGTGCAAGCTGTTTGAGACATCCAAGCTGGGAATCTTCTGGAATCAGTTATGATTTGGCAGCAAGTAGCTATAGTTAAAATGTAGCTTCCTCAAGATATCCATACAGGATTCAAGGCGGCTAGGCTGCTTGGTTCAAGACAGTCTGCCTAACAACTGCCAGAGAATCAAATTCCCTAAGATCTTCAATGTCGTAAGTCATTAAATAAAAAAACAAAATTAAGTGGAGTCTGGATATTTCTAGTAAAGGCCTATCATTTCCGTTAACAACTATTTAACAGTACTTAACCAGGCTTCCTAGGGCTGAACCTTTGCCCCAGTGCCCCAGGGGAGACTTGGGTCTCTTGGAATTGTCATGTAAGAAGTGCACTCAACCCTGGGCAGGTGGTCTTGAACTGTAGAAGAAAGCAGGATAAGCAAGCCATAAAGAGCAAACCAGTAGGAAGCACTCTTCTATGGCTTGCACTCCAGTTCATGGCTCCAGGCTCCTTCCCTGACTTCCTTCTGTAATGGACTCATAAGCTATTAGCCAGTGATTCTCAACGTTCTTAATGCTGTGACCCGTTAATATAGTCCCTCATACTGTGGTGACCCCCAATCATAAAATTATTTTCATTGCTACTTAATAACTGCAACTTTACTACTGTTATAAATTACAGTATAAATATCTGCTATGTAGGATATAAAATATGTGACCCCCCCCATGAAAGGGTTATTCCATCCTCTGAAGGGGTTGCAACCACAGATTGAGAACCATTGCTTTAAGGCAAAATGAACCCTCCTCTCCCTAAGTTGTTTTTTGTCGTAGTTTTATCACAGCAATAGAAATCTGAATAAAACACACCCTGGTTTAAATATGCTTGACCTGCGGAGTGGCACTATTGGGAGGTGTGGCCTTGTTCTAGTAGCTGTGGTCTTGTTGGAGGAAGTGTGTCACAGTTGGGGGTGGGCTTTAAGACCTTTCTCCTATACATGTGGGAGTCAGTCTTTTCCTGTCTCCCTTTGGATGAAGATGTGGAACTCTCAGCTCCTCCAGCCCCACATCTGCGTGGACTCTGCCATCCTACTTTGATGATATGGACTGAACCTCAGAATCTGTAAGCCAGCTCCAATTAAATGTTGTTCTTTATAAGAGTTGGTCATGGTGTCTCTTCACAGCAATCCTTCTCTAAGAGGATCTCAGCCTCCCCTCAAAGGTAAAGCAGAGGAGGCCTTATCTGTGTTTCTGGGTAAAATACACAATGTACCCGTGTTCCGCCCTAGGCCACCTTTCATATATCTGCTGTAGGGGTCATCTATTTTTGGTGACATTGTGTCTTCCTGGGAGATGTGTGAAAATCTTTGCCCCCAAGTTAGATATGTGTGTGCTAGTTGAGGGAGAGAAAGTGCAATCCGTCCTCTCAGTGGGTGGGATAGGGGAGTGGGGGCAGGAGTTGTAAATAGCACAGGTGTGAATGGCACCGAAATGTGAGACTCTCAGAACTGGGAACCAGATGTGTGGGGTACAGAGCACAGTGTGAAGGGGTCATGGGAATGAGGTTTAGCCTGACTCTAGGCATCAACCCAGGAAATGTAGACCTCGGGGAAAACATGTGAGGCCAACAGAAAAGCTAGGGAGTACTGTGTTAGCATCCAAGCCATCTCATGGAAACACCTTAGCAACCACATAGAGATAGGAAAGCTTCTTGAGCCTCCGTGTCCTCATTCATAAAATGGAGATGAGAAGGGAGCGAGGCCAACTCTGTTTAACACCTGTGCTTAGGAACAATAGTAACTTGATCCTAAATGGTAAACTAGAGATGGTTCAGTTATGACTCTGCAGCCTGCAGGATGTGTACAGATAGGTTCATTTTGTGGCTTGGGGGAATTTAGGCATCAGAAATCTAGTGGCTTTCACTTCCCCTCACCTGGTAGGGAAATCTAGATTGATCTAACTCCATAGCAAGTATATTGTGGTATGTGCATGTGTGAGTTCATGAATGCATGTGTGTGTCCGAGTGTATATTTGTGTGTGTGTGTGTGTGTGTGCGCGCGCGTGTGTGTCTATCAACCTGTTCCCCTCTTGAGGATGGATAATAGCTTTTTTTTTTTTTTTTTTTTTTTTAGCTGTGATGCCTTATTTTGGATCAGAAGCAGATCCTGAGAGTGAAGTTATTTATTTGGTAAACAGGAAACACCTCTAATGAAATTAGGAAGAGGCGAGGAATGAAAGTGGCTCCCATCCCATCCCACTTGTACTGTGGGATGCCTAGAAGTAAATCCCACCAAGAAAGCTGAACAGGAGCAGATAGCACCTGTGGCAGCCTATCCCACCGAGCTGCTGCAAGTCTGCCCCTGAAGGTGACTTCCGGTGGGTGGAGCTTAACTTTCAGGCGTGAACCTCTGTCCTGACTTTGGCTAAGTACAACGCTGGCAGCAAGAGGAAGTCCTTGGCAGGGAAACACTAGAAAACAGAGAATCGGGGAGTGTGGGAGCATCACCAACAGGTCTGCTGTGGTGGATCTGAGAATCGGAGACCGTGGGACAGTGGCAGGCCGAGGGCCACCATCCACAGACGCTCTACTACAACCTTGCAGATATTTGAAGGACTTTTGAGAGAGTGTTTTGGGCCTTTGTGAACTCTTGCTGGACTCAGAATTGCTCCCAGGTGAATGCCTGGCAAGCCTCTTCTGTGCGTTGTTACCTGGGATGTTTTTCATATGGATATATCCATCCGATAAATCACCGGGACACACTTATCATTCTAGGATTTGAGTCTAGAGCAAGGAACTAACATGAGTTACAGACTCAAGCTCTCCCTGATATCTCAAAGCCTAAGTCTATCCCCAGTGCATATATGGAATCGTCAGCAAGAGATTGTGTGTGTGTGTGTGTGTGTGTGTGTGTGCGCGCGCGCGCGCGCGCGCGCGAGATAAGAGTCTCATGTAGCCCAGGTTAGACTCAGACTCACAACATAGCATAGGATGGCCCTTGGGTTCCTCCTCATCCTTTGGCTTCCACCCATAAATGCTGGGATTCCAGACATGGATCATTACACCTGGATAAACTTTTGCTTCTGTTTTTCTTCCTACTCCTGTTCTTCCATTTAGCTATGGACGAGAGAGCACTGTATCAGGCAAGTCTCAGGCTACCCTACCCCATCCCGTTCTGTGTGTTCTTAGTACAGATGTATTCACGTCCTCTTAAACAAGAACTCCAGATTGTTCCTCCTCGTGGGATTCAGTATGAAAATGTATCACGAAATATTTTGTCCTCTAATAGCCATTCACACCCCTTGAAGAATAGCCTCACCCTTTGCCTTTTGTCTGGGCACTCAGCTCTGACATAGTGCCTCCTTTTGTATTCCCTTTACTATATCATGATGCTCCATTTAATGTGAGGGAAGTGATGCAGGCAGCCTCTGAGTTATTCCCTTTGATAAGAAACACCCTCTACCTGTTCCCGGAGCCCCACCCAGTCTCCCAATTTCCACTGAGCAAGAACACGAGGAGCAGAAAGCCCTGAGCTATCTTCAGGCAGAGGGATACGGATGGCAGTCTAGCAGTGACAGAGCACCAAGGTGGAGGAGATCCTGGTCCCTGCCTATATGTGGAGCTGAGATGGACCATGCAGCCCCTGGCTTCCATTTTGCTGGCCTCCACATGGAACCGAGGCAGATCACTGAACACAAAACATTCTTCCTTGCTCCTTGCCAACGCCAAGAATGCACATTTTCATGGGCATGAAGTCTGAGCCCACGACTGAGCCTCAGCTACTTTGGATTCATTAAATACTCATGGTAGGGCTAGGGAGCTGCTCAGAAGTTCAGAGCATGTAGTGGTCTCGAAGAGGACCACCCACTCGTTCTCAGCACATACATTAGAATGGCCTACATTGCCAGCTTCAGCCTGGCCTCCACAGGGTATAAACCCACACCCAGACATACGGACCTATAAACATAGTTTAAAAAATGTCTTAAATCTTGCATAAAGATAAATGATCCTTGTAGTTAGGGTCATAAGACTTAACTTTAAATAAATTAGTTGTTGCACGTTGCAAGTGTATATGTGCCTACCCATGTAGGCATCAAAAGACAGCTTTGTAGAGCTGGCTGTTGCAAACTCAGGTTATCAAGCTTACATCACTGGGCAGCAAATGTCTTTACTTGCTGAGCCATTCCCTCCACTGGCCCAGAAGACTTGATTCTAATCCCAGCACTGCCACTTAACCCACTGCCTATATAGGAACCTACATGGCTACCTTTAATCAGTCCCACACAGACCTGGTAAGTTGGCTGCTGATGTAAAACGCCCAGTGCAGTGCTTGACAGCTGGTCCGTGGTCAGTGGAAGATACAGTTGATGATATTTGGACCACCATTAATTATTCCTTGCGCTGAGTTGCTGCTGACCAACTCAGCAGTATTCGCTACTGGAGTAAGCAGTGGTATTGAATTAGAATCTGCTGCTCTGACAGTTAGCATTAGCTCAGCTAGATCTGAGGACAGTTGGGTCTCCACGGCAGGTGAGCAGGTGGACAGTATCCCTGTGGAACTACTATTCTCCCATACTTGGAGCGGCATTTCTCTGCCTTGGCTAGTGGACACAGCGCCATTAGGTAGGGGAAAGGCGATATCTAGTGATTCGGTACTTCTTTCATCCCTTTGTAAGGGGCTGACTTAATTTCTACAGCCTTCTTACAACAGCCCGGAACGTAGCTTCGCAGTCAAATTACCACGATCACACCATCTGTCATCTGGGCTTGGGGTCAGATGTGCACAGAGCCGCACATTTTGGCATTTAACCATTCTTTGATTATTCTCTTGCTTTTATACGGTCTCTTTGAATGGGCAGAATGTTTTTCCAACACAGTCACACTTTGCCTTCCCCAGTGTGCAGCTGGATTCCCAGGGCTTGCTCTGTCAGAGGAGAGATCTTTAGGAAAGGCCTTAGAAAAATCCCCTATGGTGCAAGCTGCAGGCTGCAGCCTCTTGGCCTTCTCTGTGGAGTAGAGAATTTTGATTCCGTACTGGTCACCTAGCTGGCAAGTGACCCCAGGTCCATCATTCTTTCCCTGAGCTATGACCCAGACTAGAAGTCTGCAAGCCAGGCTGCCAAATCTCCTTCTGACTGGCTTCTCACAGGATCTGCCCAGGAGGTGCTGAGATGGGGGTGCTGAGAAGGGAAGAGGGATCCCTGTGCCCGCCCCCTACTCCAGAGTTTTGTGCCACTCAACTGCAGCATTTTCGGGAAGCTACATCTTAGAAATACAAGCCTGAGTAGAAAGACTGATCCCAGACCCAGAGGACAGGGACATCTGGAGCTGAAGGAAGAGGTTCAGATCACAGGGACCTGAAGTTACTTCCTGGGTCCTACACAGCTGGGTGATGTTGAACGTCACCTCTTGCTGAAGTTTGGAGGATTGAAAGCGAGAGGCTGTGTTCTAAGCAATGGAATGTGCTACAAGGGTTATATGAGGTTTCTGGCCTGGTCCATCAAGGCTGCCTCACAGGGCCCCTGGGGTGGGGGGGAGTCGTATAGGGCAAAGTGCTTTTCCGGAAAACATGGGATCCTGAATTCTATCCCAGAACCCATGTAAAGTAATTGAGTGTGGTAGTGCCCAGCACTAATTCTCCCACAAGGACGCAGACACAGGTGGATCCTTGGGGGTTTCCAGGCTAGGGAGAAGCCCTGCCTCACGAAACAGAGTGGTCAGAATTTGAAGAATGGCAGCCAAGGCTGGCCACATGCATACACAGCTGCTTTCCCGCCAGAACACACACAAAACTGCTTCCCTTTTCTCTGCCCTCCACTGTCTTCTGAGTGTAGAGCCCTGAAGACCAAGTACGACCCTCTCTGATGTGGTCATCCACACCTTTGCTGAGCTCTTTGGTCCTAGACATGTACATTTCTATCAATTATTACAGGCATGTTTGGGGTGCTGGCACTGTTTCCAGAGAGGGGCATGGGAATCCAGCAGATAAATGTAAAAATTTGTCTTTATCTTTGGTTCCTAACTTTAGCAGTGCCTAATGCTTTATCTGTGGTTATTTTTACCCAGATGAAGATGGATTTATTGTCCTCTCTGCTAATAAAAATGATAGAAGAAAACACCAAGGGAAAAGAAGATAAAAGCATCTGTACCTTATCAGCAGGACAGATTACTTACTAGTTTATATGTGGTCTTCCTAAATTTACATCTTATTAGGTGTGTGTGTGTGTGTGTGTGTGTGTGTGTGTGTGTGTAAACACACATCGTGATGTGCATGTAGAGGACAACTTGGAAGAATTGGTTCTCTCCTTCTGCCCTGTTAGACCTGGGAATCAAACTCAAGTCATCGGTCTTGGTGTTGGTCGCTTCTACCAGCTGAGCCATCTTGCTGGCTTCTATGTGTAGATTTCTGAGCTGACTTCGTTTCAAATTTTTATTAAGTCATGGCTTTTGACACTATCATTCTGAGGTTATGACACTGGCTTCTGGTTAACGATTTAAGGATTTTGGTCTAATTACAAGGGTAGTTATTAGCATTACTATTGCCACTGTGCTGGGTGTTTTATGGAAATGTAATTTAATCCAGTAATGAAGTAAGCACAATTCTTCTGCAAGAATAGCCCAGAGAAAATGGAAATCTTTCAAAGGGTGGCTTTTTGCTAAACACTTTGGCAAGGCTCTGATCTAAAAGGAAGGAGTCGCCTTCTTTTGAACCATCATATTCTCTTTTATGGCTCCTTGCAGACACTTCTGGGATAGGGTGTCAGGTATTCACCATGCACACATGCATACTAATGTTATTTCTTTCTGCATGAACACAGGGCCTACCCTTCTGTGACCCTGGGAGAAACCATTTTGTTATGGATTCACTCCTCCATAATTTACCTGATTTGTAATTTCAGGGTTTCGGGTGTGAGGGCTCCACTGTAATTATGCCGGGTGCTCTGTTCGGTCAGATCACAAAGCCCACAGTCTACCCTTCCAGCCTTACTTCAGGCCTTCTAGTGCCCCTCAGCTGCTTTTAAGTAGCTCTTTACCCACTGGCTGGCAAATGGTCCAAGCTACATTTGAGTGCTCTTGGGCTTCTAACTACAGTATCCATTTTATGTTTTATGTCTGTTTCTAAGGGGAGGGGTATTTCTGAGCAAGCACTTCCGCATCCTCGGGTTCAAGGGCTCCACTAGGATTCTTGAATGATGAGCTGAAGTGCTCATTGAGGCTGGAGTCCTGCAAACTTCAAATTCTATCTTGCAAATCAACCATGAGCCTTCTTCAGTATGCATGGAAGAGCACAAACTGCTTTCACCCACACATGGCTCTCAGCTTAATTTCCATTTTAACACTTAGATAAGGGAAACTTTTAAGCAACCGAGCTTATAAAGTCATCAAATTGCAAGGGCAGTGTAGAAGACGGGGATCCATTTTTATTGCTGTAGATATTTGAAAGGCTGAGTCTATGGTTACAAACTTCAATTGCTGGTAAGAACTACAAGGCAAATATCCTAACTATATGGTCAGGGCCAAGTTGAAGCACCTACAGGTGAGAGGTGCTGGGACAGACTGGAGAATCATTCTCTTCTCTAATTATTACTCTTTTTAAATTTGTTTGTCTGCTCGGACAAAATACACCCCTTGTTACATGTAGTCCAAGACTCTTGCCAGCTAAACATTGCTCTGAATATTGGGATCAAAGATAGGTACGAGATAGGAAATCATTTTAAGATTTCAGAAGTTTGAATACTTGAAGTCGACACCTTTGATTCCCAATACACACTTCTCTTTCCTTGCATTTCAGGTTTGCCTCTTTGTTGGTTTTTCATTCACATCCCGCTCCCCCAAGTCTCTCTCTCTGTAAGCTCCTTGAAGGCTAGGATTCTGTTTGCTTTTCTTGTGGTTGGAATCACCAGTGCTGCTTCAGGTCGAGCACATACCCAGCCCTCATAAAAACTGTTGGATGGATGAAGCAAGGACGATGCTCTGTCTTGCCATCCGTTGACATATGTTATTCATCTCTGTGCCGTCAGCTCTACATACAATAGTAATTAAGATGAGTATGTCTTGGATGAAATTGGTGATTATGGTCCACCGCAGTGGTTAGCCACAGGGAGCTGGTTTCCATCGGGTGGGGCAACAGTCTAGAAATAGACATAGTTGCTAAGCTGGGGAGATGCGTGGACATGAGACAAATGAGCAAGGAAGCCTGGAAAGGCAGAAAATAACAAGCTTTATAGACACTAATAAGATATGGTTAGTAATCTAGGTAAGGTACTGGGGTCAGGGGCATCTGACGAGGGCTAAAAATAGGGCATCCAGGGAGGGCCCATGTGTCTGCCTGTGGGAAGCAACTGGAACTAGAACTAAAGCCATTGGAGCTGAAGGCTGAGTTCACAGGCATGCTGAAGGGTAATATGGGAGGGAGTCGTCAATAGTGAAACTGTTAAGAATGCATCTGGGCAGCAGAAGTTGACTTTATGATCCTACAATTCCAGAATGGATACCAAGGTATAGATGTGGCCTTAACCTATAGGCTGAAGAACATCCATGCTGGAGCCCAGGTCAGGCCCAGACAGGTTCTGCTGTTGGTCAAGGTGGAGTTGGGCTGAGATAATCCTCGGCTACCTGGAGATAACATCTAAGTCTTGTGTTTGGTCTTGAGAATAGTCCAAGAAGGTTTCATTTCCTGAGTGGGAAACCTTTGTAGGTTAACATTGTCACATGTCTCTGCAATCTCTAGAGTAACAGAAAGATCACTCATCTACCTCGAGGAAGTGAGAGGAATCTATTTGCTATAGTAACGCAGCGTGCCCAGGCAGGAGCATGGCTGTCTGCCAGGCTGTGCTTGTTCTGTACCTCTCTGTTCTGCTGTCTCTGTGGTCAGCTTCACTCCAGTCTATTAGAGGTGAGCTTTCCCTGAAAGTTAACACAGCTTATGGGTGCGTGCAACCCAACTCTGGGATGCTGTGAATGCAATCCAAAATTGTCAACTTACTTTTAAAATATTATGAGATTAACAGAAAAAAAAAGTGGCAACTCAGTCGCAAGGCTGTCAAGCATGAACTTTGTAGATGAAGTCTTGTCTCCATGTAAAAAGGTTAGATATGCTAAAATGGGATTGGTGGTTTCCTAGATGTCTTTCCTTCCCAAGGCCGCTCCTTTCCCTGACAAGTTCTTCAGATGAGCATTATCAGTTACCCTGACCTCTTGGATGCTTGTAAGGAATAAATGAGAACATACATGTAAAGTACATTGGGCTTGATGTCTGTCTGTAAAGCGTTCAGCTGTTATTGGCAGCCATAGTTAGAAGGAGTGAGTGGTTCCATCCATTCTACCATGGGTAGCATCTAGAGGAGAGCTCCTCCTACTTCAGTCTGTGACAGAGACACCATCCATATGAGGGCTGGGACTCCATATTAAACATGAGGAAACTGAGAGGCAAAGTAGAGGGGCCTAGATGACTGGCACAAAAACATGCCTCTCCCTTCTTCTCCTCTGCCAATTCCTCATGCCCCAGGGTCCTGTTCTCCTTTCTGCTGCTCACAAAAAGCAATTTTGGGGGTGTAGGGTAGAGCTGTTTATTCCAGCTCACAGTTCCAGGTGTCAGTCCATTGTGCAGGGAGCCCTGGAGGCAGAAGCAAGCAGCCAGTCATGTGACATCCATCCAAGAGCAGAGAGAAATGAATGTATGCACCACACTTGCTTGCTGGTGCTACACTTGATATCTTCCCTCTTTGTAGTTCAGGACCCCCTGCCTAGAGAGTGGTGCTGCTCCCAGAAGCCTGGGTCTTTGCACATCAATTACATTAATTAAGACAGTCTCCCACAGATGTTCCCACAGGACAATGAAGGATCCACATGGTGGAAAAGGAGAACTGACTTCTAACAGTGGTCCTCTGACTTACATACACGTGTATAAGACATACGAACATACTACACATGCTAAGTAAATTAATGCCTGCCTAAAGAGAATGGAATATGCACTTACACTGAGGACTGTTGTTTCATTTCTTGAAATTTACCAGTAACTCACAGCACAGATTTCTCCAATTAAAGGCACACCCAAATCAGTATGCAGAGAATCCATGGCATGGAGATGGACTCTGAAGTCTTGGTTTGCATTCTAGGTAGAAAATATTATGGGTCCAGCCTAAATAACCAGACTAGGTCTTCAAATAAAATCCTACTCATGGTATTTCCTCTGGCTTAGTCAGTAAATGTTCATTTGCCACATTATCTTATTAGCTGTTATTTATAACAAAGACAAATTGGATTTGTAAAATTGTAAATTTGTAAAATTGTAAAAAAAAAACTGTTACAGATGGTGGCTTTAGTAAATGTTGTAAAACTGCCAGAAGCTCAAATCTGTCTCACTATTTATGCAAGTTACTGTGAATGCTCTAAAAAGCAGACCCTATTGGTTCTGAGGTTCTCCAACAATTAAAAAAAAAAAGAGTTGATATTCTCAGTGTATGGGTTTCCAGAGAGCCCTTTTCTAGTCTTGGTTTGACATGAAAGACACTGAACCGTCTAGCTGTGTTGATGGATTTAGGGGTGGGCCATTTACCCAAGCTCGTCCAGTGGAGTTTTCAAAGGTGCAGAGTATGACACAGCTGAGGGTAGATAGGAGACACTCTTCAACACAACTGAAATGTTTCCCATCATAGAGAAAAGTGCCCTGCTGAACTCCTTCTGTTACTTCCAGAATCAACTGCCTTGGGTGGGGTCTAAGGTCACCTAACTGATATTGAACAGGATTTCCTGGCAGATGGCATGCTGGGGCAGCCCCCAAGGTGTTACTTCTAATACTGCATCTACACCGTTCTGGAAAACAGTAGCTGGGGAGAATGATGCCGAGAATGTTCCATGAGATGCCAGTCAACCTCCGTCCATTCTTGTATAATGAGCTGAGTGAAAACAGAAAGACACATGTGATTTCAGATCTTAAGTCAGAACTGAAGACGCCAAAATCTAGTTGGTGTTACCAAGTGTTTTTCAGCGATAAGGATCGTTTGGCAACTTTGGCTGCCTAGCCAAGGCTTCCCTGTTCAAACTTGTTATAGAGTCTTGAGAAGGATGATAAGGGCTATAGGAAAGGGATATTCCTTCAGACAGCTCTAAACAATGAAGCCTTCCAAGTGATTCGAGCGCACTGGGTTCTCTGTGTGTGCATGTGTATGTGTCTGACTGGGTATGAAGGGTGTGTGTGTGTGTGTGTGTGTGTGTGTGTGTGTGTGTAAGATCAGACTATAAGAGTACAAAAATAGACACTGGGTTTAGATATCTGTCCTAAGGACTGTAAATGTCCCAGTCTTTCTTTCTCTTGCATTTCAAAGAAGGTATTGCCCTTTTTTAAACTATCTAGTATGCAAGATAAAAGTATGTTATTACAACATACTTTTATAAGTATCACAGGGGTCACCTAAGACTATCAGAAAATACAGGTATTTACATTAGGATGCATGATAGGACTAAAATTACAGTTATGATGTAGCAATGAAATTAATGTTATGGTTGGGGTCACCACAACATGAGGAACTTTATCAAAGGGCCACAGAACTAGGAAGACTGAGAACCACTGCTGTAGTGACTCATTGGCTTAACATGACTGTACCAGATCCTCTGCTAAGGTAATTGGATAAAATGGTGTGATGCAGACAGGACTGTGACATTCTCTTGTAGTCTAAGAGAGTAGAGGTGGCTGAATTACCTCATCAATTACAATTATCTATGAATATACAATTACAAGTGGACCTAAGGAAAGTCACAAAGAACCATAACACTGTTTAACAAAAATATAGAACATTTGAGAGTGTCAGGGAGGCCGTGTATAGTCATATGGTGTTTTGAAATGATTACTTTGGGTCAGGATGACATGAGAATTGGTTATGTTTGCAGAGGAACTGAGATTATCTACTGAGTAATAAGGGAAGTGAAAATAGACAGAAATAGGCCAATCTGAGAACCCTTTGGTGGGTAAACTTGACTGACTTGGGTAAAGAACTAGATAGGCAGGGGGAAGAACTTGATAGAATTTTAGGTACTTGATAGATTCCATTCAGATAGAATTTTATTCTATCAAGCATGAAATCCTGGACTTTAGAACACTTTACCTAATCCTAGGTCTGTTCAAATTCAACAAGAAAAAGCAAAATGTTTATATCCAAGAATAAGCAAAATGAAGGCAGAAAAAAAAATAGAACTTGAGAAAATATCCCGTCACTAACCCTTGAACAAAATCCCCTGTCCACCAGCATTTGAAGATCAGAATGTAATATTTTTAGTGTATAATTCGTGGCCAGAGTTCTTAGCAGTGTACAATGTACAATATGTAACACTCAAGGACACATTTTAATCACCCAGCCTTAGAGTCAGACTAGCTGTAATATCAAAGTGTTATAGAATGTATGGTTGTCTGTATGCCCCCTTCAGAGCTGTTGAAAAAACATGAGACATGTCAGGTATCAGTGCGTGCTTCACAGAATGAACCTTGTAGCTTAAGCAAGAAAAACTTGTATAACTTTAGCTGTATTTAGTATCTTGTATGTCTCAAATCATTGGAATGTCTTAGGTAGGGTTACATTCTTACATGCTCTGTAGCTTTTAAATTTACAATAGAAATAAATATTAACTAAGTTGATATTGGACTTATTATTAAAAGCTTGTATTGATACCCACAACATCTTTCAACTAGTATTTTTTTAAGAATTTAAGGCATGCTGAGAGGCAATGATATGATCAGATGAACTTCCTGCCCTCAGGAGGCTTATGCAGTTTGGGAAGGGAACTAAGACAAACAGTGGATGTCAGCTAATATAGCTGTGATGGGTGGTCAGGATGGTCAATGGCAACTTGGCCACTTTGAAAGATGCCTAGAGTCAGGGTGGGGAGAGAGCACACATCCTGCTTCATGTGTGTGTTGGTCAGAGGAAGACCTCAGTAATTGGTTTCCACCTTCTACCTTGCTAGAGACAGAGTATCTCTCTTTTTCTTATTTCCCCGAGACAGAGTTTCTCTGTATTGCCCTGGCTGTCCTGGAACTCACTCTGTAGACCAGAGTGGCCTCGAACTCAGAAATCTGCCTGCCTCTGCCTCCCAAAGTGCTGGGATTACAGATGTGTGCCACCACCGCCCGGCAAGACAGAGTCTCTTTGTCTCAAGCTTTCTACTTAAAGGCTGGCTGACCTTTGAGTGGCCAGTGAATTTTCCAGTTTCACCTCCCATCTGCCCAGAGAGGCATGTTGGAATTACAGACATAAGAGGCTACCATACCTGGCTTTCACATGGCGTTTGCTACTTTTCTTTTGCTGTGAATCAACACCATGACCGAGGCAACTCATAAAAGAAAACATTTATTTGGGAGCTTAGATTTTCCAAGGGTGAATCCATGACCATCATGGTGGGGAGCATGGCAGCAGACAGGCAGGCATGGTGCTGGAGCATTAGCAAAGAGCTTACATCTTGATCCAAAAGGAGGCAAAGAGAGCAAGACTGGATCTGGCATGGATATTTAAAACCTTAAATCCCACCCCCCAGTGACAAATCTCCTCCAACAAGGCCACACCTCCTAATCCTTCCCAAAACACTCCCACCAACTAGAGACCTAGCCTCTGGGGGGGTCATTCTCATTCCAAGCAGGACTCAGGGTATCAGGTTTATGCTTTCAGGGCTTTATTCACTGAGCCATTTCCTCCCACACCCAGGGTTATTTATTCTCAGAGCCCACGTCTAGGTATGTCTGAGGAGATATTTCCAGAGTAGCTTGACATATGAAAGAGCAACTGGGGAATAGACATATCCTGAGTATGGGCGGCTTCATCTGATAAGCTGGAAGCCTGGCAGGAGTAAAAGAGAAAAGAGACAGACATAAACAGACAGACAGACAGCACCGGCGTGCTCACTCGTTGCTCTCTATTGTGCTGACTGTTCTACTCTGCCACCCGCTCCCTACCCTGATGGACTGACATCCCTAAAACCACGGAAACCAACCCTTCTTCTTAAATTGTTCACGTCAAGTATTTCTCCTTAACAGCTTAAAAGTAATGGGGGAAAATGAAGAAAGACCACTGAATTAAATAATTCCTTCTTAAGAAGATACTTGAGCTGGGGCAGAAGGGACTGTGTGAAGGGAAGGTGAGGGACCGGCAGGTGCAAGTGTCCTGAGGTAGAAAACATCATGGTGGCTTCTCCAATGGGAGAAAGCTAGTCTGTTCAAACTGCCCCAAGGCCAGAAAAGAAAGATATGGTTTGAAGACCTACAGCTCTGAGTTATAGTGGAATTTAGAGTTATTGTAAGCGTAGGAGGAAATCATTAAGCAGGACATTCTCTTGATATCTGCGGTACTTAAGATCATTCTAGTTCCTCATCGGAGAACTGACAAGCTAGGTGTGCTAAGTTTAAGGAAGCACAAAAGAAGTTGGGGGTTCCTGGTCAGTGCTCTAGGGAAGGGACTGGAAAGGAGGGGGGTTGTGGCTGTCATTTGGCTATGAGCTCACAGGGGTTTCCGACAGACTGCTCATAGAGCACTCAGACAAAACTGCAGCAAGGTAACCTCTGAGTTTTTGACCAAAGTCCTGAAGTACTGAAGCTGTGTAGAGATGAGTCAACTCAGATGCCTGCCTTCTATCCATTTCTCATGAGAGGCAGATGTCTTCCTGTCCTGCTGAGAAGTTTTCCTCATTAAAGTCTTACTTTATTGTTCTGTCTTCAGGAAATGGGAGGAAAGGAAGAGGGCGGGGTCGAACACAAGGGAGTGCCACAGTAGCATCTATCTTAGTGTCCAGTCCATTAATTTAACATTTTTTAAAAGTATGTGTATGCGTACCCAGCAGTATGTATGAATGTAGATCCTGTGCAGGTACCCTCGGAGGTCAGAAGAGAGCATCAGATGGTCTGGTTCTGGAGTTGCAGCTTGTTGTGAGCCACCCCATGTGAGTACTGGGAACTGAACTCGGGTCCTCGGCAAGAGCATCAGATGCTCTTAACTACTGAGCTGATTTTTCCAGCACCCAAGTCCCTTAATTTAAGGAGGACAGGGAGTCCTGTTAGTCCTAACAAGAATAGCCATCTGGATGCTGAAAAGCTTGCCCATCTAACTATAGCCTGCAGCCCACTTCCTGGATCTGGCTTTATGACTTCGCCAAGATTATGCATCTATGCTCCAAGAGCACATGGTGAGAGATCGGGCTCCAAGAGAAGGGTCTGCTCTGAGGTCAGGGGTGGTAGAAGGTCCCCAGAGGCCACAAGATGACAGCCTTCCCCCCTTGGCTTCCTGCCTTCTGCCACCAGAGCAAGCCAAGCTCCAGAAGCCAGGGCTGGAAGCTGGGTCACCACTCTGGTTTGGACAGAGAGCACAGTGGAGTGTAGCTGTCCTGAGGCCTGCTCCAGAGTTGGCTTCAGACGAGAGACTAAGGTCAGGCATGTGGTTGAGATGACATATGCCGTATCTGGCAGAAGTCATATCAGGACTTAGGGAAATAGATCTTATAATGTCAGCTGTTCTTAGTAGTGTGGTCCCCTGGCTGAAGATGCCAGGAGGATCTCTAAGGTGTTTTTTCCATGTCACATGAATCATCCTCACTCCCCAGAAATGCCATTCTCCTGTTTGGAAGAAAATCAGAGTGTCAGTCAGTGTGGATCTCAGCATAGAACAGACTCATCATGTGTAGTTCAAATAATCAAATCAAAGAGGTATGGGTGGGGCTTGGGGAACGAATGTGGAATAGGAAGAAACATCCAAGGTCAGTCATTAGGGCAAGCTTTTCAGCATTCGGAGGGCAGAGGGGACAGAGCCTGCCTATACCGGGTCACAGCTGGAACTACAGATTAGGCACCACCGTCATGCTGAATCACACAGGAAAGAGTTTCTGCCAGGGACGTGGCCCAGCAGTGGGAGAGATCATGAAAGGGTCACTTATCCCTTCTCCTGGCCCAGGGATGTTGGCCCAACAGTGGGAGATAGCACGGAAGGGGAAGGGATATTCATCCCTTCTCCTGTCACCTCCCACGGGAAGGAGGGTGAGTCAGGAGCAGCAGGAAGAATCAGCATCACAGGGGGAGGTCATTTTCTGCAGTCATAGGACTGGCATTGTTTCTCAAAGCACACACACACACACACACACACACACACACATGCATGCATGTGACTTAGTCCCCACAAAGATCAATTTTGTTTTCTTTAATATTATTCTGGAAGTAATGTTGTACATACTTAAGACTTAGTTATAGTTTTGATTCTGTGTCCTGTCAGTTTAAGAAGACAGACAACACAAAATGTGCATACTTATTGTCATGCATTGCTTTATGTTGTTCCAGTCAGTAATCGGCCATGAATGTAACAGTGGTCTGTCACATAAAACGACAGTGCCTAGTGATTATATTGCCCTCTTAGTTTGTGTAAATGGTCACTGCAGTTTGTACAGTAAGAATCATTTGTATCCTTTTCCTTAAATGACAGGCAGCTGGACTTGTAAGCTATGTGTGCCGGTGTGCGTTACTGTTCCAGTGTACTGTAGCTGTGTGTGCATTACTCTGCTAGTATACTATATCTAGTGAGAGTATTGGGATAATTTGTAAAACCATAGGCTCTTTCTTAGGCTCTTCAGAGGGTTATCGTGAGAATTAAATGGTTGTGTGTAGCCCTACAAGAAGCCAGCAAAAATGAGAGAGACAGAGAGACAGAGAGAGACAGAGAGAGAGAGAGAGAGAGAGAGAGAGAGAGAGAGAGAGAGAGAGAGAATAGTATAAAACACACCTCCAACAGAAGTTTGACAAGTCTGAAATCCAGTACAGAAATGGGAGTTGAAGGCTTTCCCTACTCCCACAATGCCTAGCTCTCACAGGGTGACCACGTCCCACTTTTCAGACCACCCGCTAAGGAGACAACCTTTGCCGTGAGCAGCCGTCCCCTTGCGTGTCCTGGGGTAAAGTGCCCTATTCCAAATTTAATGCCCTCGTCTCCAAATGATACCGGTTCGCGGCACCTGGCCCAACTCTATTATCAGCTGTTTATGACTTTCCCCCCATTTAAGCCAACAATGAGATGAGTGGTTTTTATAGCAGGTTTATTGAGATATAATTTATAGATCATAAGATTCATCTATATGAAGCGTATAGTTCAACAACCTTTAGGGTATTCTAGGCAGTATAACCGTTATCACCTGATACTAGAATATCTATCTGGTTGTTACAAAAGGAAACCTGTACCCATCATGGTTGGTCCAATCCCCACCCCTGACAGATCCAGACAATCTTCAGTCTGCACTCTGTCTCTCCTTTCTGGGTGTTTCAGGTTAGTTGGATCCTATAGTCTGTGGGCCTCTGTATCTGTCCTACTTCATTTACTATTACAAAAAATAAGGGGGCTCCCCCATTCTGGGCCACTCAGAATTTACTACTGAGCATCCCATATTATAGATCAGCCACTTTATCTGACTATCTATCTGTCTATCTATCTATCTATCTATCTATCTATCTATCTACTTATTTACCTATTTATTTGTTTATTGCCAAGTCCTCCCACCCAGGCTAGCCTCAAACTCCCTATATACCTGAATATTCCCATGAATTTATAATCCTCCTGCTTCCACCTCCCCGGGGCACTGGGATTTAAGGACATGACTATCAGTTCCCATTTAGGGTACTGATGACTGAACCCAGGGCTTCACGTACGCAAGGGAAACTCTCCCAACTCAGCAGCATCCCGGCCCTGACTGCATGCTGCTTATTCCTCAAGGAATGGTGGGTGTTTGGGCAGTTCCCAGGATAAATTATCTTCATGAGTTAATCTTTGCACACGTCTAATTTAGTTCCTTCAGATGCAATCCCAGGCTTTGAAATAGTGGGTCAGAGATCAGGAGGCCACTTTCTAGATCCCTGAATACAGAGCGTGCGTCATCTAATCTTTATCATCGGAAGGGTCATCTGAAGAATCACTGCTGGACAGCCAATGAACCACAAAATGGTGTATCCCTCCCCATCCCTGGAGATGTCTGCAATAGAAACCTTCTGAATCTCCACCTCCCAGGAGTCTGCCCTGTTTTGATGCTATGAGTTATGATGGACAGTGACATGTCTAACACAAATAAATAAGATGTATGTGTGCAGACCCCAATTTCCAGCAAAGGCTTGTAGTTTGTTCAGAGAATTCTAGGTAGTCAAGAGACTTATTGGATACTCCTTCTCTCTCTCTCTCTCTCTCTCTCTCTCTCTCTCTCTCTCTCTCATAGTCTCACTGCAGCTCTGGCTGGCCTGTAAACACAGCTATGTAGACCAAGCTGACCTAAAACTCATAGAGATTCACCTGCCTCTACCCTCTGAGTGTTGGGATCAATGCCCTGTGCCGACATGCCCGTGTCACCTTTTTGTTTGTTTTATTTAATGCGTGTTTCCACTATCAACCTCCCCAAGGTGGGTTAGTGCCCACAAGAATCATGTCTTATGACAGCGTGATTTTGACCCACAGAGGACACACTAAGTATCATTAGGCAAATGTATCATCATCATACAGTTGATGTATCTGCAAATGTGTTATGGTTGAACTGACTTTTTTCCCACCTCGGGAAATTTGAAGACGAGGGTAAATTTGTTGTCCACATGCTGTGGTGTTTTAATCTGACATAGCTGTTAAGCTCTTGTGGGAGCCTCCTGGGTCCAGCCTCCTCACGCTCTCTCTTTATTATACGAGAGGATCCTGTGGGGAAGGCAGCTGGTGGACGAACACCAAACCCAAGGAGCAGTCTCCAGGAGTCCTGCAGTGTTTACAAATAGCCTGGTCTCTGCAGCAACCAATGAGCCGTGGATAAGAGCCGCCTCCTTGACAGCTGGCTCGACTCTTTCCCAGGCCTGAAAAACATTCCCGGGGCCATGGTGACCAGGGTGGCTGCTGTTGTCTCCTTGCCCCTGACCTTCCTCTACAGGCCTTTCTGGTCTCAAACAAGCAGGTCTGATTGCCCCTCTGCATCTCGCTTGGTAGGAAGACCGCCCAGTGCTCTGCCTGCCTCCGCGTGCCCTCAGTGCTGATCTTTGCTTCATCTTGGGAACATCAGCAGCTTGTGCTTGACTTTCAAGATGCATGTGACTTTCAAGACACTGCACCAGTGTCTTGTTTGTTTGAGTTTTGAGGGGGTCTGGGGAGTGAGCATGCAGGTGGTACATGTGGGTGTGGGCACATGCACCTAAGTAGACAGGGTCTCCCACTAGCTTGGAAATTACCAACTAGGCCAGCTGAGTCCCAGAGACCTGCCTGTTTGGTCTGACCCAGCATAAGGATTGCAAGTATGAACTCCCACATCTGTCATTTTCTTTTTTAAATGTGGGTCCCAGGTTCCTATATTTTCAAAACAAGTACTTTCCCAACAGCTGTCCCCCTGACCCTAGGACATCTAGTTTTAACTGATGAACTTCATCGTAGATGCTATCAGGCCCATTTTAACAATGAGAAAGTTGAGACATAGTTATGCTAAAAATGTATAAAAGGAACTTTTAATGAGATACAAACCCCTAAGGCTGGGGGACTAAGGTAGATGTTGGCCTACCATGTCGAAGAGTCTGGGTTCATTCCCTAGTACTGAAGAAAGTTAAAGCAAAACGAAACAACAACAACAACAACAAAAATCAGACAAACAGATGAGTAAATACACTTCTTATCAAGAAACTTAAAAAGTATTTATTTCTAAGAGTAAAAGAAGACAATTTTACTGTGGTACACTGGTGTCTGCGCTGGGAGCAGTGTGCACCACACCCCGTACAACAAATGCTGCGGGTAACCCTGCTTTGCAAGGATGCATCAAAGCAAACATCCCACAGCAGAGGAAAGGTCATTGATTAGGAAACTTGAGAAATGCTGGTTACATTTACTTACAGTGGATTCCTGGTTGTTCATCTTCTGGGAGACTCCAGGATAGACATTAGCCTTGTAGAGACACTGAGAACAGAAAAGCATAAGTGCTGTGTGTGTGTGTGTGTGTGTGTGTGTGTGTGTGTGTGTGTTACTGTTTAGCATGTTAAAGGTCTATTTTTTAATATCCACAGACAAAATGAATTGCATACTAGCCATGCTTTTTGTCTTAATTTTTTTTAATGAGTGAGGTACATACATATAGCATGAGCTATCTGTTTATTTAGTAGAAAATTTATGCCCCTCTAGCCTCTGCCACTGAGATTCTCTCTCAGGAAGTGAGTATGGATTTTAAGTTCTCAGATAATGTATGTGTGTATGTCAGTCTATGCATATGTGCATGTGTAAGTATATGTGTGCCTTTCAGTCCCAGAGAACACTCATATAGTGTTCTTATTTTGCAAATAGATATTAAAAGTCATGCCGTCACTGCAAAAGAGCTGTATCGTTTGTTTTCAAATCTGAACACCATTCTGTGATGTGGATGTGTCGGGTCCATTTATCTAGTACTATACTGATGGGCATTGAGAGTATGCTTAACTTCTCACTCCTGCACACAGAGCCACAGTGGGTGGGGGCCTTTATGCATTTGTCTTAGTTACCATGGTGTAAATCTTCTATCAGGCCTTAATTGAAAGCATGAGTAAGGTCTAGTGCTCAGGGGAAGAGTCCCTACCTCGAAAGCTCAAGACCCTGAGGACCCACCCCAGTACCATAATACAAACAAAACACAAAGTCAAAAGCAAAACAGAGGTGTACGGACGTGCTATGGCTCTGCAAATCCAGGAGCAGCCCATGCTTACAGCCTGCTAATGACTATTTTAATCCAGGGGAGAGAAGAAATCTGGGAACTCATAGACCAGACCCAAGTCCTGCAAAAATGTTACCAAAGATTACTTAGAACAGCGAGAAAAAGGAATCTATAATATAAGATCCTCTTTCTAGAAGCCCTGACTCTTGAAGGAAATACAGATCTTCAGATGAATGAATGACTGTGTACTGTGTTCCTAAGCTTACTATGCTGAAACAGAAGGCATGGAGCCCTGGGAGGCCAACTTCCCACATAAATATCCTTTCTCCTACTTGAACACTTGAAGCAAGCTGCTCCGTTCATCCGGGGTCAGAAGCCTCGGTCTTGCTTCCTTATCCTCTTGTTCTGCATTTGATTTCTGCCAAATAACTTTTAGCTGTCGGCCTTTAAGAGTCACTCCCGAACAAGCTGTCTTGAACATATTTCTTCTACTTTTGTGTACTGGATATAAACAAATAATATGAGTCACTTTCTATGTGTCTTGGGGATATTTATATAGTTCTTTGAGGATTTCATACAATGCATTTTGATTATATTCATCTCTCCCCAACTCCTCTCAAATCCACCCCCACTTCCCTACCCACCCAACCTTAGGCTATACTCCCTAAACCCACGGAGGCCTATCTATGCAGCTCAACTGGTCTCCGATGTGTGGCCTTCCTCTGGAGCCTGGCCAACCTACCAGTGGTTACGCTCTTAAAATTGGCTCGCTCTCTCTCCCAGCAGCTGTTGGTCGCCAATAGCTCCTCTGCTGGAGCGGGATGTCATGCCTACCTCCACTCTCCGTGCAGGGACTTCATCTGGCTCGGCTCTCGGGTATATTTCACGAATGCTTAAGTCCATGTGTGAAATGGATGTCCCCGCTCTCCCTGAAGATATAAAGTTCAAAGGCAGATGGAAGCTCTGAGGAAAACTGTAACCATCTGATCCCTTAAGATGTTCTACTAGTTCTTTGAGAGTTTTGTACAATGCCATTTGATCGTATTCACCCCTCCCCCTTCCAACTCACTATGATAACCCCCAATTCCCTACCTTAGGATAGTCTGTGTCCTTTATGAATAATTCAACACCAGTTTGTGCTATCCAAATATTCTTGGTGGTATGGTCTTCCACTGCAGTGGGGTCCACTTACCAGGGACTACGTGCACGCTTAGAGAAAACTGTCTCTCCTCCCAGCAGCTAACGATCGCCAATGGCTCTATGTCTAGGTGTGAACCTTGTGCTCACCTCCCCTCTCTGTGCTGGGCTTTGATCTGTCCTGAGCTTGCACTGGTCCAGCCCTTGTAGTCACAACCACATGCAGTCATGTGTGTAGCAGCCCTGCCATGTCTGACATGCATGCACTCTTTCCTCAGAGTCATCCGATGCCCCTGGCTCTTAAGCTCTTTCTGATCCTTCTTTTGCTGTGATCTCTGAGCCTCGAGACAGAGGCACCGTGTAGTTTTGTACTCAATGAAACTTGAAACACTTCTTTTGACTAGGTAAAATTCTATTGTGGTGTGATGGAAATTAATCTTTCATTATTTTGGTGAGCGGCCTTGAACATTTTCCTTGGGAGCAATTTCCAGTTGGGTCAGTAATGTAGGCACAGGTGTGTCTTGCCCTATCTGCTGCCCCTTTGGCGTAGTGTAGAGTGATACAGTTCAACCACCTTAGAAGCCACCAGGGTGGCTCAGGTACTTTCTATACAGCAGCTTTGTATGCCCATAGCCATCTGTATGGTGGGCACCCTGTTAATCCCATTCCCCACCATGGAACATTGACAGACTGGACAGTGAAATAAACTTCCTCAAAGCCTCCAGTGAAGATGTGAGAGAGCTAGAATTTGGGGCCATCATTTAAAAACTGAATACAAATCTAAGTAGTAGGCTTCCTTCTCTGAACTCGGTTTGAAATTCTTTTTAACCCATAAAACACAGCTACTACAGGCAGGTTTTGTCACAAGTTTTGTGACTGCTCTGGACTGTCCATACATAACGTGTGTGTGTGTGTGTGTGTGTGTGTGTGTGTGTATGTTTATGCGTGTGCTCATGTAAAGGGGGAGCCTTCTGTCTCCTGCATCCCAGCAGCCCCACCTCAAAGCCCTCATCTCTCTCCAGACCAGAAGCAGAGTGTCAGAAGAGCAGGGTAAAGGAAAGAGATCTGTCTACTCACCTTTCCTGGGACAGAAGTGATGTCACCTAGAGTGACATCTAATCATAGCTCTGGGTCCTCATTTGAGGCCAGTTTGTGATAAGTAGCTGTCACCACATGTCACTACAAATTTAAGGCAAAATTTATGTTTTGCTCTCTCTATAGAAATAAGCCACCCCAGGGACTGGTCTGTAATATGCACAAATGGTCTGGTTGGGGAAGTCCAGAACATATGGTGACAAATTCCTGATTATTTCTTTGTGCCAAGAGGGTGGAGGTGAACTTAGGTAAAGCCTAAGTGGCAGGGTACTTAGATGCCTGGAAAACTGGATCTGGACCAGAGATGCAGGCCTAATTCGAGTCTAGCCCTGTGGACATCTGGTCACCCACATTTGCTCAGAGGCTATGTAAGCTCCTTCCCTACCGGGACATCTCGGAAACCTTAAATATAGGGGACTGACGATTTCTGAGCAGTCACTGGTGCCAAGAATAATGAGGTGTTCATATTCCTTCAAAGTGGGATCCGGACTGCTGGTCCTAGCTCACCTGCCAGGCTCGAATGAGAAAAGTGCCAAAACTGGGATTGCACGCAGGCCTTGCAGTCTCTCACTTCTGCATGCGGTCTCAGCACGTGCTCTGAGTCCTCAAACATGCCAGATGTAGAAGACAGAGATGAAAGGGAGCCCTGATTGCCAGGTTCACCCCCTGCCAGGATAGGATGTAATCACAGGGGTAAGAAGGGAGCCCGTGACCAGCTGAGATCACACTTGCTCTTGGCAGAACTTTTGGGAACATGTGGGGGTGGAGCGGAGGAGGGGGAAGTGGTGGCTTAGGGGCAAGAGGCCTTCTGTAATCCCACATGTCCTCCTGTTTGAGCATGAGGGCATTCCTGCTCCTACATATTTAGTGGCCTCTGAGTTGCGATGCTGGTCATTGCTGTGCAAACTGTAGACACAGTTACAACAGTCACTTTCCCTGCTGCCCCGACCCTAATCTTCAGTCCTTCTGTGACGCTGGCTGGAGACTTTCCTGTCATCCAGGGCTCTGGATCTGATGTCTCTCGTGGTCTAACAGGTAAAAACCATCATAGCGTTTTGATGGTTATTTTATTTTTTTTTATTGCCTGCTATTTATCAATGCTATCAATATCTTAGATTTATGAGAAACTGAGCACTAATCAAATGGTTTTATATTCATAATGGTACTCTTCTGGGTTCTCTCTCTCTCTCTTCTGTCTCTGTCTCTATTTCTGCCTCTATCTTTGTTCTTATAGAGGCAAAAAATTCATGAATGGATATGTAGTTTTACATAAAGTTTTCTTTCATTCCAACTAGGTGTCAAAAAAAAAAAAAAACTGAAATGGGAATCAGTCAGCCAGCAGCTTTAAATTCTTACATCAGCTCTCTCTGTTGGGCGGGGTCTCATAGAGTGCAGACTGGCCTCAGACTCGCTGGGTAGCAGAGGGTCTTCCATCTCTAAAGTGTGCCTAGGTGTGCATGACTAGCCTGCTGCAGTCAGTGCTGGAGATGGAGCCGAGGGCTTCTTGTACCTTAGGCATCGGCCCTCTCATTAGCTTTTATATGCAAAAAAGTATTAGATGAAGAAATACTCTTGCTTTTCTTATTTTTAGAAAATGTATAATTTACCTTCTTTCCTTTCCTCCTCCTCCTCCTCCTCTTCCTTTCTCCCTCTCACACTAATTTAATATTGAAGGGACCCGGTGCTCTGCAGCTGCTGTCACAGCCTGCTATAAATCTTAGGGCGAGCTCCACGCACAGTGAGCTCTGCTGCGCTCCTCTTTGTCCAAGGACTCCTGATTTCGTCAGGGGGGTGGGCTGCCTGGAGTGGCCTCATTGAGAAATAGACCGGGAGGCTCCCAGACCCCTATTGTCTCGGTTCCTCTGGGACAGGCTCAGCTTTGATTCTCACTTATTAGAAGCACCAGCTTTGTCCCTTGCTTTTCTCCTTGAGACTATAGCTTTCAGGAAATAGTTCTCGTTGAGCTGGACTGGACGGTCCCAGGAAGAAGAGAAATGTCTTTCTGAAATTGAGTTCTTGGGAGCTTTTCAATACCAATGTCAGAGTTGTTGAAGAAATTCTTTCTTGTTCTTGACATTGGTGTAGAGAGGGCAGCAAATGGAAGCAGATTTTTAAAGAATAAGTATTATGTTGTCTGTGTGTGTTGCTGGAACTAGAACACAGGGTTTTATACATGCTAGGCAAAGGCTTTAACATGGAGCCATGTCCTCAGCACCCCCACCCCCACCACCACCACTATCCCAAGGACGGAAGCAATCACAGTTTTTGTTCTTTATTCATCCTAAAAGAAAGCTAGTCAACAACTTCTCTTCCAAGGCCTGGTGCTGGGGGCTACCTATGACAGAGCTTCCATTCTCAGAGAAATTTGGCTGTGGTGAGAAAGACAGACAGTGGGCCTGTATTTAAGCAAGAAAGCAGACACATTACGCAGATGTGAATTAGGGAGTAATACCGAGGCTACCGGTAGATATTTACACACCACACACAGATACAAAGGCTGTAGGTAGTGACTGAGGGCTCTAAGAGTGAGGGAATCCCAGATCCCTCTCTCAGGAGTTGTACTTCAGTGGGGAAGAGGAGGTGGTGCTGCCGGGAAGGGAAGCTTCCCAAGGGCAGGAACGCCAAAGCAAATGCTTGAGAGGTCATCAGCCCCCGGCGGTGTGAGACAGGAGTCTAGCCTCCTCTGACAGACAGAAACCACACTGTGACACAAAGAATCAAGGTGTTTCTGACAAAGGGAGAACCAAATGCAGAGGTCCCGTAGGATGCCCTGCAGAGACGTGGCTATAACCAGTGCTGTGAACTTCAGACAGCACATGGTGCATGGGGTCTTCAAGGTTTATATTAAGATAAAACTTAAATATCGCCCATATAGTTATTTTTCGTGTGATTGCGATCAAAATAGCTGATGAGAAGCAACTTAAGTAGAGAAGGGTTGTCTTGCTCACAGTTTGAGGGGATATAAACCACCAAGGCAGAGAAGGTGACTGCAGAACTGGGAAGCATCTGGCTACACTGAGTTTGTTGCAGTAAGGAAGGCAAAGTGGGCGTGGCTATAAACTCAGTGACCTATTCTCCCATCAAGGATCCACGTAGGGTTCCAGAACCTTCTCAAACACTACTATAATCTGGGGCCAAGAGTTCAAACCCATTCGCCTGTCTAGGACATTTCTTACTTAAACCACAAGAATAGTGTTGCATTTCAAATCTTCCCCACTTAAGACACAATTCAATGGCTTTCATTCTATTTATATGGCGGCAAATGTTCCAACGCACCCATTTTAAGATCTGAGATTAACAGTCTGCTTCTCAGATATACGTAGTTGAAAACCTTGTCTTCAGGTATGTGGACCAAACCCAGATATTGTAATAATACCATTAGAGCCAGATGTTGTGACACAGATTTGTAATCCCAGCACTCAAGAGGGTGAGGCAGGAGAATCTGGAGTTCTAGACCATCGGTGCCACCCGGTGAGGCCTGTGTCACAAACAAACCAAACAAGAACGAGAGCAGTCACCAACCACATGGACCAGCCACACACACTTGGCTAGATATAAGTCCTATGCGTTGCTACAAACTCCTCTCATAGTCTTGCATTTGGCTTTACATTGCTGCATTAGGACTTGAAGGTTTGGGCATGCATACCATGAAGTGCTGTGAAGCCTAAACTGGTTAAGCTGAGCCTGCTAAACACTGGAAGGAGCTGTAATTTTTAAACACAGCCCATGCATCAGAATGACTGGGAGAGCCAGCCTCAAGTAGGTCCTGCAGGATCAGCAGTCATGTTCAGACGGAGGATTGCCCATGATTTCCAGATAATGTCAATGTAAGTGGTTGATGGGTCAGCGTATTTGATGCCAGAGGCCTGTATTTCTGTCTCCAGTGAAGTATCCTCAATTGTGTGGTTTACAGGTCTTCTCGTTCGTACGTAATGATCTGAACCACCAGCCGGTGCCAGGTAGCACTCGCAGACGTCCGTACAGAAGCCGTTGCTATTTACAGCTACAGACTGAAATTCCAGTAATAGCCACTACCTTTTCTGTGATCTCAACAAACCACAAGACCGGGGTGTGAAGTCATGTTTTCATGGGAATGTTGACTTTTTCAAAAAGGAGTTGCTTTATGTCTTACCAATCAACAGCTGGGAGGTTAGAACTATTGACAATACTAGGCTGTAGCGTATCCAGAAGCAAATGTCTACCCAAATGTCTACCCATGTAGAGATGTGAAATAAAAATTTTCTCAAAAACAAAATCATTTTTTTCAAAATGGAATAAGAATTTGACGTGCCGCGTGGGGGAATTCAGATCACAGGGACAAACTGCTGGACAGATCCAGACTGCTTAGCAGCTCCCAGGTGTCCTGTATTCTGATAATTATGATATATGGATATTTCTCATCTTTTTTTATCCATTTATCAGTTGATGGCCATTCAAGATGCTTTCATATTTTCCCTTCTCTTTTATGAGGACTATTTCTTGTGGTTTTTGTTTGGCGATTCCTGTAGACATACACTTTCTTCCTTCATTGATGGATGCAAAGAAGTGGAGATTTGGGGTCATGGGGAAGCTCTATGGTTAACATTTTTAAAACCCTGCCAAAATGGCTTCCAGAGTCCTTCTACCATCCTTCATCTGCCAGCGATGTGTGAAGGTTCTAGTTCTAGCCACATCCTTGCCAACACTTGATATTGTTTGGCTTTTTAGTATTTCCATGCGCACTAAGACTGTCATCTTACACCTTTAATGCCAGCACTCAAGAGGCAGAAGCAGATGGATCGCTGAGTTCAGAATCCAACCTAATCTACATAGTTAGTTCTAGGCGAACCAGGGCTACATTAGTGAGATCCTCCCCACCCCCCACCCAAAAAATATCACCTGATTGTTATTTGAGCTTATGTTTTCCTAAAGATGCTGAAACTCTTTTCATAGGTTTTGTAATTTTTATGTTTTATTTGAAAAAAAAATACTTATTCACATCTTCTTGGCAGTTTTTATCATTAAGGCCGAAGAGCAGCTTGACAGCCTGGTTTGTAAATATTCTTCCAGGGTAAGTTCTTCTTTTCCACATTCCTCATGGTATCTTCTGAAGCGCCACAGTTTTGACCTTTGCATGGAGTCTTATTAACATTTTCTCTTCTGCCGGTTGAAGATTGATGTGCTATTTAAGAAATTGTTGCCTAACCCAAAGTCACAAAATTTGTCAAATTTTTTTCTTCTAGAGCTTTATGTGTATCATTCTTGCAGTTAGGCCTGTGGTGCCCTGTGTGTTGTTATTGCTGCATTTCACGGCATGAGACAGGGGAGGGCACAGTGCATAATTTTCATGTATCTGTCCAATCACTGTGGCAGATTTTGTTGAAAGGATTCTTCTTTCCTTGTTGAACATTCTTGCCCATTTTGGAGAAAAATTATTGACCACAAAAGTTAGTATGCTTCTTGATTCTTAGGTGAATGTGTTTTTAATTGCCATTTTTCTGACATGGTATAGAGTCTTTGTGATGCCCAACTCTGGGTGCTGACAAGTTTTTAGACAATTAATGAGCTTCATCTTAACACTTCTTGGCAAGGCAATATCTACCCTTGAGCTCTTTTCTCTTTGATTTTTTTTTTTTACTATTTGTGATGATTGATGCTGGCTGCCAACATGACATGATCTAGATCACATGGGAAGGGAATCTCAGTGAGGAATTATCTAGATGGCCTGTGAGCACCTCTGTGGAGGTTTATCTTGCTTGCACTTGTTGAAGTGGGAAGACTTGCCTGCCCACTGAGAGAGCGGCACACCCGCGAGCAAGGAATCCTGAATTTAAATGAGTAGGAAAAGTGAGCTAAGCATCAGTACATGTCTTAGTTAGAGTTTTATTGCTGTAAAGAGACACCATGACCATGACAATTCTTATAAAGGAAAATATTTAATTGGGGCTGGCTTATGGTTCAGAGGTTCCGTCCATTATCACTGTCATGGCGGGAAGCATGGCAGCGAGCAGGCGGACACGGCGCTGGGGAGGGAAGGGAGCTGAGAGTTAGTTCTACATCTTGATCCTCAGAGTGCACGCAGTGAACTGGCTTCAGCTTCTGAGACCTTAAAGCCTGTCCCCTCAGTGACACAACTTCCTCCAGCAAGGCCATACCTACTTCACCAAGGCCACACCTCCTAATAGTGCCACTCCCTAGTGCCACTCTCTAGGGACCAAGCTTCAAGCGTGTGAGTCTATGGGGGACATTCTTATTCAAACCACTACAGTATGCACAAATTAACTACTAATCAGTTGAGCTCAGCTCTTGACTGTGGACCTAGTGGGACTCCACAACTTTTTCTGTCTTGATTTCTCCACAATGATGGAGTATAGTCTAGAACCACGAGTCAAGTGAACACTTCTCCCTTAAGTACTTTGGTATATTTTCTCACAGAAACAGGGAAAAACTAAGACACAATCAAATCGTATGCTAAGGGACTGAAGAAATGGCACTTGCGACTCTTGCCAAGGCTTTGGATCCAAGCACCACATGGCACCTTATAACTGTAACTCTAGTGCCAGGGCATCTAATGACCTCACCTGGCTTCTGGCTTCACATCAGTGTTTAAGTCTCGAAATGCTCAGCCTGTGAGATGAAACGCAGATGTGTTGGCTTAATATTTCAGGCCAGGTTGCCCATTTACTTATCAAGCCTTCTATCTAACTTCAGAATAGGAAGGGTTGTTTTGGGTTTTGCTCTTTTGAGACAGGATCTCTTACAGCTTAGACCTGCCTTAAACTCCTAACTGTGCCTTATTGTGCCAGGTGCTGGCATTATAGATATGCAATACCATGTCTGGGTCAGTATGAGTTTGCTAACGAACCAAGTGATCCAGTATTTCCTGAATACTTCTTGAGACTTCTTGCTTCATTTACTGACCATATGCTGGTATGCCAACCCTCCCTCTCCCTTCTCCTATGCAACCCTCCTTCATTTATGCATTAAGATTCTGCATCATTTATTTATTGGTGCTTAGTCCACAGCAAAGTCCTGCCTTCAGGTCCTGAGCCTTAATGATTTGGTCACAAGGCAAAGATGAAACACCAATAAATAGGTGTATCTCGCTTCCAGAAGTGTTTTCTTTTATCCACATAGTATTTTAAATTATTCCTGTTTTGTTGCATTGCTTTATTGCACGGGGGTCATTGTAGGTGTGTAGCGCGCGCACACACACACACACACACACACACACACACACACTGCAGCCTGTGAGTGAAACTGAGGGATTTGGTTCTTCCCTTCTACCACAGGGTCCCAGGAATTGAACTCAGGTCACCAGACTTGGCAACAAGTGATTTTACCCACTGGGTCCACTGGACCTTAAACAATTTTTTAAAATAGTTGCCAACAATTAGAACACTGACGGTAGATATTAATAACCAAACAAAGTAAAACAAAATATAAATTTACAGCTAAGCTGCAGAAGTTGAGGCAGGATATGTATCTCCACAAGGCAGCTACATGTGGAGATCAGTGGAGCAGTCATCCCATCTTGCTAGTGTGTGCATTCACTACACACCACTCCTTCTTGGCCTCTTGCCTCAGACCACCTCCTTCATGAACATTCCCCAACTGGCCTTGTGGGCACCTGACTGGGGATAATACTGTAGAGTCCCACAGGTACCCCTTTGTTGTCTTGAATGGCTAGCTCACCGTTGCTCTTCACTTGAATGTGTTTTTCAGTGACCATCACAACAGAAGTTCTCCCGCTCCACTACCCTGGAGAGCCTGTGTTCACAAGGAGCTAAATGAGTGTCTCTAGTTGATTTTTAGTTTCCTATCACTCAAAAGGTTTTGATTTAGTAATTTGTCAAGACCCGGTTCATAAGGAAGAAGGAAAGATAGTCACTAGGCCAAGGAAATGAGGCATAGGTAATAAATATGGCTGCCATGATGTCCGGGCTGCATAAACAGAAAAGAAGGTTAACATTTATATTACTTCCAATAGATCCAGACAGTAAGCTAACTGAGCAGAAACTCTCACTGAGTGGTAGTCCTATCCCTTTAGTTACATGTTGGATAGAACTGGCTTTTATTTTTAATTGGTTTATATTAGATGTATAACATAATGGATCATATTGCGGCATTTTCATACTTACCTTTATTTTAAAAATAAATAAATTTTCTCTCAAATAAAAATCATTCGGGCCTCTGATAAGGTCATACAATGGAAAGTAAGTCTCCCATACTATTTCTGTCGGTTTTAAAAATAACTGTATGGGTCCATGGTTAGTTAACATTTCTTGCTTTTTATTTTTAGCAGTTGGCAAAGTGATCCATCATTCCTGTCCTACCAGCAGTTTCCAGGTTTCTTGTGCCTTCTCCCCATGAAGTTTCCCAGCATGAAATGTGGGGAAATGTCCCTTAGGTGACCCTTTCCCATCATGCTCCATATTGTCCATCATTTGTTTTGTTTTGGTGGTTTTTTTTTTTTTTTTTTGCATTGGAGAGAAGGCAATTCTACATACAATCAATAGGTTTCCCACAGTCAAATAAGACAGTTTTCATTCTACCATGTATTCTTCTTAGAGGTCCAAGTGTTTAGTTACCTTAAGAATTATTCTAAAATGTGTGAGCCAGGTGTGGTAGCACATACATGTAATTCTAGGGTTTAGGGAATATGGCAGGAGGACTTAGAGTTCCTGGCAAGTTTGAGCTACTTACTGAGACCCTATCTCAAGGGGAAAAAAATAGAGGCTGGCACTTGCTTCAGTCCCCAATGGTAGAGCTTTTGCTTAGCAGGCATAAGGCCAGCATGTGCAGGGCTTTGATTCTTAACACTCAAGCCCCCAGTCTGGCAAAGATCTCAGAATCTGTAAGGACGTTTCCCACCCAGAAGTTTGTGCCTGACACTTTCATACTGGCATGGGTTGGGAACATGGGGTCTCCTCGTTTGACACAGGGACTTCCTAAGCTAGCTTGCCTAGTGTCATGGAGCCCAACCTTTAGCCTTTCACTTACTGGTATTACCATTCTTGCTAACTTTCTTAAAATGTATTGTCTTTTATGAAGTCCAACAAGTGTTTCAAATGGTTTCTTTGCATGTCTCTTACCAAAGGCATCTGACACGTCTGGGCTGATCACTGCAGTGAAGCACAGTGGTGTGCGCACAGCACTGCTTGTCTGGAGACTTGCTTTCTCTTCGTATCCTAGAGGTAGAGCTGATGTTAGGTGGGTGCTGTGTTTATAGAAATACCAAAAGGAGACCCTCTGAAAGCTATTTTTAAGGATTAAGAAAATGGAACAGGGGTCGTTTTACCCTGGAACACACTGTTGTTTAGGGTCTTTGTGGAAGCCACCTGAGGTCATCTCAGGCAGTGGCTCCACGTGTTGATAATTCCTGGGCAATAGATATGCCTCTTGTCCTTCATATATGTCAGGAGATGTTGGTGTAAATTTTCTTAGCTGGGTGAGATAATGCATGCATATGATCAATCCTAGTACTTGGGGAGGTGATGATCTCAAGTTCATGGCCACAAGATATATACATATCTCAAGATGAACAAACACAAATAAAAGCTTTGATTCTTATGCTCCCAGTAGAACCATTCTGGAATAAAGAAGCTTCCAGGAAAAAAAGAAGACTTCACTGTGTGAAATGTTTGCATGAAGCTTACCTTTTCAAGAAAGACTTTTTAAAGCTATGTCTCACATCAGAAAATCATAGTTTTTCCTTCTTCAGTGTTTCCCCCTGTCCCCCATCCTTCCTTCTGTCCTTTTTCTCTCCCCCCAACCATGCTCCCGACCTATTATTCATCTAACCAGTTTGTGTACCTGTGGGAGTATTTTGATCATTAAGTTCAGAGCAGACACTCTCCAGATGTCTCCAGGGCTATGGCCCATAATTCCCAGTCTTCCCGGTTCTGTGATATTCTTAGGGCCACAGGGAAGCTCTCAGCCATGATGCTTTTATGGAGTATTTGTTTTTCCATCCATCCACACATTTGCAGTGCTGCGGATTGGAGGTAGGGCCTCAAAAATTTGAGGCAAGTGTTCTACCACTGAGTCAACCTCCAGACAATTTAGAATGTTTAAAAAATATTGTCATTCTGCAGCACTTATCAGACCCTTGGGCCCCTTCCCTCCGCCTGAGTAGGCAAACTGAAGTCTAAAACAATAGAGCTTTGGCTTTACAGGCTTGTCTCTGAGAAACCAATGAGTGGATATTAGGTGATTTCTGGGGTCTAGGGGTCGGGGTGGGGTTCTCCCCTCAAAGCACAGTATCAGCTTTGCCTTTATTCAGTTCACTGTGGCTTTTTCATGGTTTTATTGAGACGCTTTTGTGGGTGCACATGTGTATGTGTGTGTATTTTGTTTGGCCAGTTTTTCATGTGTTTGTTTTTTGAAACAGAGTTTCACAAAACAGCCCTGGGTGACCTGGAATTTACTATGTAGTGCAGGCTGACTTTGAACTCATGTAGATCCACCTGCTTCTGCTTGCTGAATGCTTGGACTAAAGATGTCTGCTGTCACGCCCTTTGTCATGATTTTAGGGAAGACGTTTGCTGTGAGGAATCTTAATACAGCTTCAACTTAATGTCAAAATGGCCTTTATTATAGTCCAGCTGCGAAAATGGACTTTGAAGCCCACATTTGAGGAGACTAGAGCAGGTAGGATGGGCTCTTCGCTTCCAGTTGGATAGACAATTTCCTTTCCTCCTGCGAAAAGTTCAAGGATAGGTGAGGAATGTGCATTTCTGTTGTGTTAAGGACAAGAGGAGCCAGAGTCAAGAAAGCAGAGGTCTGTCTCGCTCTTGTGCTGTGACTGAGCGGTCTATTCCCAGAGAGAAGGGCTAAAGGTTTTCCACCAGCTCCCAGCCTTTTACGGGAAGGTCCTTTGTCTTCTACTTAGAATCATGGGGCATGGAATCTGAGAGTATAACCCCAATTTCAATTTGGAAGTCAGATTCCCTACTTGCTCTGGTTTTTTTAAAGAAAATAATTATGGAAGGGGCAGTAGCAAACTACAAGTTACCAGCAGAAAGAAAGACTCTCTCTCTCTCTCTCTCTCTCTCTCTCTCTCTCTCTCTCTCACACACACACACACACACACATACACACACACATACACACACATACACACACACACACACACACACACACACACATTCTACAGTGTAGTCATCAACCTTAGTAAAACATTTAGTCAGTGGAGCTCACTACTTCCAGTTTGCATACTGTGGCCATTTGATCCCCGCCAAGGCCTTTTAAGATCTCCTTCTTGAAACTAGACTGGTCACTTGAAGTGGGACTTGCAAATGTGAGTCATTATATATATATTAAAAAAATATTTTTTCCAGTGACTGGAACTACTCAAAATGAGAAGACCCATCCTGGCATCTCCTTGTTAGCTCAGTCATGAATAGCCCGTAGGAAGAAGTGTGCATCTTGACCAACGCCCAGACTTGCCTGTGAATGTAAATATGATTTCCGTAATGGTCTGCATGATGGTGCCTTCTTGATGAAAGAGCAAGAGGCTGGCTTGGCTGAGCCGAGAAATCGCATTTGCTACTATAAATAATAAACTTGTTTTCTCCGAAAGTAGCCTCTGTGGGGAATACTGATCAGAAACATTCCCATCATCTTGGAGTCTTTAATGTGTTTTACAGCTGGGTATCTTGAGGGCATCTTTCAACAAATCTATGAACTAGATTTTCTGACTATGTCCCATAGAGAACTGGGCTCAACTGCTATTAATTTGAAGCAGGCACCACAATTCGACGATTTGGGGATATTGTAATTGAAACGTGGTGCTTGACCCTGAGGGGGGTCCATGGAAAATGAGATTTGCATTGGTGGCTCCTCATGCATCATTTAGAGCCCGCTGCCAGCACTTTCAAGTCCTGCTTAAATCTCAATAACATAAATCCTTCATCCACAGCCAGTCAGTTGGCCGCTAGAATAGTGTGCAGCCAATCTTGTCAGTTCTTTTTGCCTGTTCTTATTTTTCCATAAGTTGGATTACTCTGATTAATAAGGATGTTGTGACTTAGCACCTCCCTATGGGATCTTGGTGATTAGCCAGCAGGATATAATTAAACCATCCTTGGGCCATGATAAGAAGACAGTTGAAGTGAAAGGAAATTGGAAAGGTTCTGTGGTTGATTTAACACTTACTAGATAATAAACTAAGCTAACAAGGTGATACCAACTATTGGGATCCATCTAGAACCTGCCTAGAAAGAAGTTACGCAGTGGCATTAGGCACCTACTTTTATGTCCGCTGATTTTGCTAAATCATTAGGGGGCTTCTTAAGAGCAGTTATTTAAAGTTTTGTTTACCTTCTAAGCTGAACCGCACTGTTACCCCTTGACGTCTCTTTCCCAGCTGACCCCATTTGTTATGTCCATGATGGTTTCTCTCCTTCCTCAAAGTATCTGAACTGGCATATGGCTATCTAGAAAAACACCAGTACCAGGCAAATACAGAGGTGGGTGCTCTCAGTCAATCATTGGACTGAGCACAGGGTCCCCGATGGAGGAGCTAGAAAAAAAGGACCCAAGGAGCTAAAGGGGTTTGCAGCCCCATAGGAGGAACAACAATATCAACCAACCAGTACCCCCAGAGCTCCCAGGATGGCCTTGTTGGATATCAAAGGGAGGAGAGGCCCTTGGTCCTGAGAAGGCTCCATGCCCCAGTATAGAGGAAAACCAGGACAGGAAAGTGGGAGTAGGTGGGTTGGTGAGTTGGGGGGGGGGTCGGGGGAGGGGATAGGATAGGGTGTTTGCAGAGAGCAAACCAGGAAAGGGGATAACATTTGAAACATAAATAAAGAAAATATCTAATAAAAAATTAATAAAAGAAAAATACTATTGTATTTCCCAGCCTCCCCTTCAGTGGTCTATGTCCATAATACTAACTTCTGGCCAGTGAGGTGAGATATGTATAATTCTCTCTTGAAGGGGCTGAACAACCATGACCACAAGTGTCCTTTCTAGTGTGGGAATGTGTGCAGGCTGGTGGGAGGGAGAGCAGCTGTCTGTAGTGTACAGATGGAGGCTGAGTGGGAAGGGTGGAGAGAAAACTGTATGTGATGGTTGTAAAGCTCCTTTGGCCTATCCGGGCCTGTGCGTGCAACCCATATACCCACTTCTGAATGCTCTAGGCTGTTGCACCTTATTTACTCCAAATGTGATTCCTTGTGGCTCCCCTCCCCCATTTTATTATTACTGTGTGCGCATTTGTATATATGTGTATTTGTATACATGTGACACACATGCCACGGTGAGCACGTGGAAGCCAGAAGACAGCTTTGGGGAGTCAGTCCTCTCCTTGTGCCTTTACACGGGTTCCACAGATCCACCCGGGTGGCAGGGCTTAGACATCAAACGCCTTAACCTGATAAACCATCGCACCAGCCCGATGATTGCCTAGTTTTCAAAACACAGACCAACCAACTATTAGACTCTGTAGCGATAAAGGTAAATACATTCAGCTGAAGTAACAGATCCCTGGGCTGATGAGAAAGCCCACTCGTGTTGCTAACAGGACACTGTGGGGGCGGGGCAGGCCTTCTGGATGCTTGATTCATTAAGCGCTCTGCTTTTCCCTATCGTGTGGCATCCCTGGTATTAACTTCACTGAGATTCCTGTAGCAAATACAGTCCTGTTCTGAGCATCATGTCCAGAGAGACCTGGTTTTTTTGTGGTTGCCTCTTACTGAGCAAAAAAGATCGCCCAGAAGTTTCTCCCTTTGCCCATAATGACCTGTTCTGTTGCAGTGGCCAATATTAAATAGTCTTCTAGGCAGTGTTGCTGGCCAGGGGGATTAACCACGAGCAGATAGGCTTGCCTCTGGGCTTTCGATGGGATCCATGCATCTTGGTCTGCAAGGGAGGACTGAGACGTTAGCATCACTGAATACAGCAGCAATTGAGGATATGAATAACAGACAAGCCCCCACAATGTCTTCTACACAAGAAAACATTGTAGGAAGGTCGGGAAATGTTGTGAATGAAAGGGGTATACATTATGGATTTGCTTCAGAATAGTAGGAAATAGGAGGCAGTATGTGGATGTCATAGTTAGCATTAGTGGTCACGATACACCTGGGAAGAGGCGATCTCAACGGAGAAACTGCCTCCATCAAACGGGCCCAGGGGCATCTTCTCAATTCCTAATTGATGAAGGGAAGGTTCAACTGACTCAGAGATACTGTCCCTGAGAGGTAGACCTGGGCTGTAGAGGAAAGAGAGCCCAGCAAGCCAGAAAGCAGTGCTATTTTCAGGGTCCCTGCTTCCGTTTCTACCTCCAAGTTCCTGCCTAGGATGTCTTCAGTGGTGGACTATGTGCCATATGAGCCCTTTTCTCCTCTAACTGCCTTTGGTCGGTGGTTTGTTATGGCACCGAAAGCAAACTGCGGCAGTGGGGGTATGAACCAATAACTGTCCATGAATTGAAAACTGGTAGAGTTCGTGACATTTCCCCCCTCTCTTTTTGCATGTATTTGAAGTTGTCCGTAATTTGGAACAACTTTAAATAGAAAAATGATTCAAACGAACAGAAGGAAAAATGAGTGAATGGGGCGCAACAGTTAAGAGCACTTGCTGCGTCTGTGCAGGACCTGGATTTGGTTCCAAGCATCCACACTGGCAGCCCTGTAACTTTGTAACCATCTGTAACTCCAGTTCCAGACCCTTCTGTGTCCTTTGATGGTACCAGACACACACATGCACACACTCACACATACACACACACACACACACACACACACACACACACATGCATATGCACACACATAGTACGCAGACATACATGAAGGAAAAAATACTCCTACATATAAAATAGAAATAAAGAAATGCTAAGTAGAGAACATTGATCATATATAAATAGCTCGTACAGAGCTGTGACTCTTTATCAGAAACCCTGCCCTGTGCTCAGAATGGCTTAGGCCCACGGGGAGTTTGTGGTATTACTGGAACTTACAGGAGTAGATGTGGGCCTGGATAACTGGCTTTCTTCACATTGCGTAACTCAGTGTGCGGGTGCCTACCAGCCTCAGGCTGACTTGGTTCTTCAGTATCAAAGAGGAGCCAACGAGCCCACCCCCTTCTTTGAAGAAATTGCAACAGAAAGTCATGGGCTGTGAGTCCATCTTCCCACTTACCTAAATCAGCCCTGGCCAGGAGGGTGCCTGGCCCCTGGAGGTAGGAGGTGTGGACTAGGACAGAAAGAGGCACACATAGTTGAGGTCATCCGGTTTATTCCTCTTAAAAAACGCTAGGCATAGTCTTTCATGAACATAGTTTACAGGACAGGAGAAAAGCAAAAAAACTGAAGACTTGATTGATTCACCTGATTTTCCAGGCAGAGCTAGAACTGAAACATAGGAAGCTAGACCTTGAGACCACATGCTGTGTCCCCAACCCAGTGGCCTGGCGACACTACATTCAGTTTTCTGCTGAGCTTCCATAACTTACCACAAACAGTGAGCCTTGCCATTGAAGACCAGTGGCACAGTAGTGACAAGTATGGATGTATTTGGAATCGGGGATTTGGGTCCAAGGCACACCATTCGGGTACTGGCTATCAGTGAGTCACGGGGTAAGGTCACCTGAACTTCATTCCAGAGGTGGCGAAGTTGAACTCAGGGAAGCAGAGTGGCCCGTCCTATCTGCAGGGCCAGCCTACAATTTCAGTTCTCAGTGGCTCAGGAGTCTACGTTCCCACACCCCAGCGACTCAGTGAGGTATTGGAGAGCCCAGAGAGTTAGACAGAGACACAGGATCAAGGCCCAGGTCCCTGGCTTCCGCGTTCCTCAAGGAATCCAAGAATTGTTGATGGCAGGCATACTCCTTAAGGTCTTACTGTTTTCCAAGAGTTCTCTGCTCTCCACTTAAGCTTTGTTATGAAAGTCTGAACCCACTTTTAAAAAGGGAAAACATTCCTGTGCTTAGTCTAGCTTCAGTTAACTTGCAAAACCAACTGTGCTGTGTCTGGCCCTGCTCTTCCTCGAATTTGGAATCTCTTCTCCATCACGGGATCATGTGGTTTGAATCATGAGGATTTCAGCAAACATCTCTGAACAACAGACTCATGTCACAAAGACAGTCTCCCATGTATAAAGATGGAAGAAAAACCCAGTCAATGTTAAACTTTAATGTCTCTAGTAATACATGCTTGCATTATTTATTCAAACACTATATAGAAAGCATTATATATATATATAACAACAGATTCATAGTTTCACTGCATATTGAGTTGAGGTTCAAATAGCACCAACCTATCAGCATTATAGATGTGTCTATAAAGTCTCTTCTTAATTCTAGAAATTTCTGATCCATTTGGGTTTTTTCCCTTACAGTTTAGATATTTCTCCAATATCTAAATTGGGCTGTTTGGGCTAAAGTGTTTCTTCTCACTCTCTGGATTTAGCTAATACCACCCTCGTGGTATAATGCCCTTGGTTTTTCTATTTGTTGGGTTTTGGCAAATAGATCCAGGGATTTGCTCAGATTCATATTCAGCCTTTTGTATTTGACACTGATTTGCATGAATGCTGTGCTGTTCTTTCCAGAGGCCCAATGTGTGGGGCGGTCAGTCTGCGGGATTGGCAGGCAGATGTGGGTCCATTACCTCATTAAGGGCTGCCGAATAGTGACGTCCTAAATTTAGTTCTCGCTCTCCTTCTTCTGTGTCGACAGAGGCAATTCTATGAGGCACCTCTATATTTGAAATATTTGCAGACTTGGTTAACTGCTCGTCCCAGTCTCATGGGTCTGGTGTGTGTGTGTGCTTGTGTGCACGCATGAGTGTACATGCTCATGTGTACACAGGTGCACATGGACGCATGTACTGTGAGGGCCGGAGGACAGCCTCAGGTCCCATCCCCAGGTGCCATTCACCTTGGGTTTTGAGCCGTGGTCTCTCACTGGCCTAAAACTCCTCAAGTATGTTAGGCTGCCCACCCAGAGAAAGCCAGAATCGGCCTGCCCCTGCCTCACCAGTGCTGCGATTACAAGAACACTTGGGATATTTTGTTTTTGTTTTTCTCTTACACCTGGGTTCTGGGACTAAGACTCAGGTCCACATGCTTGCAAGGCAGGCATCTCCACAGCCTCCTAGTTTTGTATTTTATATAAAAGATAACCCTTCTCCCACCTCTCACCCTTTAGTGATCAGGTCCCGGTGATGTTTGCTTTCCAGCCTCCCAGACATTCCTTACAGAACAGAACTGACAATATTGTATCACTCCCTGCATTCATGGGTCACCCCAGTAGGTTGTCGAGATATACTCAGAGTGGTCAGTAAGTACTGGTGTTCTGTAGCCAGAGAACATCTCAGCCAGCATGCTCTTCCCTTTTAGTTCAAAATGGGTACTGATGGCCAGAGAAGATGATAAACACACCTTTTAAATTACAATGAATGCTACTAATCATGGTGGTATCTGCTTGAAATCACTGCACTTGGGAAGCTGAGGTAGAAGGAACATGAGTTTAAGGTAGGCCTGGGCTACGTACTGAGATCATGGCTCAAAAAAGAAAATTACTGTGAGCCAGTGGTAGAGCCAGGCTGGTAGAGCCAGCCTGTTTGTAGTAGTTGCCCCATAAAAAATTCTCAAGTGAGAAAAATAATTCTTTACATTTCCAAATGAATCAGGATGAGGCCTAGCCTATTGCTTGCTCTCTCTCTCTCTCTCTCTCTCTCTCTCTCTCTCTCTCTCTCTCTCTCACTTCTGGTGTAGTGTTCCAGCAGCCATGCCTGTGCAGAGTGATTGGGGTTTTCTACAGTACCCCAAGATTTTTTTCTCCAATGTGGACCTCTAGTGAGAAGCCTTCCAAAGCTGCTCTCATAAGTCAGGTCAGTCATTTCCTTGTGAAGAGAGCCCTCCCTCCCAGACACATTTTCTTACCTTTTCAACTCATGCTTTAGTCATGAGACAATATTTGATCCTTGGGGCTTCCTCAGAATCATGGATGCTAAATCCCCCATTAGTGGGGAGATTTTTGTTCCAATAAATGTAAGCAGAACATTTTGTGAAAGAGCCAAGAGTGAGGCTAGAGGTTGTCAAGTTCAAATCTCAGCCCTGTCCCCTTTCAGAGTTTGTCATTTCAGGCTTCCCCTCAGCATAAACAGAGCTTCTAACTTGTAAGCCAAAGGGTGTCTTAGCCCCCAGACTCCTTCCAGGAAGAAATCTAAGTTGAAAACACACTTACATCACATCTCATGTGTCACACAAAGAAAACAATTTGACAATGAACCTTAAAGACTAGTATTTGTCCTTCCTTTAGCTTCTTCCTCTTCTGTGCTCATCATTGGAGCAGACATATGAGAAATCCTTAAAAGAAAACTATTCAGGAAGGGCAAGGCCTAGTCTAGGTTCTCTGATCAACAGCCCTTGACCAAGACTTGAATGGTAGACTTTGATTTCACTTATAAGTTCTAGAGTAGGTAAAATGAAATGGTGAAAAACTTGGTTGTTCTGGCTGAGAAGAGTGGATGAAGTAGGAAAAGGCCTCTTGTGGGCCGTGTGATGGTCTTATTCTAGATCGGGGTACAGATGTGGTTGCCTAGATATCAGCAATTACCAAAATCTACTGAATGTGAATTATGTCATGACACAATGAAAATGTCAATGCTATCGGTTTACTGTGAGGTCGAACCCCAGGGAAGCAGAAGTGACAGAGAATGACAGAGCAGGAAGGAAAGAAGAAGGTAGACACAGGCGTGTGTGCAATGTGTAAGGAAGCCAGCTACTGCTTAGTGACAGGTGATGGCATGGTCTCAGACAGATAACTTAGGAAGTGACTTTGTGAACTCACTGTGCTC